>JAHHFK020000093.1:0-445936 GCA_024533555.2 Aedes koreicus
TGTTTCAATATTTGATGAGCAACCTTTTTCCGCAGAACCCACATTAAACTTTCTTGATACTTGTATCATTTTGTGACACTACAGTCACCCTTTTCTGAAAACAAATGACTCGATTTGTCCTGCGGCTTATTACAATTTAATTCCAGATCGTGGCCTGTCACCTGGGACCATTGGTTACATACTGGATGCGACTAAGAAAGCCATTGCCATCGATCGTCACATCGTTCTGCGAGTGTCACCCACCACATCCTCCCCCTAATTAAAAGCCAGTCACGTAAGCTAATGTACTTCTAATGGAACTTCTGGCGAAGACTGAAACGACTATCCATTTATTTCCAGCCGGGTCCCGGGCACGGGACGACGACGTTTGCAAAAACCAACTGACCAACCGCCCACCTAAACAAAAACACATTACCACTCTGGAATCGGACGTGCAACTAATGAGAATAGTCGAAATTAAAGCGCTTATTCGGTGGCGGTGACCCTTTCCGGATCGGAGAGTCTAGTCGGAGTGGGAATTCAATTTCACCTGGCTGGATCATCATCCCATTCCGATACCAACCAACCAACCAACCAACAAGTGGTCGTAGCTTATCAAATTGCAAATTCCGAGGTGAGCATTGATCGAAGTTTTGATTTTCATTTCACCCACACTCACCGCCACGATTGCCGGGTTAGGAGAAAAGCATCTACACAACTCCGGAATCTGAAAATAATGGCAGGTAGGCAAAGTGGTTTTCACCCTCCGGCTGAAATGCGAATCCCTCTCGGGAGTGTTTCTCGGGAATCGAAAATCGTAGCTGAATTTGCCAACCCCTATCATGCGCTGCTCTTTTTCGAAGGGTGTATTGGCAAACGAAGAAATAGCAAAAACAAAAAGACATGCAAATAAAAAAAACATTCCGTGGGTGGACACGTTTCGATTGTCATAATACCATGCACTCGAAATAATCGGCAGGTTGTTTCAACGTGAAATCTAAGGTGACTTTCATCTGAACGCGTTATTTATTTTATTTCGTCAACCGACGAAGACTAGTACATTTGCATATAATTTTTTTACATATACGTTTTTTCTTATGAAATATAAAAAAAATAGATTAAGTAGAAGGTGCTTTTATAATATTTATTAGTAGATATTGTTTTGTTTGGTTTGATTTTTTTTTTTAGTTTTTGCCGTGACATGGTTAAGTATATAGTTTCACAATGCTGATTATAAGTGGCTATAATTTGATTTAGAGGGCCATGTTTGGCATAGTTTGTTCGATAATTATCAAGTAGGAATAAATTCCGGTTCCGTAGTTGCCGTGAAGGTATATAGAAGGTTAACTTTGATAAAATTTCAGCAGAATCTATTCGCTGAGAAACTATGTCGAAGTGAAAATTGCTTTGAAAAATCCAGCAGAAACTTAAATCCTATGAATGTTGTGAAAGTTCATTTAGGATTTATGTTATTGTTTATTAGAATCTCAATCTTTGTGGAAATCACTTAGAGCCCATGCGGATTTCAGCTAAGCGTTACTGGAATTGGAAGTGGAACAGTGACAAAGTTGGGTAATAATCGAAAATGACTAGGAAAACATAATAAGAAGAGAATTTTTTTTACGCGTTTTAAAATCTAATTACACTAGTTTATAGCATTTAGGAACTCGATAAGCTGATCATCATTTCTAATGTAAAATTTTATGCAAAATTCAAAAAGACCGTAAAAAAAATTTAAAGTGGAACAGTTTTTGAGATATGGATAAAAGTTGATTTTTTAATAAATGAACAAAAACACATTTACTTAAAATGGAATATCTCCAACGCGTGTGATCCAATTTCAAATATTTTATAATGAAATGAAGCAAAATTAAATTTAACACTGATCTTTTGAACATTGTAATATTCTAAGAGTAATGGTTTCGACGCTATTTATAAGTATATATAATTTTTAGCGATTTTTTTTTTGAGATTTGTAAAAACAATTGTGATAAACATATGATTAATACCAAAATAACGTCAACAAAAATATATATTGCATAAGAAGCTGAAAGCCAAAGAAAACCCGCAGAAAATAAGGGCTTAATGGTGAAAATCGGTTGAAAAATGAGCAAGTTATGCTGGTTTTTGGAAAAATTGCAGAAATGCCGGAAAAAACACAAATTTGAAAGAAATATGCCCACCTCTCTCTCTCTCTCTCTCTCTCTCTCTCTCTCTCTCTCTCTCTCTCTCTCTCTCTCTCTCTCTCACACACACACACACACACACACACACACACACACACACACACACAAGATTTGATTTACCTACTGTTCTATTGTTTGGTAAGATATTCTGGTACCTAATATTAATAGCTATTGGTAACCCTTCAAAACAAAACAAATTGTGACAGTTCGGTGTTCAGTTATCAGAGTGAGAAAAATGTGCGCTGCAAAACGGGAATTCAAATGCAAAAATGATCCACATAAGTTTTGTTATGCCTGTGGCGTCTACATTTTTACGACACCGGTTAAATTCACTGTTTCCCTTCAATCTGCGTTCCGTTTTTATTTTGAAACTAGCTGAACCCGGTGCGAGCGCTGCTACGCTTGCAACTACATGAATGAAAATTTAATAGAACTGGCACGTTTATGGTTGTTTTTCGGTATGAGTTTTTTTCTTGACTAAGCAGGGGTTCAAACTTCTATCAGGGCTTGCTTCTTACCCGAGAAAAACACTTTTTGTATTCTAGTAACCTGGATAATTCTCTTGTTTGGTAGAAATTTGTGTTTCATTTGTATGGGAGCCCTTCCTTCCAGAGGGGGGGGTGGTTTCTCAAACCACCATACAATCATTGCCTTCAAAACCCCCCAGATGCCAAATTTGATTCCATTTACTTGATTAGTTCTCGAGTTATGCAGAAATTTGAGTTTCATTTGTATGAAAGCCCCCCCCCCCCTCTCTTTAAGAAAGGGAGGGGTCTTGAACCACCATAGAAACATTCTTGCCTTTAAAACCCCCCACATGCCAAATTTGATTCAATTTGCTTGATTAGTTCTCGAGTTATGAAGAAATTTGTGTCTCATATTTGTATGAGAGAGAAGAGATCTCAAACAATCATAAGAACCTTCCCCAACCCCAAAAACCCCTGCATACAAATTTTCACGCTGATCGGTTCAGAACTTTCCGAGTCTATAAGCAGACAGACAGACAGACAGACAGAAATTCATTTATATATATATATATATATATATATATATATATATATATATATATATATATATATATATATATATATATATATATATATATATATATATATATATATATATATATATATATATATATATATATATATATATATATATATATATATATATATATATATATATATATATATATTGCCACCCAAGTAACAAATTCAATTTTAAGGTACACTTGAAGAAGTTCTTAAGACTCATTTGATAAAACCACGCATAAAACTAGATATTCTACATAACATCGATAAAACAGCCATAAAACCTTCATAAGTTCAAAAAGGCCCATACTACAGGAGGTTCTCAAGACTATTTCCCAAGATTCGCTTAAAACTTGATAGTTTTATCGGTACATACTTATAATGACATGCAGGACATGCTTAAAACTATGATAAAACTACCACAAGTTTTGGTAGTTTTATGATTTTCCTCTTTAAGAACACTTCCAGTCCGTCACAAATATGTTTCGAAGATTCCATTTTTGGATTCGTTCTGCTGAATGGGGACTTTTTTAAGAGAAAAAAAAACATTCGTTTCTTTTCCAAAGTGGATACGTATGTAAATTAATTGTAAAATTGACCATAAATGCATGAGTTTTTTGCCTGCAATTGATAAATTTTTCATGCGACGTTCAGTTTATTGGTGTTTTATAACATAAAAGTTCGAACATTTTAATGCGCCACGGAATCATTGCTAGAACATTGATTTATTTGAAAAATAAAAAATACTTGACAATTCAACAATAAGTGATAAATTGTTAGATCTTGAATAAATTGTTTCTACAATCCATTTTAAGTTTCAAAATGTATTTTAAACAGCAGAAATTGTTCGTAGCATTGGAAAAACGAGAGTTTTGTTGCATATATATGAAAATGGCTACCATTCGGAGGGAATCCAGAATAGCCACGCTCGCCATTTTTTCAATGGTTTTATCTAAAACTACCATAAAACGCATATAAAACTAATATTTCTTGCACAAGACTAACAAGATTTTTTTAGGAGCGCGATAAGTTCATCTTTACTTGTTCTATTCTTGAAAAAGAGGAGTAACGCTTGAATAAAACTTGTTTGAATTGCTCAAGGTAAACAAGTCTTTCGTAAGATAGCCATAAAATCATTGTGGAGAAGGCACATATCATAAACAAAGAAAATGTGAACGTTCAAATCAAAAGTGCCTATGCATAGTTGTTGTTCATAATTACAGCTTTTAATTTGTTGTTTTTAATCACCAGCGATTAAAAGATTTAAAAAAAACTCTAACTTGAATATGCTAACAATGGATTTGGGAAGAAGAACAGATAATAATATTGCGTCGATGGCTGAAACATCAGTTGAGCCAAAGATGATTTTTCTCTTGATCTGTACGCTGAACCTAGCGTTGGAAGAAGTGCACTGTGTAGTGGATCACTGAGCGATTCCAGCGCACTACTTCCGACTTTGGATTAAACGTGCGGATCATGGGAAAAATCGATTTTCGCTCAGATGATATACCAATTTTTACTTGCAACGAGTATAAATATTCTGTAGCCTTTTGGGAACTGAAATGCACGACTCGGAAGAATTCAACATTAACATAACATTTTACAATCGTAGTGCACATTAAACCTTACGTCAAAAGTACTGCGCTGTATTTCCACGGTGGTGCGCCATATAACGCACTACCTGAGACGTTAGGTTTAACTTGCATAACTGGCATAAAATTAAATATCATGAGTTAGGTATTTCGGTTTTCAACTGGCGACACATTGCACCATTTTATTTTATTCGTTTTACGCATAACGCATACACCCTTTTGATAAGTTAGTCTCAGTAGGCTGCATTTCGGTTTTCAACTGGCGACACATTGCACCATTTTATTTTATTCGTTTTACGCATAACGCATACACCCTTTTGATAAGTTAGTCTCAGTAGGCTGCATTTCGGTTTTCAACTGGCGACACATTGCACCATTTTATTTTATTCGTTTTACGCATAACGCATAGACCCTTTTGATAAGTTAGTCTCAGTAGGCTGAATTAGAGTTAGAGTGAATCCAATGGAATGGTCAAAAAAAAAATTGTCGTTGGTGGCTGAGATGAAGGAGTGTTCAATATATTGAATAGGTTTTTATTGAATTTCCGCTTGAACGGTCCGCTGGTTTTTAATTTCTTCCACCTGTGGGCGTCCATTGTGACAGTTTGTTTATTTTTCACATAATGTTCTTTCTCAAGAATATGTGCTCTTATTTAAAATCAAATGGTTCTAAGAGAGTTTTATGGCAGCATTTCCAAGATACATTCATCTTAAAGAAGAATGTCATAAAACTTTTACAAAACTTTTATCAGGTTTTATGCAAGTTGCGAAACGATGTCTTGAGAGGGGGATCAAGTATCTTATAAAACTACTGATAAGGTGAATTACACTTATAAATGATGTAGTTTTATGGAGGTTTCTTCAAGTGTTCTTTAATCACTCTTGAGAACTGTTAATGAATTAAAACCACCTTAACTTGGAAAATGCCCCGATAAAACCGGATGAACTCCATAATGCTCTGATAAAACTACCATAAAACATGAATAAAACCAATTTGCATTTGAATTGCTACTTGGGTATATATATATATATATATATATATATATATATATATATATATATATATATATATATATATATATATATATATATATATATATATATATATATATATATATATATATATATATATATATATATATATATATATATATATATATATATATATAGATAGAAATCCTGCCTTCAGGAACCCCCATATGCAAAATGTGATTTAATAAGCTTCAGTAGTTCTCGAGTTATGCAGCAATTTGTGTTTGATTTGAATGCCCCCCTCTCTCCCCTTCAAAAGGGGGAGGGCCTTGAACTGCCAGAGAAATATTTCTTGCCTCCAAAAACCTCAACATGCCAAATTTGATTTCATTTGCTTCTTTGGCTCTCGAGTTATGCTAAAAATTGTGTTTCATTTGTATGGGAGTCTCCCTTTCCAGAAAGCGGAAGGGTCTCAAATCACCATAGAAATATTTCTCTTCTTCAAAAACCTCCACCTGCCAAACTTGGTTCCATTTGCTTGATTTGTTCTCGAGTTATGCAGAAATTCGTGTTTTATGTGTATGGGAAACCCCTCTTTCAGAGGGCGGAAGCGTCTCAAACCACAATGGAAACATGTCTTGCCTTCGAAAACCTTCACATGCCAAATTAGGTTTCCGTAACTTGATAAGTTCTCGAGTTATTCAGAAATTTGTGTTTCATTTGTATATGCGCCCTCCTTTCAGAAAGGGAGGGGTCTCGAGTCACCTTAGAAACATTTCTTGCCTTCAAAAACCTTAACCTGCCAAATGTGGTTCCATTTACTTGATTAGTTCTCGAGTTATGCAGACATTTGTGTTGCATTTGTATGGACCCCCCCTCTTCCAGAAGGCAAAGGGGTCTCAAACTCTCATAGAAACATTTATCTCCTCCAAAAACCTCCACATGCCAAATTTGGTTCCATATGCTTGGTTAGTTCTCGAGCTATGCATAAATTTGTTTTTCATTTGTATGGGCCCCCCTCTAATAGAGAGCGGAGGGGTCTCAAACCACCATAGAAACATTTCTTGCCTCCAAAGACCTCCACATGCCAAATTTGCTTCCATTTACTTGCTTAGTTCTCGAGTTATGCTGAAACTTGTGTTTCATTTGTGTGGATACCCCCCCTCCCCCTATCAGAGAGAGAGGAGGGGTCTGGACTTACCGTAGAAACATTTATTGCCTTTAAAATCCCCGCAAGCCAAATTTGGTTCCATTTGGTTTATTAGATCTAGAGATATGAAGAAATTTCAGTTTCATTTGTATGACAGCACCCCTTCTTGGAGAGGGGAGGGTTTTCAAACCACCATAGAAACATTTTTCGTCACCAGAAAACCCCACATGCCAAATTTGGTTCCATTTGCTAGATTAGTGCTTGAGATATGCAGAAACTTCTGTTTAATTTTTATGGGAGCCTCCCTTTCTAGAAAGGGGAGGGGTCTCAAACGACCATAGACACATTTTTTGCCTTCAGAAACTTCCGCATGCTAAATTTGGGTTCCTTTGCTTGATCAGTTCTCGAGTTATGCAGAAATATGTGTTTCATTTATATGGGAGCCCCTCCCTTTTCAGAGAAGGGAGGGGTCTCTTACTATCTTAAGAACCTTCCCCGGCCTTTCACGCTGATGGGTTCAGTAGTCTCCGAGCCTATTAGGTTCAGACAGACAGACAGACAGACAGACAGAAATCCATTTTTATATATAGATAAATAGATAGATTAAATCTATTAAATTCAACAACAATGCTTGCCCTCAAAAGCAACTGAATGGGTAAAACTTGATCCAATTTGAAACATTTTCAAATAATATTTTCATATTCTTCAACCCCGTTTTCCTTGGGATAAGCAAATTGTTAGATAGGTCCTTTTGAAAAGTTACGCGAGATTTGTCCGGAGAATCTGGATAAACCATGGGTGCCTAACGTTCTGTGCAATTGGTGCAAAACATGCCTGGCTAGGTGGATAGCAGGTAAATGGTATGTATGGCTTACCACTGGTCCCGTTCAAATTTGTTATATACTCTCATTTCTGTCACTGTAAAGCCGCTATTTGTCCTTTGATAAGCCAGTTATTTGGAATGATGCTTTTTGCCATGCTACGGATTGTTATTTCTGCCTCACCGAAGTTCAACAACATGGCCGCCATAAGTCGGTGCAGTAGGCTGATGTGCAATCGGTAGAAAAACCAACTCCACAATCGAATTCAATTTTGCCCAAAACGAAAAAGGGAGTCTTCATTTGAAGATACTGCCCTGCTGGTTAACGAGGAGGCAGATCAAAGCGACACAGAATTTAAAACAAAACCATCATTATTTTCCCAATCAGAACTCAATGATTTGGTACGTGATTTGGAATTGTCGAAACAGAAATTAGAACTGCTTGCATCACGCTTAAAAGAAAATTTTTTTTTAGAGCCTGGTGTGACAATTTCGTACTACAGAAATCGTGATGAACAATTCGCTTAATACTTCTCCAAACAAAATAACGCTAGTTTTTGCCGAGATGTAAACGGTTTGTTCGAAGAGTTTGGGGAGCATCACAATCCAAGTGAATGGCGTTTGTTTATCGACAGCAGTAAACTGAGTTTGAAGGCTGTTTTACTGCATCAAGGGAACAGGAAACATGAAGGAATCGTATGAATCAATGGCGCTGCTGCTGAATTTGATAAATTATAAGAAACACTCTTGGAAGATTTGCTCCGATCTTAAGGTTGTTGCCATGTTCACTGAGTTACAACAGGGGTACACAAAATACATGTGCTTTCTCTGTAAATGGGACAGCCGAGCACGTAAGGAGCATTACGTTCAAAAAGACTGGCCAAAGAGGACAAGTTTGACTCTTGGGAAAGAAAACGTGAAATGTGTTCCTCTCGTGGATAAAGATCAAATTATTCTCCCACCATTACCATATAAAACTTGAACTTTTCAAGAATTTTGTAAAAGCGTTGGAAAAGAATGGACCTGCATTTGAATATCTGAAATCAGTATTCCCAAACATATCGGATGCAAAGATTAAGGAAGGTGTTTTCGGGGGTCTTCAAATAAAAAAAAAATGATTGAGGACAAACATTTCTTCGTAGTTTTGGCTCCTGACGAGCAAGAAGCGTGGAAATCATTTCGACTGGTTGTTACAAATTTTCTAGGAAACACTAAAAGTGCGGATCATGTTGAATTTATTGAGAATTTGCTGGAAAACTATAAAAAAATAGGTAATATTAAATCTAAAACTAACTTATCAAGTTACCCATGTTTCATGTACATAGTTTATAACTCCTTGCTCTTCATGACTATAGGTGTGAACATGTCATTGAAAATCCAATTCCTCCACTCACATGTGGATTTCTTCCCACCGAATTTTGGCGACGAAAGTGATGAGCACGGTGAAAGATTCCACCAACAAATGAAGCAAATAGAACGACGATATCTAGGCTTTTGGGACGAATCAATGCTGGGTTGGTTGGTAGACTACTGTTGGTTTCTAGTTAGACAAACCAAAACGACGCATAAACGACGAAGCTCCAGTTTTAATCATTTTTAAGTTTTAATAAACTTATTTCAAAGAAATTTGCCTATAGTGCTCAAGAATGACAAAAAAACGGTGCGTGCGTGCGCGCGCGCGTGTGTATGTATGTATGTGTGTGTGTGTGTGTGTATGTGTGCGTGCGTGCGCGTGTGTGTTTGTGTGTATGTGTGTGTGCGTATTTCTTCCGAATTTCTGTTTTTCCGGATTTCTGCACGCATTTCCAAAAACCAGCTAAACTTCCTCATTTTTCAACCGATTTTCTCCACTTGGCCCTAATTTTCTTCGTTTTTTCTTTGGCTTTGAGTTACACTTGCAATATATTTTTTTGTTGACTTTATTTTGGTATTAATCATATGTTTAGCACAATTTTTTTACAGATCTCCAAAAAAAATTGCGAACAATTATATATACTTATGAATAGCGTCGAAACTATTACTTCTAGAATATTGCAATGTTCAAAAGATCGGTGTTAAATTTAATTTTGTTTCATTTGTTGACAAAATATTTGAAATTGGATCACACGCGTTGGAGATATTCTATTTTAAGTAAATCTGTTTTTGTTCATTTATTAAAAAATCAACTTTTATCCATATCTCGAAAACTGTTCTACTTTAATTTTTGTGACGGCATTTTTGAATTCTGCATAAAATTTCACATTAAAAACATTAGTCGAATTATAAAGTTCATCACTTTTGATTTATTTTGTAAACTAGTGTTACACGCAAAAAATACGTAGTTATACCAATACAAAATAGGAATCAATTCAACAAAATTTTTGTTTTGAATATGGACAAAAAAAACAGAAAAACTTATTCAAAAAAACATTTGTGTTGAAAAAAATATTTATTTTTTGTTGAGGTGAGTGTTGTTTTTTTTTTTTTATTTTTTTTTTTTATTTTTTTTTTTGGGGGGGAAGTGGTGCGACAAAGTGGTCGAGGGGGTCGGTCGTGTGATAAAAAAAGCGGCGCGGGGGGAAGAAGAGAAGTGATTAGACAGGTGGTTCTCTACGGTCATGATATATCGACTATGCTCGTGGCAGATTTTTCTCATGATCTGCTCCTTAAACCCAACGTTTGTGAGCTGTCTGATCGGCTGCAGTTATCTGCAACGACAATAACTTGTTGAGAATCTATATATCTATCAACAAATTATAATATATTATGTTTAAACTTACATTAGAAAAACTACCGGAGGCAAAGGCAGAGGCAGCAATTTGTCAGTATTGTGAAACTTTTGTACAACAACAATATGGATGCGCGCAGGATGACAGTATGTAATGTTCGCACAAACATATTTTATTAAATCAATGAATTAACCGTTTGAGTTAAAAAATAAGTGTGATTGTTTTAAATCAAATATTATTTAAACTAATATAATACAGCAGTGATTACTTTAAATAACTTTATTGGTTTGATATGAATGATATTTTGAATTTATTTGGAACTTTTTTTTATAATTTGAAACAAATAGAAAACTTGAATAGCAACAAAATATTTTCTTGATTCAAAACAGCGTGATTTCTTTGCGTGTATTTCGAATTTTCAGCTTATATCGAATTCGTTTTTGAACCTAGGTTGGAACTAGTTCCAACCTGCGATACCCGAACTTATTGTCAGTGCGAACCTCAATCCGATACGAGTTACAAATACAACAATATACACTGACGTTTGACACACAACAATCCGACCCAATTTTGATACCCGATCCAGTTTGGAACTGGATCAAAAACGAATTCGCTATTATATTCGTGGCGCCCTACGGTTTTGAAAAAAATCACACAATGCGGTATCAAGTCACAAATTAATCAAGGCATGTCCCCCGAAGAGTTGTTTCGGAATGCCATTAGTTTGTGGTAGAAACTACCATTTTACCTGACAATGCCTATCTTCAAACCTTACGTGAAATTTCAGTCAAATTTACTACGTTTACGGTAAAACATTCAACATTTGTGGAATATTTGACAGACCTCATATTGATATCAACCGCACCATGGTCGATCTAATCGCAGGCATGGTAAAAACGAACGCATTTATAGTCAGGTGAAAATTGTTGGTGTTTGCGCTTAATTTAACCCTCGAAATGGTAGTTTCTACTGCGGTTTTTTTTGCGTGTACAACCACACAAAAAATACTAATACCATTAAGCTCAAAAAAGTTTAAACATGTTTTTCTTTTTTACAGGTACACGTTGATACAAGTTCAAATGCCGTTAATAACTATTTAGCCGTTCATCGTTAACATCCTCCACACATCTTTTGTTGCTCCGAAACATTAAAAAAAAGGCGAACTCTTTGTTGTTTTTGGAAACAGTTTCATTCTGTGTGGAATTTCAGGAGAACTGGCGGTTGAAATATTGCTGAAGTTGTTTTCAGCCATGGGAATCTAGTTCCCATTTTACTGAAAAACCACAAGGTACAGCGCAAAGGTGACGTAGGACTTCACAGCAATCTAATTCCCATACACTTTCCAGCGACGTCAGGGCCATCCGCCAATTGATTTAAGTCAGTCGGTAAGCTACGCTTGGAAATGTCATTGACGAAGCTGTTCACTTATCACCTTGGAGGAAACGACAGTATCGGGTTAAAATGCTTCAGCACCCGGTAGATGTGGTGCCGACGTTTTCTTTTCCGAACTTTGCTACTGGAACTGTTTGCCTTCCGAGATGGTGGAGCGAGAATGCACCATAAGAGCACATCCTGTTGATATGATCGACCACCTGGAGATCATTATCCTTATTGCGTTGTAGATGGTTGTGGTCTGTTTGGGAATTCAGTCTATTATTGCCGATAGACGTCTAGGTAGAAATAGTGCTAATGGAACGACCAGCATTAGGAAGTAAATATGTAAGAACATTCTATTGTACACTCTTTAGAAGGCATTTGGTGGCTCGTAATGATGCTAAGCCCCCGGTTGTATTTTCTACGATGGTTGATAGGGCCACTATCTTTAACGCGTAGAAGATAGTTATGGATCTATTGGTTCGTTGGTTGTTCAACGCGCTTTGCCATTTACTACGGGACGCGGCGTTTATAGCGTTCAGCCGGGGCGAGGTAATGGAAATTTCAAATTAACCTAAATGTCGGCTTCAGCAACCATGTTTCTCGCAGCGAGGTTGACGGGAGCATCGGCAACAATAACCAACTGCACAACGCCTGGGCAACGACTGCTCGCCAGTGCTGCTGCCGACTACGATCCAACTGCAGATCCTACTCTGCACAGCTCCACGACCGCCGAAAACTAAATCAAAATGCGAAGATGTACCCCTTATATAACATTCATGCCTGCCTAGGAGACGTTCGTTACTTAAATATGAAGTCTGAGCTAGAAAAGTACTGTGTATTTGGTAAATTTACTCTGAAAATCGACATTATAACACATCACCTCATATTTGCGTTAATTTTATTAGTTGCATGTTAAAAATCAAAAGATTTAAATATTGGAAACAAAGCGTAGAAAATATTTTAACCTAATGCTGCAAACATTTTGGAAATCGATCGCGAAATTACTTAGTAATTAACGTTCAAAACATGACCGTTTTTCGTGACGCACAAAATTTTCGCAATTTGAATGTATCGAAAACATAGACGTAGTCCTACGTAAAAAAAACTACAAGGTTCTGCCCAATGGGGTTGTACGCAAAGGTAACGTAGGACTATGTATCAATGTGCAATCGAATTCGCCTCCAGTCGCCTAATTGTTTAAAGGGTTTTCGAAATTGGTTTCGCTCAAAAATTAACTGCAATACACTAAATAGGTTACCCTAATAAACATGTAATATACAATAACGATTTTACAGATGGTTTGACCAACAATCAATATGCTATTAGCGATTTGAAATTGAGTCACTGTTGTAGAACCCCTTGGTCCGAAGTACACCTTGTAGCCAGCACCTTGCTATACATATTTGCGCCTTTGTTTCGAATAGCTGTGTTATTTTGGCAGAATATTTGAGAGTGTGCTCGTGTGAGTTCATTATTAGGGGCGTATTATTAAGCTTGGGACCGAGCTTGGGATCGATGTGCTAGTACTGACTGAGCCAAGAAAAAAATCGTTTTGGTTGGGACCTACTGGTGTTGGGGGTGTTTAACCATACGGTTAAGGTGGGGAAACCCGAATTGGTGGGGGGTTTTTTTGTGGTTATTTTTTGTGGGGGGATTTGGGGTTTTTTCGGGTGTTCTCCCCCATTGGTGTTTTTTTTTGGGGCACCGCAAGTGGAGCGAAAACACTATGGGGTCGGATATGGTATTTTTGTGTCGCTTTTAACTATTTTTTGTGTGTTGGGGGGGGGAGGGGGTTGGGGTCAGGGGAACAGCTAGTGCAGCCACCTCACTTCGTCATGATGCTGAAGCTTAAAGCTTGAGCAACTCACGTATATAGTTTGCAGCCATATGCTGCGACATTTTACTTACACTTCCTCAAAATAATTTGTTTCTTATCGAATGGTATGGACTCTATCCATCGCACTAGAACGCAAGAAACAGTTTTAAACACTGATTGGAATTCGAAGATAATATTACCAACGAACTTTACACTTCACATGCCATCAAACAGAAATTATAGCATGCCATCAAACAGTGGACTGTGATTGCAAATAAGCACACATCAAACGACCCTTAGTGATTTGCAAATCTGAATCATATTATGTTACATTTATAATGTATCGAATAATAAATATGATATACTCTTATGTTTGGTTGAATTTTGAGTTTCGTTTGTGTGAAAGCATCCCCCCTTTCAGAGGGAGGGGGGTCTCGAACCACAGTAGAAGCATTTTTTGCCTTCAAAAACTTCGACATGCCAAATTTGGTTCCATTTGCTTAGTTAGTTCTCGAGTTATGCAAAAAATCCAGTTTCATTTGTATGGGAGCCCCCCATTCGGCAAGTGGGGGGGGGGGTCTTGAATTACCAAATAATCATTTCTTGTCTTCAAAAACTTCCACATGTCAAATTTTATTCCATTTACTTGATTAGTTCTCGAGTTATCAGAAGTTCCTGTTTCATTTGTATGGGAGCCCACTCCCCCTTCTAGAGGTGGGAGGGGTCTCAATCTACCATAGAAACATTTCTTGCCTTCAAGTACTTCCACATGTCAAATTTGGTTCCATTTACTTGATTAGTTCTTGAGTTATTAGAAGTTCCTGTTTCATTTGTATGGGAGCCCCCCCCCCCTTTCTAAAGGTGGGAGGGGTCTCAAATTGCCAAAGAAACCTTTTTTGCCTTCAAAAACTTGCACATGCCAAATTTGGTTCCATTTGCTTGATTAGTTCTTGAATTATGCCGAAATTTGTGTTTCATTTGTATGAGAGCCCCCCATACCATAGGGGGGGAGGGGGGGGTCTTAAACCATCATAAGAAGCTTGCTTGGTCCCAAAAGCCCCTGCATACAAATTTTCACGCCATTAGGTTAAGTAGTTTCTATGTCTATAAGGGTCAGTTCGATAAAAAAACATTTTTATATCTATAAGAATTTCAATAGTTTTTTTTATTTAAAATTAATAGTTTTCAATAATGTAATTGATGAGTAGAAAGATTTGCAGTCGATTGGTGCAAAAATTTTGAAAATCGGTCATGAAATGACTTAGTTATTAACTTTCAAAACCTAAGCATATTTCGTGACGCTCCAAATTTTCGTACTCGCAACGTGTACCCCTATATTGAAAACAAAGACGTAGTCCTACGTCAAAACTTTACGATCTCACTGCCATAAATCTATGGAACATTAAACAATGCTCGGGGAGCAAAGTGAAGAGCTCAGTGGGTGAGAGGTGGGAGAGGGAGGGGGGGAACAAAAAAAGTGTTATTGTATGGGGGGTGTAGTAAAGGAAAGAAAATATAACACACAATTTTGTGTGTATTTTAGTTGTAAAAAGAAAGAAGTAAAAACATTAGAATAATTTTAAGTTACGTCACGGGGGTGGAAGAGAAAAGAGGAAGAAAAGAAAAGAACCAGAGAGGTGGGGGGGGAAGTCGGGAGGGCGGGGTGGCGGCGGCCCAAAAAGATTTTTTGTGTAACGAACAGGTTATTTAACTCAGCATTGAGTCTTTTTGGAAAACTCAAAATTGGATACTTAGTAAATGACTCAATTATCACTGGTTTTACTTTGCTGTCAAGGGGAGTGAAAATGGCTTAATTTTGGGAAGTTTTCGACTGCTTGATTGGCTTTTTCTTCCATCATACAACAAACCGCTTTTGATTAAAATGTCATTAGAATTTATTAGAAGCATTTTAAAATGTTCGTCCTATACTTTAACATGGGAGCTGTCAGATCTATCACCACTCGGTGTTTTCTTCTTTTTTCAACCTGGATTCGTCCATATGCACGTTGACGCCAAGGTGAATTGATCCACTGACAGCTAAACCTTACACTGATAGAAATTATTTCGTTCACTCAGACCACTGACGCGACAAAGTTACAAAAAATATTGCCGGACACGCTTTACTTCACTGACGGGAATTTCCACTCACCCTGTATAGATGTTCTTTTGAAATCTTCAGTCTAATAGTACGTTCACACTACTGCTTATATTAATTGGTATAGAGAATCTTGATATCAGCAACTATACATCTAGTTTTCACTGGAAATAATGTACATGGCATTTGATATCAAGATACTCTATATCACGTAATATAAGCTGTAGTGTGAACGTACTATAAAACCTTCCTTATGATTTGATTAAAATTGGAATGGATCTACACGGCACTTCTTCGTTGAAATGTCTTACACTTAGCAACCTTGGGCTGTCATGAACCATTTATCTTTCTCGAAAACAATCACAACCTCGAGCTGTTGATTTGGTTACGGAGAAAACGGAAGCTCTTCCACACTGGTTTGGATTTGTTAGGAACCGAGGGCAAGAGGAAAGTTTAAAAAAGTGAGGAACGTTGGAGGCACCCTTCGAAAATTCGTGCTATAGCGCTCAACTGACAACCGCATCAAAACAAAGTCCACAATCTGGCTGACAGAGCTCCCCCAAATGGCATGTCGAACCCAAGGACGACGATGCGACACGATGGCTGGTGTGGGCGATTGGAAATATGTGGCGGAATTGGAAATTTGCGGTGGAATTGTTTTGCAATCAATGCGACGAGTCGGCAAAGAGGTTTGATTCTACGATCAGGTGCGGGACAGGAACTCTAGAAACTCGTGCTGGTGATTCCGAAGGTAAAAAGGGGGTTCGATTGTTTCGACGAATTTGTTTATTCACCTGAACTGAGAACCGAGATGGGGGAAATGTTTGTTCGAATAAGTAGGTACGAACCTACTTCTCGTAGATGGTGAAATGTGAGATTCGATTCGAAAGGGGGTATATTGTGAAATGATGGAATGAAAGGCATTTTCCTGATTTCACACTTCGCCTCGAACTTACATAACTAAGAACGATTCTCCGGCGAAGTTATTGCTTTCACACTATGGATGAACTTCTTTTCAATCGGCTCTCGAACATAATCTCATTGACTTGTTTTAACATCAGGCTATAGTTCTTCTGAGTTGAAGCAAAAATATCACCGTTCACCACTTTCAAGTTGTGCAACTTCCCACGCAAAGCTTTGCAACAAATTCTTTCTAACTAAACACAACGCTTGATAACCGGTTGTTTGCGGTTTTGAAGCTAGAAATAAAATTTCTATAACCTTACTTTCTAACGTATGCGAAGTGAAATCCGGACAACTCTTGCAATTATTAAAGAAAAATGAATAAGATATGGAGAAGATGTTTTCAATATTCAGTGTTGATTTTGTTCTGTTAGTGTTGATTTTGGACAGCTGTAGTTTTTTCGATGGCCATCCTGACTAGAACTATGGGTTATGTCTTTCTGTCAACATATCGTAACGCCAGAAAGTCCGGTTCTGAAGCATCTGATCGATAAAATCAAGAATGAGGTCCGGTAATGAAAAGGGTACCCGAAAACTGCAACAAAAGCCATGCTCAAATTGGTTCAAATTTTGTTTCACATCAAATTAATAAACAGACAAATACAGCGGTTCAAACTACGTCCAAATTTTACCCCTCATACGTTACCTGCGTCAGTTCATCATCCCGACATTGTTTGGTTTTCCAAAAGCAGGGCTCACAGAAGTTTACCACGGACTGTGTGCTTAGTCGAAATGTTGGGAGTGGATTTAAAACAAACAACCACCGATTGCGCCTGGCTTCCTCTTCAAGGATGCGGAAAAAGGCAAACAATTGGAGGGCGATTTGAAAAAGGAGAGCTGTAGGAAAAGCAATAAACTAACCCCTTCTGCATCATCCAGCTCGCAGCTTCGAATGGCGAAACAAAGGACGATCTTTGACGCAATCAAATTGGGTACGGACGGAGCTCGAAATAATTGCCTAAATCAAGGAACTGAACACGATTGTCTCGAAGTGATAGCGATGATCTCGGTGCCTGCGCTTGGCAATCCAAGTAGGCCCGACCGGATTGACGGACGGACCGTGTCGTGCATGGCCAACTTTTGAGCCAGCTTTTTTTTATTTTGGTCGATTTTGCTTTGACGGATGAAAAAGAGGAGGAAGTTTAGAAAGCAACGTGGGCGACTTGCCGGAAAAGTTAAGGCTTAGATGGGATTTTCTCTCGCTTTTTGCCCCAGTGATGATGACGTTCGGACGATGATGATCTCAAATGGGCCCATTCATGGTGGGACAAACTGGACAAAGCAGCTGGACTTTGATCCTTTTTTTTTTCGACGCGTGGTCGGAAGCCGGTAAATGACAGAGTGGATGGTGGTGGATATTTTGTGGTTAGAACTGGTTTTTTTGGGGGGTTTGGAATTTGATGAGATAACCATGAAAGGATGAAAGTTGGAAAAAGAATGAAGCTGAAATGAAGTTTAATGTGGAAAGGATTCTCGAAATGTGGTTAAACCGTGGCAGAATAACATTCTGAAGAAAAAAAAACTCTTCACCGGGCAAGTCGATTTAGCATGTTACGTTTGAAGTAAAGATTTAGAAGGAAGACTTTGAATTTCAGTAACAAATCCTTACATCTCTGACAATCCGGGCTTAGCAAATAAAGACTGAATAAAATCCTTCCCACTTAACTAGGAAGTGAAAATACACAATAAACCGTAGAAACATGAATTCAAACCAGATTCAACTGAACTTAGATAGACTGAGAGCCAACAGCACTTGGAAGACAAAGAATAAGGGAAATTGTTTGTGGAAGATCTATCATCCGTTAACGGAAGGAAAAAAATCTCCGCTCGTCCGGTTTGAAATGATTAAGGGGTGGGTGGCTTGGGGGAAAGTATAACGCAGATTGTGCCCACCACTTCCGGAAGACGATGATGAGATGAAACGGATGGCCGGATCCAGTGATGGAGGCGAATGGCGCACGGTGTCCAAATCTCGATTATTATCGAATTTTCATATAAAATTCTTCTGAAGCTTAAAACGTTTGTATCAGTGGTGGATCGCCCTGGCAGAGGCAGGAAGCGGAAAACGGATGCGAGAAGGGACACCAAGATCATTCGCGAAGTCAAGAAGAACCCGAAGGTAACTGCCCGCGAGATCCAGGAAACCCTTCAGTTATCAGTTTCCGGTCGAACTGTTCGTCGCCGTCTCGTAGCACAGGGGTTGAATAGCAAACGTGCCCGGAAGCGCCCATTTATCAGCAAGGCAAACAAAGCCAAACGGCTTAAGTTTGCTAAGGAATAGAATACGAGAGATCCAATCCGCTCTAAACTAGATATGTTTTGCAAAACTTTTATAATACATTTATAAAAAAAACAACTATAAATCATTCTAAAAAGATGTTTTGTGTGTTACTTAGGATGCCACTCACAAAAACGTTTGAGAACGTTGCATACGGTCGATTTAGCGAATTTCAACGACTTCGCAATTTTTTAACCTGACCACCAGTGTCGAACTTTCGAAGGGGGTGTCCAAAATAAATTTTGGGCTCACGGATTCCATCAAGTATAACTTCTTTGAAACAATATAAATCGTGATGAACGTTTCAGCACTGAAAATTTCACAACAAACTGCTGTCAAAACATTCCAGATCCGACAACTAGAAGCGCTGCAGAAAAATAAATAAAATTCATGTTTACGGAACGAGAGAATGTGGATTTACGAAAAAAAAAATTATCAGTGTGCAGGTTTATCTATGCGAATGTTCTTTTTTTAACTTGTGAATGTCTATAATTTCTTTTTCTTTTTGGTTCCTTGATTATTCTGATTTTCAGCGCTGGGCTGGTTCATATCCCGTTGTAGTCACTCAAATACCTTTTGGGTATTTTCGTATCTTGTCCGGGGATGAGATTCGAACTCGTGACTTTGGAATGAGAGGTATGGATGTTGACCACTACGCCGGGGTTACCCCCGACTATTATTTCGAATGAGCAACTAAATCTGTTATGCTGGTCCCGTCGTTTTTATTATATCACTTGTAACCAGTGCTGTAAATATTCATTTCGACCCAATACGCTGAATTTGCCAACAATTCGATCCAGAAGCTAATTTGCACAATAGCACGTATGAAGAAATTGTTGTGCTTGATTATCTTCATCAATTTGTTTCACAATTTATTGTTCTAATTGTAGAACCTAAGATGAAAGCTCAATATCTGAATATTCAAATGATATGCATCATTGAATATCATTTGAATATAACAGTGAATATAACACTTTCTTTATACCAATTAGGACAATGCACTGTTAGACAAAGTTGTAGCATTTTTTTTCAGTTCATTTATTTGTACAGGCTCAATCGATTTAACTTTACAGAGCCAATTTTTCATATTTATATACATCAATTATCTTAAACTTAACGTTAAGGGGCCCAAGTAGCAATTCAAATGCAAATTGGTTTTATTCATGTTTTATGGTAGTTTTATCAAAGCATTATGGAGTTCATCCGGTTTTATCAGGGCATTTTCCAAGTTAAGGTGGTTTTAATTCATTAACAGTTCTTAAGAGTGATTAAAGAACACTTGAAGAAACCTCCATAAAACTACATCATTTATAAGTGTAATTCACCTTATCAGTAGTTTTATAAGATACTTGATCCCCCTCTCAAGACATCGTTTCGCAACTTGCATAAAACCTGATAAAAGTTTTGTAAAAGTTTTATGACATTCTTTTTTTAAGATGAATGTATCTTGGAAATGCTGCCATAAAACGCTCTTAGAACCATTTGATTTTAAATAAGAGCACATACTCTTGAGAGAGAACATTATGTGAAAAATAAACAAACTGTCACAATGGACGCCCACAGGTGGAAGAAATTAAAAACTAGCGGATCGTTCAAGCGAAAATTCAATAAAAACTTATCCAATATATTGAACACTCCTTCATCTCAGCCACCAACGACAATTTTTTTTTACCATTCCATTAGATTCGCAGCCTACTGAAACTAACTTATCAAAAGGGTCTATGCGTTATGTGTAAAACGAATAAAATAAAAATGGTGCAATGTGTCGCTAGTTGAAAACCGAAATGCATAACTCATGATATTTGAATTTATGCCAGTTGTGCAAGTAAAACCTAACGTCTCAGGTAGTGCGTTACTTGGCGCACCTCAGTACTTTTGACGTAAGATTTAATGTGCACTACGATTGTAAAATGTTATGTTAATGTTGAATTCTCCCGAGTCGTGCATTTCAGTTCCCAATACACAATATTTATACTCGTTGCAAGTAAAAATTAGTATATCATCTGAGCGAAAATCGATTTTTCCCATGATCCGCACGTTTAATCCAAAGTCGGAAGTAGTGCGCTGGAATCACTCAGTGATCCACTACACAGTGCACTTCTTCCAACGCTAGGTTCAGCGTACATATCAAGAGAAAAACAATCTTTCGCTCAACTGATGTTTCAGCCATCGACGCAATATTATTATATGTTCTTCTTCCCAAATCCATTGTTAGCATATTCAAGTTAGAGATTTTTTTAATGTTTTAATCGACTTACGCTGGTGATTAAAAACAATAAATTATAAACTGTAATGATGAACAACAATTATGCATAGGCACTTTTGATTTGAACGTTCACATTTTCTTTGTTTATGATGTGCCTTCTCCACACTGATTTTATGGCTATCTTACAAAAGACTTGTTTACCTTGAGCAATTCAAACAAGTTTTATTCAAGCGTTACTCCTCTTTTTCAAGAATAGAACAAGTAAAGATGAGCTTATCGCGCTCCTAAAAAAATCTTGTTAGTCTTGTGCAAGAAATATTAGTTTTATATGCGTTTTATGGTAGTTTTAGATAAAACCATTGAAAAAATGGCGAGCGTGCCTATTCTGGATTCCCTCGGAATGGTAGCCATTTTCATATGTATGCAAAAAAAACTCTCGTTTTTCCAATGCTACGAACAATTTCTGCTGTTTAAAATACATTTTGAAACTTGAAATGGATTGTAGACACAATTTATTCAAGATCTAACAATTTATCAGCCTTGTCACCTAATTGTTGAATTTTCAAGTATTTTTTATTTTTCAAATAAATCAAGCAATGATTCCGGGGCGCATAAAAATTTTCGTACTTTTATGTTATAAAACACCAATAAACTGAACGTCGCATGAAAAATTTATCAATTGCAGGCAAAAAACTCATGCATTTATGGTCAATTTTACAATTAATTTACATACGGATCCACTTTGGAAAAGAAACATCATATGTATATCCGTTTTTTTTTTCCTCTTAAAAAAGTCCCCATTCAGCAGAACGAATCCAAAAATGGAATCTTCAAAACATATTTGTGACGGACTGGAAGTGTTCTTAAAGAGGAAAATCATAAAACTACCAAAACTTGTGGTAGTTTTATCATAGTTTTAAGCATGTCCTGCATGTCATTACAAGTACGTACTGATAAAACTATCAAGTTTTAAGCAAATCTTGGGATATAGTCTTGAGAACCTCCTGTAGTATGGGCCTTTTTGAACTTATGAGGGTTTTATGGCTGTTTTATCGATGTTATGTAGAATATCTAGTTTTACGCGTGGTTTTATCAAATGAGTCTTGAGAACTTCTTCAAGTGTACCTTAAAATTGAATTTGTTACTTGGGCACTTCGCATCGAAGTTATATATTTATACTGGCATGGGCTTGAGCGCATAAATCCCCACCGAACGTGACGAGAATCCGTATGCTCCGCGTTTTCCTCTTTGTTTCTTCCCGGGGAGTGCCTGTATTCATCCACTTATAAAATCATTCTTGGATAGATATGTTTGGCCACGGCTGAGTAGTTTCCGTGTTTGATTAGATTCTATTCTTTTGTGATTGAAAGCTGACTCCAAGACCGCGTCATCATCGTCATCGGCGTAGGTCGTCGCGACGTTCCGGCTCATTAGGTTCATCGCTGTGGCAGATAGCTATACACATAACTACTCATGGCACATCTTTTTTTAAAACAACAAGCTGAGAAAACTAGCTCGGCCGGCAGCGAAAAGCTTCTCCAGTGGAAGTAGCTTAATTTTGTTTACGCCTACAATTAGCGATAAGCATATTTTTTCGATTGAATCGTTCTGAAGCTGTCATGCTTCATTTTTCCCGTGGGTAGCCAGTTTTTTTGGTGATTTGAGGGAAATATTTTGATTGGTTGAAGGTCTGATTTAGCGGAGTAGTATGTGGCGAAACAGTTGACTGGCTCTAAGCGATTTCAGTGTAGGAGGTTGTATTGAGTTTTATCGGGATGAATAAAATATTCCCTGAAATTATCGTGGCAATCAGTAGATGACTTGCTGTTATTTTTAATAACATGAAGGATTGAAAACTCCTCCGATTTTACTATAAAAAGATTGAATATATCTATATCAGGAATTCCGTGCAGCAATAAGTTTGCGCCATTCGTTCATCAAGCCAAGAGTACATCCAATCTTGGCAGCCAAATAACCAGACACTCCAGCAACGAAGATTAATGTTCTTCACTCAATTATTCAATCTAGAAGAAGTAGCAAACCTGCAGCTCGTCGCCTTAGCAAGCAAATTGATCAGCTCATTCTAGATTATGCAATCTGATCTCTATGAGAACGAACATGAAATTTCTGACTCCACCGACAAAAATCATCCAAACTCATTGTAGGACAACCATACCCAAGTTAAAATTCCGCAAAAACTGGTTACCGAGTGATTGCATTAGAAGCTCTGGGGATTTATGAACCCTCCCAAACAGTGACTCGATCTGCGCATGGTTTAAGATTTAATAAATACAAGTACGCAATAAAGGCACATCCAAATGACGTCAGTCTATGATTGTTCACTTTTGAAAAACTTCTTCTGTACTTGAAGGCGCATACACGGGCGTTGGACCTTGATCTTACGATGATCAGCTGAATGATGAGTACTGGCAATTTTCGAGGATCTGTTACCCAACTGCCGAATAAGAAAAAGAAGACGAAACAAAAAGTTTGATTGCATTCCGACTAATCATCTCAGCAAAGCTCGCCAGCACGAGAATCAATCACCATCAGTATGGCGTGTACCCGTCATATGGATGCGTTCATTATTTGAATTACATAATAACAACGATGAGAAACACGCTACTGACTGGCTGGTTTGTTAGCTTCAATCATTAGTACACATACATTACGCTAACTGACTGCACGAGTAGTACGGCATGTTAGATAGAGACAGTGAGAGCAGCCACTCGAAACCGACGGAGTTCGGTCCCAAAGCTCGGACTCGCGGAATAAGGCGGCAATAAATATGCGTATCAAATTTGTTTGTTGCCAAGTGTGCTGAATTGTGTTGGGGGCAAGGGCAGCTTTTCTCGAAACGATCACTTCATCTTGTATGCTGAATGACACAGGCCGCGTTTTGGATACGGAACGGCTGTAATTCTGATGCATCTCATCGGTAATTATACACACGAACACCTACAGTATGTAAAAAATCGTATAAATTGTGTTTAAGTGCAACATTCTGGCGTATTTTCATTCTTTTATTATTACCTTTTATTGGCGTACCCTTTTATCTAATTTTCAACTACCTGCTAATTTTGCAATACGCAATACAAAATACTCTTCACATACGATTCTAGTTGATTAATCTCTTGAATAATTTATAGTTAAGTGTGGTGTAGTGGTAAGCAGGGTCATACAATTTCACTTTCAATTGAAAATCGTCGTGGGACGATGAACTTAACATGCATCCCTTTCAATTGAAACACAGTCACTCCTCAGTGAACTTCAGCAAAACAATCTGCAAACAAACATTTTCGATTAAGCTTTTCAATCATCGGTGTTTATTTTAGCCTTCGGTGTCCAACTAGTATGAAACAGGACAATTGGAATTCATGCAATACGTGTGGATTTATATTCATTTCTGATGTATTCATTATTTTAAAGACTAGAAACAGTGCCATCAGATAAAGCAATTGTAGCAGCGACAACAATAACCAAACATTTTATGAAATGATAAATGAAATTGCTGATATTTATGTTGTGTTTACAGCTTAAGCGCAAATGCAAAAAACGCAACTTCAATAAGTCACCGCAGTATCAAACAGAAACGTGCTGCCAGCTCGGGGAGCTTTTTGTCGAGCAAAGTTACAGTAATGCGTGCATTGTCAAATGACAATACTTCTAGCAACACTGGCACGCATGTTTCGTTGTGTTCGCCAACCACTGCCCGGTCGGGGAGATGAAATCGAATCAATTTCAACGAAGTTGATTCACGGTCGTTCACCACGTCGTTTGAAGCAAGCCTGAATTTTAGTTGAAACGCTTTCGACTGTGGCTAGATCGCAAATGAATTTAAGCTTATTCACGGTTGACAGGAAGTGAACTGGGATTGATTCGGTGAAGTTAAGATTTATTCACTGCACGAAAGCTAATTGAAGTGGAGTGAAATGAATACAAAAGCAATTCATTTTCATTTTATGATCTGGTATCAATTCCAGTCAGCGCCGATGGGATTTTTCGAAACGAAAAATCTCTGATCACGTCTTCCTTCGGAAGGGAAGAAAACCCGTTGGTCAAACCCAGTGCAGCAAAGGCTCGGGCTCTATTAAATTTGGGGAAAAAGGATCTAAGGGTAATAACTGGTCTGATGACTGGTCACTGCCCTAGTAAGTATCACTTAAACAAAATTGGAAAAATCGAATCATCAGAATGTCGTTTTTGTTAATTTGAAAATGAAACAGCCGAACACATACTTTGCAGTTGTGGAGCACTATTCAATCAAAAAAGGTCAATATTTGGAAAAGGGTTACTTGAGCCTATCGAAGTTTGGCAAAGCAATCCCAGTAGGGTACTAGGCTACTAGGGTACTAATAGGGTACTAGGTACATGGGTCGAGCCTAGCTGGGATTGTGTGCTACATCTACCAATGTCTACCACATGTTAGTTGTGGCTAGATAGTTGATTAGCACTAAATTAAATCTGGGTCATACCACAATATTCCTAAGTATTGGACGCAGTGGTTAAAAGGCTCTACAAGAACGGGAAAAAAAGCCGTTGGTCCCGGACCACATGTTCACGGGTTCGATATGTAAGGTCCTGGTCGTCTCTCTGGCGTAACAAACCAGCTTCAGGTTGATAGTTACGTAAATACGTAGCAACAACAATAACAGCCATTTACAGTTCACGTTCAAATGACTAGTGTTGAATTTCTGGCATGAATATTTTTTTTACATAGGGTAATTGGGATGAAGAGTAAGCCTAGTCCCTTTATTCGGCCTTTGTATCAAATTTTCTAAGGCTTTTTTTACATGGGGGATACGTTCCACTTATACTATTTTTTAATTAGTTCGTTTATTTGACCAATTTTACTATGAAACCGTGTAAAAAAAGACTAAATAGAGGTGATAAATTCACACGAATAAACATTTGAAATTGCTTAGATTTTGTTTGCATGTGTTACTTTATTCCAAGCAATGGTCAAAATACAGTTTTTAAAATTTTCAGTATTTAGACCAAACATTGTGAAGTTTTTGAAAAACTGCCATATGATTACTTTTTGCCCAGAACGTAGAATGTGATTCAAATTAGGTCGATAAGTTGTTCCATTCTAAAGTTATCGCTGAAAACAAACCATGTAAAAATAGACGAAAAAATCGATGTATTGTTTTACACTTTCGTGAGTTTCTCGACTTATTTAACTTTTTGTGAGCTATGACTTCACTAGATAAACAAAACAGATTACCTTCACTTTGTTCGTATGACCTAAATTTCGCAAAATTTAATCAATATAACTTGCAATGTACCTAAGATAACTATTAAATACTACCTTGATCAAAAAATTCCGGGAATTTAATCAGGAAATTAAAAATACAAGATTATACATCAAAATCGATACTGCCCCCTACAAAGAACTCCCTATTGACTGCAACGCTTGATCCAAGCATCGAAACATTTTTTATATGGCCATTAGAGACTATTTTTCCATGATCTCATCTCGGGTGCTGAAATGCGTTCCGCGGAGTGGTTTCTTGAGTCAACCGAATAGGAAAAAGTCGCAGGGAGTCAAATCAGGTAAATTCGGTGATTGCTGAATAGTATTCGTTTCGTTTTTAGCCAAATGTTCTCGGATAACGTTCGTACTGTGTCCGTTTGATGGATGTTGGGTCAGTTTCGGCCTTAGAAAACATGTATTTTGCAACGTCAACGCGGTCCCTTTTTTGCATGAAATTTCCCTACCATCGTACTATTGTGTGGCTAATACAATCATTCCCCTGAGTCCAAGGAGTCCAGAAATTTTCCATTACGAAAAATGCCTAGACCATAACCGGAATTGAAAAAGGTTGGTGTTGATTAGAGTCACATCTAAAGACTGTAATCGGAAAAAATGAGACACACAAAAATGATCACCTAAAATTCATTTTAAATCGGATACTTCTCAAATTTTCAGGGATTGAATAACTATATATAAACTATGTTATGGCATAATTTATTTATTGAATTTCTTCCCCCAACCTGAATGCTCGTACATTTCTCTTAACACTGCTCATGAGATCTTGGGCGAGGCTTTGTCCATCTTCCTTACACTATTTCTCCCAGTTTTTCTTCAAAGCTTCATCGGTTTTGAATGTTTTTCCGCTTTTCTTCAACTTCTTCTTCATTATCGCCCAAAACTTTTCGATCGGGCGAAGTTCTGGTGTATTTGGCGGGTTCACATTAACGCCCTTCGCTTCGTACCAATCCATTACAGGCTTGGCGTAATGGCACGAAGTGAGATCCGGCCAGAACAGCGTGGGACCACGGTGAGAGCGGAGGAAGGGTAGCAAGCGCTTCTGCAAGCATTCCTCTCGATAAATCTGCCCATTTATGGTGCCGGTTGTAACGAACGGCTTGCTGTACCGTCCGCACTCGCACATCGCCTGCCACAACAGGTACTTCTTCGCGAATTTGTCCATCTTTCTCTTCCTTTTCCGGAACCTCCATGCGGGACGTACCGACAAAAATCTCGAGGCCGGGGATTTGTTTGGTGTCCGCCTTGATATATGTCTCGTCGTCCATGACGAGACAACCTGGCTTGACCAGCCACTCACGGTACAGCTTCCGCGCACGCAATTTGGGCACCGTGTTTTGCTTGTCAGTCCGGTTTGGCGCCTTCCTGACCTAAAAAACACGTAGCCCAGCCCGCTTCATGGTCTGCTGGACGAACCACTTCGACGAATTGACCTTTTTGGCCACGTCTCGGGTGGAAAGGTTCGGGTTATTCTTAAAGTACTGCCTTATCTTCCGCGTCTTCTCTGGGTATTCCATTTTCGGTTTTCGGCCGCTTCCAGCGCGCCGCTCGATGGTCTTCGTCTCCTGGAACATCTTCACAACGCGGGACACGGTGGAATGGTGGATTCCAAGCCTTTTGCCGATCCATCTGTGCGACTGACCAGGATTATCGATCACCGCGCCCAAGATTTGCTGGCGTAGCTCTTCTTGTTTCGAATGCATCTTGAAAACTACTTGACAGATCGCGATAAAATTTTGCACACATAAACATAACACTCTAAGACCTAGCATCGCTCACTAGTATTACTCAAAATTTCATTAATTTTTACCCATGCGATAAAAAGTTACACCCAAAACAAAGTGTCGCATTTTTTCCGAGTCTAATCTTTAATCTAATCCATGACGTTGCTGGTGATTGCAAACCGTTGCAACGTTGAATATTCATAGTGGCCAATAACTTTTCGAGCAGCACACAACAGCAACTTGATAATGACTAGAATGAGTCACATATAAGTAATCTCAACTCATTTGCAACAAATGTGCTACTAGGGTGAAACATTTCTATGGCTGATTAAGGAACGGAAAAAGTTAAAACTGGTGCTAGCAGTTTTAAATTAAACAGCTAGAGACATATGCTGCAAATCCAGAGCATTGAATACCGTACAACTTTAGATACATCGAACATAAATTCAATTTTATCATTGCTGCAAAATAGATAGAGTGACTTCAATTTTAAAACATGCAATGACTTTTATCATTGCTGTAAAATAGTTAGAGTGACTTCAATGTTAAAACATGCGTACTAAATAGTCAAATGCTTGCTTCAGATAGAATTGGAACAAAAACAATTGCCTGTATTTCAGTTATTTATTATTGAATTCAAGATCTTTTTTTTATACAAATGTAGCGTTTTCTTCATACTTTTAAGAAAAAATACGGATAAAATTATTCGTCACGGTTTCGAAGGAATTCTCGAATTTTTCCTGTAACACGGCTCATTAGGCGGCGCACACCTTCTTCGTCCATCGTTTTAGCTATCTTATTCCACCAGGTCTTCATCTGATTGATGTCTTTGACAACCTTTTCCTTTGCCTTGAGTCTCCTCTTCATGATTGCCCAGTATTTCTCAATAGGGCGGAACTGGGGGCAGTTGGGTGGGTTAAGGTTTTTCGGAACAACCTGGACCCCTTTCTCTGCATACCATTCTTGAACGACTTTGCTGTAATGACAGCTTGCCAAATCTGGCCAAAACATTACGGGATGGTCGTGGGATCGAATGAACGGCAAAATTCGTTTTTGGAGACACTCTTTTTGGTATAGTTCCGACGTCATTGTCTTATTTGTAACGAAAACTTTCGTTTTTTTGCCACAGCTGCAAATGCCCTGCCAAATCATGAATTTTCGTGCAAATTTGTCGGCAAAAACAAATTTAAATTTGGCTGAAACATCCCCCCGAGCCGTTGCCAAGTAAAATTTTTGACCTGGGATTTGCCCGAAGTCAGCCTTGACATAGGTTTCATCGTCCATCAGAAGACACCCGTCGAACTTGGTCAGCACCTGGTCGTATAGCTTCCGAGCACGGATTTTGGCCACACTATTCTGTTTTATGGTCCTATTTGGCTGTTTGCTAGCTCGATACGACTTGATTCCTTCCCGGAGTCGAGTTCTCCTCACGGTACTATGGGCAGCACCGAATTTTCTGGCCAAATCACGGTCCGACAGATTGGGATTCCTCTTAATCGTCTTCAAAATCTTACCACGCAGTTTCCGGTCGACAGTTCCACTCCGACGATTGGCTTGAGGCTTCCGAATCGTCGTCAATGTTTCCTTATACCGTTTGATAACGCGCCATACGGTAATTCTGGGCAATTTCAGCTGTTTAGCTAGCCTAGATGCAGACCACAATGGATTTTCCAAATAACTGTGCACAATTTTTTCCCTTCTTTCGGCTTCCATGTTGATTGTTTACAAAGTACAGTCGATTTGCGGAATGTCAAAAATACAACGTGAAGCTGACAAAATTCCCGACACGTGGGCGCCAAGAACTTCCAAATCCGTCCACCAGGAGCGCCACAATATGAGCAAAACTTTGTTCCAATTCTAAATGAAGCAAGCCTTATCTTTCCAAGATGAAATTACATGATTTACGAAATTTGACGGCTCTGATAGAAACAGAATAGCTAGAGGCAGCCAATCTCAATTGAATCAACTTGTACAAATTTACAATAAAATGAGAATCGTGAGACATCATGAAATACAATTTCTTTTTGGTTTAATAGCACCACCTGTGAGTAAAAAATGTTTACCAGAAATGTTTTACAGAAAAACGAATCTGAATTTGTATATTGTATACTGTATATAAATTGTATATTGTGATCGCATCCAGATATTTATATAACAACTAATGTTCTGTTCGTAAGACTGGGACAAATTGCGTCAATGAATCAAGCTGGTGTTTTTTAATCTGTTTGCTCGGATGCTCCAAGCTCCAAGCATTTTTGCCCACTCTCCCGCTCTCAAGTACTCCGTCTCTGAAACTCCCCTAAATTTAAAATGGTGTCTAATGATGCTTCCTCTACTTTCTTCCACTTTCGGTCTTGGAATTGATTGCCGACGAGTTTTGGCGAAGTGGTAGCTGAAACGGAGCATTTGGAAATATATTTGCCTCCTGCGAGTTCCAGCTATACACTCTTAAATATATTGTAAATTAAAGGATGGAACGGTCAAAACTTGGTCGAATCAAATATGACGTAGTTTTTTTTTATCGTGCATTCAAGAAACTTGAACACCCCTCATTTTTTAGGTGTATGCGTATGAAATGTTGATTCTATTTTGTCTTTGCCATTTTCTATTCAGTTGTCAAAATGGCGTCGAAGCAAGAAGAGCAGCGCATTAAAATTTTGCACGCGCATTAGCAAAATCCCACGCCAACTTGGCAAAATCACTTAATATTGCCAAATCAACCTAGACGAATGTTATAAAATTGTTCGGAGAACGGCTGACGACTGACAGGAAGTCGAGATCAGGTGGAAACCGAAACCAGGAAGCCGCAGCGACCGGAAAAATAGTGGCCAGCATTTTCAAACGCAATCCTTACCTTTCCATCAGAAATATCGGACAAAAATTGGGAAAGTCCCACACAATAGTGCAAAGAGCAAAGAAACGAGCCAGACTGTCAACATATCAAGATAGAGGGGCGAGGGGAGGGAAGGGACAGACGGAAGAGAACGAGGAAAGAAGGAAGATAAGACAAACGCAAAGAACAAACGAAAGATCAACGAACGACGAGAGACACGAAATAGATCAAAGAGAGAAGACAATATCGAGCGAATCCAAGAAACGACGAAAAAGGAAATCAAAAGGAGAGAAAAAAAGAGAAACGGAAAGGGGATGACCAATGTAATAGGGTAGAAAAAATAGCATAGGAAAAGGGTAAGTGTAAGAGTTGGACCAAGTATGGGGTAGGGGAAAATAATAGAAGGGTAGGAAGAGTATAGGGGAAGAAGGAAGAAAGGAGAAAGAGAGAAAAGAGAAGGAAAAGAAAGAGAGAGAAAAGATAATAGAATAAGGGGAGAAAGGGAAGGAGAATATTAGGATATTATTAAAGGGGGAAAAGGGAGAGGTAGGGGGCCAATTATTTGGGGCATTAGCCCGGGACACGGATATATGAAACAAAATTATTTTCGTTCCCTATTGATTTTTGGGAGCCTTTTGGTTCCTATAATAACTGTGCAAAATTTTAACTCGATCGGTGAAACTATATTTTAGCGCTCGCAGTTTTAATTTTCCATAGTATTTTATATGGGAAAACTTACCTTTTCAAAGAAATATCTGGCGAGGTGACCCGTTGTCCTCTAAAAATAAATCAATCCCTTAACTTGCTGGGAAATTTTTCAAAGAAACTTTTCTTCGAAAACCGCAAAGCGATCCGACGCTTGTGGAAAAAGTTATTAAGCTGAAACTGATTGCTATCCAATCGAACGTCTCATTGGACTGTTTTTTCTAGCAGCACAGTTCCTCCATGCTGAGTGAACATAAACAAAACACAGTGGTTGCTTCGCGCAGCCAGCAGCAGGTTGCAGGTGGCAGTGCTGCAAGAGAAAACAGTTCAATGAACCGTTCGATTGGATAGCAATCAGTTTCAGCTTAATAACTTTTCCACAAGCGTCGGATCGCTTTGCGGTCTTCTAAGAAAAGTTTCCTTGAAAAATTTCCCAGTAAGTGGTTGTATTGATTTATTTCAAGGACAATGGATCACCTCGCCAGATATTTCTTTGAAAAGGTAAGTTTTCCCATATAAAATACTATGGAAAATTAAAACCACTAGCGCTAAAATATAGTTTCACCAATCGAGCTGAAATTTTGCACAGTTATTACAGGGTCTAAAAGGCTTCCAAAAATCATTAGGGAACTGGAATTTAAAATTGTCCCAGGCTAATGATACAAGCGTCAAAGCGGCCAGGCCTACTGCGTTGCATTTACCGCAAAAGATGATTCTGTAAAATGAGTTGATTTCAAATAAATAGATTTGAATTACAACGCTTTTTGTGAATCTATAGGAAAGGAAGATGCGCGAGATATTGCACTACACGCCCCCCCAATTATAAAAATATGAGAGTTATTCGTACTAAAACTAACGAGCTATTTCTGAAGCTTTGCCGCCGAAGACGAAGAAATTATATACTCACTGAGACGTGTCTTCGTTCTGATATCGCTAGTTCAGAGTTTGCTGCCAGCTACTCGATGTTTTGGTGTGATCGTGCAGCTTCTAGCAACCTTCAGAGAGGGGGTGGAGTTTTAATTGCGTTTAAAAAGTCCCCCCCCCCCCCCCCTCAACTGTGGGTCGGGGGGGGGGGGGGGGGGTAGACCTTGTTGACTGTGGCAGTATTGAGCAAATCACTGTTCGTATCAAACTAGACAAGACGACGATTTTTGTGTGTGGAATCTATCTTCGACCGAACTCGTCTCCGGAATTGTACTCAGCACATTCCGCAGCAGTCCAGCAAATCTGTGAGAGTGCGTCGGATTCTGATAATATTGTCATCGTTGGAGATTACAACCTACCTCAGATGGTATGAATCCTACGATGAAGAGATCAACAGCTTGCTGCCGTCCAACGCTTCGACTGAACAGGAAATCGCCTTGGTTGAATCAATGGTTGCCTCCGGACTACATTAGCACAACAGCCCACTAAACTCGAATGGTAGTACATTTGACTTGGCATTTGTTAACGAATCAAACAATGTTGAATTTATCGAACCTCCGTCATCCCTCCTCTGAATTGACAACCATCACAAGCCATTCGTTCTTCGCATTGACGTGAATGCCTCCTACGTGCAACCAGCTAGCGACTCGAACATCATTGATGATTTCGATTTTCGACGTTGCCACTATTCCGGAACTGAATAACGCTCTCATGGACGTCGATTGGATTGAAATGTTTCGTGCGAAAGATACGGATGAAACGGTACGTATGTTTTATGAAAAATTGTACGACATTATGGAGGAATATATTCCACGTCGAACAAGTAGGCCTTTTTCGTTCAAGCAACCGTGATGGACAACTGAGTTATAGCATCTCCGTAACATTGTGCGAAAAGCTCGTAAACGCTATTTTCGATCACGGACTACTGTGAATCGGATCAATCTACAGTCGCTACCGTCATCATTTTGGTCGTATATTCGAAGCCGTGAGCTTAATCCAACCGGATCCCATATATACATAACTTAATAACTCATGGAGTTCGGTTTTTTAAAAAACTAACTACGACTATTCGCTAAGACGGTTACACTAAGAATGATTTATTGCATTTCATCAAAGCCCTAGTTGCCCTGCCTTCTTACTCAAAACTGCTAACCTTGCACCTAGCAACGATGTCCGTCCGGTCCCGTCGTCCAGCGTGGTGATGGTACTTGATACCTCCGCATTCCCGATGGTGCCCGTCGTGCATGTTGCTGACTCTGCTGTCTGGGTGTTAGCTGTTGCCGGTGACTCGGCTGGTGTTGCTCCCGGGGAGGTTGCGTTCCTAACTTGTCCCCCTTTAAGTATTGCTCGTCCCGAGCAATCTGTTGATTCCGCCCCATACCAGTATTTAATGGTTGCAAAAACCATGAATGTGATGATGAAGAAAATGATGGTACTCAGCGATACAAATCCAAGCTTGTTGTTGAAGTCCACTGTTTCTAAGTGCTGTCTGTTTTTCACGTGAAGTTCGTGTAAAGCCGAAAGGTTGACGTGCCGTTCAATGTGCAACGTCTTGATGTTTGTTAATTGCAACGGTAGAATTGTTGGGTGATCAAATTGCAATTCGTAATTCTCGAAAAGCTCGTTGTTAATGTACAGTGAGCAATTTCGAAACGTTACCAGGTGAATTCCGGTTAACGTTCTGGTTTCTATTCCACAGGTGCTATTAATGGGTACGTCTTGGTGAACGGTTATCACTAATAGTGTACCTGATGCTATAGTTCTGGTTTCTGAAGATGTTGGCTTTTCCAAAAAGGCACATTGGCCGTGCTTTCCTCGTATTAGTGAAGCTTCGCAGGGGTGATCGCTTATTTCCAACAGGTTTCTTCTCTCACAGATTGTAGTTTTTTCATTCCCTAGGCATGCTGACGTAATGGCTAAGATTTGCTCTGGGTTGATGAATACTTCCTTGTGTGCCAATTTCACTGTACGGTTGAGTAGTGGCAATGGTTCCATGTTGATTTTCTTGTAGGCCGTTTGAAGAAGTCGTGGAATACTGATGATGATGACGAGGGATGATCTTCTATGGAGTACGGTCGTTGTTAGATAGCTGCTGACATCGTCTAGGTTATTGACTTCTAAGCCCTGATCTATAAATTCCTGCATGATTGTTGCTATTTCTTTTGGTGAGAGAATTAATTTGCTAATAATGTTGACTTTTGCTAATATAATTGCGTATTCTATTGATTTGAGGTTTTCTAAAAATGAATCAAGTTGGAGAGCTAATACAATTTTTTGGTTTTCTGATAAAATTAGGTTTTCTTGTTTGGATAATTTAAGGATAATATTTTGTTGATCTCTTATTTGATCATTCACTAAATTTAACCTATTCTCAAATTTTGAATTTATTTTTATCTGCCTGTTATTTTGTTTTGTGAATGAATTTCCAGATTTTCTAATTTCGTCTAAGTTAGAATTGATTATTTTTAAATCCTCTGCATCTAGGTTTCCAGTAATAAATTTGATTGTACTTCCAAGAATGTTTATGGCTCTTTTGCTTCTACTGTGTTTAATATTTAGCGAGTAAAAAATATTTTTGATATCTATTAATTTGTTTCTAATAATTTCTGTGAACTCGCTTGAAGAATTTTTAATTTCGTTTACGGCGTTTTCAATTATTGACATGGAAAATTCGAATTGTGTAAGGTCTATTACGTGTAGTAATCTATCATAGCCATCAATAACTCTTCCCTCCCCCTTTGAAGGATCAACACTCCTGTGTTGTTGGTGATATCGTGGATCTGGATGGATGAAAGTGAGTGTGGGGGAATTAGCAGGATTATGAGGATTAAGGGTATCCAAAAGAGTGGGTTCATTCTTAGGCTCGTCCTTTGTCTTGGCTTATCTGAAAATAGGGAAGTTGGTTAAATCCGTTTTATGTTTTCTTTGTGTGTTACTCTATTGTTCTCATCTGTCAGTACTCTCCCTTGGTTTTCTTTGACGATGATGGGGGAGTACGTGGGCTTGGTCTTTTTCTTTATGCCTTGGTTTTTCTTAAATGCTAATTGATCTTCAGGAAGGTCTGGTACGGGTTCTCTTTTTCGATTATGATACTGCAAGTTTTGTCGTTTCGATTTTTCATGCGCAAGCATTACTTCGTCGTATACCTTATCTCTTGCTTGTATCATTAGTTCAACATCCAGAGGTCTTTCGTGGTTATTTTTCAGGCCATAGAAAGCTTCTCTGGGTTTCATTTTAATTGCGCTGTGAATCGTGTTATTGTATTGGGTACAGGCAATATTGAATATCTCTTTCATGCTCAAGCTAGTATGATTTGACTTGATGCACCTGAAAATCTCTCCCATAGTGGAATGAAATCTTTCCACTAACCCATTGCTTTTGCTGTGGTTAGGTGGAGTGAAAAATATTTGCACATCTAGATCGTGGAGGAGTCCACGCACCTCGATCGATCGTAGTGCTGGTTCGTTGTCGCATACTATTAAACGAGGAGTGCCAAAGATTTTGAAGAACTTTGTCAACCCTTTTCTCAAATCAACAATATTTCTGGATTTTATATGAATGAGTGTGCCGTATCTCGAAAATTTGTCTATTGCGGATAAGAAATATGTTTTCTCTGCGATGAATACATCAATATGCACAATGTCGAGTGGTCTCTCTGGGTTTGGAGTAGGACCTAAAACAATTTTATAGGGATGTCGGTCGTATTTATTCTTGTGACAAGTTTCACAAAGTTTAATATATTCCCTTACTTTTGTTTTCATTCTGGGAAAATAAAAGCGTTCCGCTATTTGTTTGTGGTTTTCCCACATGCCTCTATGAGAGCGGTCATGAGTTTGTTCTAGTATGAGGTTTTGTTCCTCTATAGTTTTAAGATCGACTAAAAGTTTTTGGGATAGGTAGACCTTAAAGGGTTTTGCTCTGCTGAAATGGTTCTTGTAAGTAATCTGTATTAAATTCATAATGTTTTCAGGGCAATATATGCAATTTACCCTTTTTGGATCCATGTAATCCTTGAACATTTGGAATATAATTGGCATACCAAAGGCGAATCTGGTGATCGTCCTTCTATATACCCGAGGAAATATTTCCTCATAATTGTCCTGTGCATCTGGACCAATCTTTAAAACAATCTGGTTACTAAATGCATTGACTGGTAACTCAGTGCACATAACAAATTCGGAATCGTCTGTGTCTGCGGAATGTATCGTTTGACTATCTGACGATGTATTTGCCTCATCTGGATTGGCGTCATTAGATGTGCTAACATCGGATGATCCATTTTCGTTCATGTTGAGTTCATTACGAACTCTGGAAAGACTATCCGCTACTACGTTCTGTTTACCAGGGCGATAGCGGATCTCATAGTCGAATTCAGCAAGAGAAAGACGCCAATGCACAAGTCTATTGTTGGAGTCTTTCAAGTTAAGACCATATGTTAACGGTTTATGGTCGGTATAAAGGATGAATTTTCTTCCGTAGAGATATGGGCGGAAGTATTTGCAGGCCCATACTACAGCTAATAGTTCTTTTTCTATTGCCGAGTACTTCTCTTCGGATCTATTTAGGGTTCGGGAAGCGAAAGCTATAGGCTTATCACTTCCGATGGTCCCTTGAGATAACACAGCACCAACGGCAAAATTTGAGGCGTCTGTGGTCAATAGGAATTGTTTAGAAAAGTCAGGGTATTGCAGTATATTACTGCTTGATAAAATACCCTTGCATCTTTCGAAAGCATCAATGAATTCTTCCGAATGTGAAATTTCTTCGCCTTTTCTTAGGGCGTTAGTAAGGGGTTTTGCTATTTTAGCAAAATCTCTTATAAACTTTCGGTAGTAGCCTAGGATTCCTAGGAAGCCACGAAGTTCTTTTTCGTTTTTCGGGATTGGCCAGCTTTGGATAATGTCAATTTTATCCGGGTTTGGCTTGACTCCTTCTGATGTTACTATATGGCCCAAGAAAGCAACTTCCCTCTGCAGGAATTCGCTCTTGTCCAATTGAACTTTTAAGTTATTTTTTTCTAATGTTGCGAAAATTTTCGATAGATTATCCATGTGTTGCGTTAAACTCGTTGAGAACACAATAATATCGTCCATATATACGAGACATATGGCACCTATGTGTTCTCTAAGAACGTTGTCCATCACACGTTGAAACGTTGATGGTGCGTTCTTGAGCCCGAAAGGCATTCTCAAAAATTCATAGTGCCCGTTTTCGACACTAAATGCGGTTTTGGGAATGTCATTTTCATCAACCTCGACCTGGTGGAATCCAGATGCGAGATCTAAAGTGGTAAAGTACATGCACCGTCCTAATTTGTCTAGGATATCGGTGATGTTTGGGATCGGATACCGGTCATCCGTAGTTTTCTCGTTTAATTTGCGGTAGTCAATCACTAACCGCCACTTCTTTTTCCCTGATGCGTCCAATTTTTTTGGGACGATCCATACAGGAGAAGTCCATGGACTGTTGGATGGCTGAATAATGCCTTGATCTAACAGTTCAGAAATCTGTCGCTTCACCTCCTCTCTGTGACAGAAAGGGTAGCGATAAGATTTTGCGTGGATGGGCAACTCGTCTTTCGTTTTTATAGTGTGTTTAATAGCACTAGTAAAAGAAAGCTGTTGGCCTTTAATGAAAAATGTGTTACTGTACCGGGAAATTACTTTCAAAAGTTTCTCTTTCTCGTCGGAATTAAGATGGTCGGTCCTAATCTGTTCGTACAGAGATTTGTTTGTGCCTGGCTCATTAGCGAGGACATTATCGGGTACTCCAGTTTCAAAATTGTTTATTTCTGGCTCAAGAATATCAGGAGTCAGATCAACTTTGCATGGTTCTCTAGAATTGTTGGTGATATACACTTGGGTGTATCCGCTCTTGGCTGTGTACAGTCCAGAGTGTATAAAAACATTCGGTGCGATCTCTATCTCGTTGTCTAAATAAAATTCTCCTGTTGCTCTTGAAGAAAGGCTTACAGGTTTGGTTTCATGTCCGTTCAAATACAGCGACTTAGTATCGGGGTATTTGCGCTTCATTGGTATAGTACCATTTGGAAACTTCAACTCATTGTTGGAAGTAATTATGCTTACGTCGAGATTTTTTAGAGATTCATAGCCGATAAGGCCGTCAAAGAAAGGATGGAAGTCAAATATAAGAAAAATTTGTTTAGAGGTACCTGCAATTTGTGGGAATGGATTTAATTCCACAAATCTGTCAACTATGTGTGAGCCACTCACGTTTCTCACGGTTGTAGGGTTCATTGTCCTACAGTTTTGGAAATTAACGTGTTGTTTAGACAAATAATTTCGGTTACTTCCCGAATCAATAAGAAATTTTAGTTCTCCTTTATTTGTCCGCATCGTGATATAGGGTATGAAGTTATTCAAGTCGTCTGCCAGCAATCTTCGGCCGCATGAAAATTTAGGTCATCGACCGATACTTGTTGCATTTGTTCTGTCATCGTATCCATAAGCGCTGATATGTTTTGGTTCTCCGTTTCTGTCGGTTCCATTTCATTTATCTCATGTGAATGTGGTTCGACTACCGCTTGCTGCTCATAGTATGTAGGAGGGCTAGCGTAGTCATAATGATAATAATAATAATTTCCATGATCAGCATAACTGTCGTTGGGTATAGGGTAGTAACAGTGATTGCCGTATGCTTCCTCTTGCTCGTGGAAGTTGGGCCGGTTCATATAATTCAACTTATGTGTTCTTACTGAGGGAGATGGATGTGTGTTGTTGGGAGAAGGTGCAGTTCTAAATGTGGATGTATTTTGGGCTGGCTGGGAAGGTTGAGGTCGGAAATGATTTGGATTTGGATTTTGTCTTTGGCTCGAGGGATATGGTGGTTTGTTTTGGTGTGGATGGGGATAGGTTGGACGAGGAGGGTATTGAGGTAATGGCCTTGGCATTGGATGCGGGCTTCGTGTAAATTGCACTTGCTGAGGGAATCTGAATTGTGGGTATTTCGACACAGGAGCTTGGGATGAAGATTGTTTTGGTATAGCGCCTGTGGTAGGGGTATGCATTTTGAATGGATTTTTTACATAATTATAATTATTCTCCTCAAGACATAACCTGAGGGCTTCTCTTATTGTTTTTGGAGCCTGGGCTCTTACTATCGGACCTATGGGCTCCTTTAACCCTGCCACGAAAACCTTTAGGCCAATTTCTTGGTAATACTTTTGCTTTGCTGTTCTTACAGCTGCGTTATTTTCATTCAGGTTCAATTGATTTACTAGTAGTGAGACTATGTGTGAAATTTTACTGTAAAACTCTTCGACTGTGCTCAATTGCGCAAGTTTGAATAGATCTCTAGTTAAAGATATTTCGTCGCGCTTGTCATTATAATGGGTAATGAGATTTGTTTTTATCTCCTCCCAGGAGAGGTCAGTACCGTATAACTCTAGTACAGTATCTGCATCTCCGATTATTTTTGAGCGGATGGCCTGCATCCAAACACCATAAATTGGCGATGGTCTGGCTTGCTCTAGCACTGGCAATATGCTGTCAATGCTTTTAAGAAACTGATGAAGTTTCGTAGGGTTCCCGTCGAAACTGGGTAAATCTCTTAGCACCGAGGGTGTTTGTAGATTTTTTAAGACACTCTCTACCGGTGAGGTTTGATTTTGGGTTTGGGGCGTGCCCCTGTTTGGAGTTCTTCGCATTTGATCTGCGATGTATGCGATTTCATTATGCAGGGCATTGATTTGCTCCTGCCATCGTTGGGTGGATGAGCTGCTTGCTTGCTCATCTGGTGCCTCGGGATTTTGTTCCGAGTATAAATTTGGAATCTGATAATCGTCTTGCTCTTCTGGAAGAGTGGGTAGACGTTTACTGCGGGTTTCTGGCATTTTGTAAATATTTGCAATGGTAATAAAAGTCAAGTCACTTACCTACTGTTGTTCCAATATTTGCTGGATCCACAAGACTGATTTTTTTTTTCGTATGTCACCAAACTTTATTTCTAATATTCGTTCGATCACTTAAACTAGATTTTTTTTTCTTCTTATGTCACTAAACTTTATTTCTAATATTCGTTCGATCACTTAAACTAGATTTTCCGATATTCGTTCGGCCACTAAACTAGGTTTTCTCTGGATTTTTAAACACTGGTCCACGATATTCGTTCGCGGACGCACAATTGCGGGATAAAAACCTGAGAAGGAGGAAGGTTCCGCAGATTTTTTTGTTAGCTTATAACGCAAATCTCACGATGTTCACTCGCGGATGCTTTTCGAAGCGGGAATAAGTAACTCTAAAATCCGCGCCGACTGCGCCACTTAATAACTCATGGAGTTCGGTAGGTTTTTAAAAAAACTAACTACGACTATTCGCTAAGACGGTTACACTAAGAATGATTTATTGCATTTCATCAAAGCCCTAGCTGCCCTGCCTTCTTACTCAAAACTGCTAACCTTGCACCTAGCAACGATGTCCGTCCGGTCCCGTCGTCCAGCGTGGTGATGGTACTTGATACCTCCGCATTCCCGATGGTGCCCGTCGTGCATGTTGCTGACTCTGCTGTCTGGGTGTTAGCTGTTGCCGGTGACTCGGCTGGTGTTGCTCCCGGGGAGGTTGCGTTCCTAACTTATATATATATATATATATATATATATGCTCTCAAGGCGATGTACTGTTCGATCGTACGTAGCATTATGGAGTATGGTGTTAGGGTGGGGTGGGGGAAAATCGGTGGGAAGGGAATAACGCAAATTTGTATTTTGGTGTTTTTTCTTCTGGAGACGGACACATCATGGTGGGGTGGGTTGAAACTTTAATGCACAGACGTACTAACCTACAGAGGTTATTATTTTTTGACATTGTCGAAGGTGGTGTGGATTGCCCGACGCTGTTGCAAAATTTCAATTTTTATACACCTTCTCGCCAGCTTCGTGACCGTAGTTTATTTGTAGTCAGTCGCCATAGAACGTATGGGCAAAATAACACTTTCGATAACTGTGTTAGATCGTTTAACAATGTGAGTGCTGTTTTTGATTTTAATAAGTCTAGATGTGTGTTTAAGAATAGAACTAGAAACCTAGGTTAAGTACCAGTCTGTTGAGTTTTTTTTTTTAAATTCTAGACGAAGAACAACAATAACTAAATAAATAATACAGTGCAACATTACTTGCATTTTTTCTTCAACTAACCAGAATCTATAAAAATATGGGCCTGACTTAAATTTACGCCACGTGATTTTAAAAACGTGCTCAGTTTTAGGTTCATGTCAGTTCGCGGAAAGATGTCGGACTTTAGGTCTTTTTAGCCGATTCGTTCAGGTTCATCTAAAAGGATCTATATTTATATGAAGTTTTCAAAGTATGTAGGTGATATGTACAAGTGCAATCATTCGCTATGCCCGAGAAATCGATCAATTTTCCTTTATTAAAAATACCTAGACCGAAATGGGAACTGAACCCACCTGCCTCAGTCATGCAGTTATTACCTTTACCGACTGAGCCAAAGAAGGATCTTAAGCCCACGATTCTGTTGAAACACCGAGCTATTAAAATTACACTCCGCCTTTACCATCAGCTTTAACAGCTCACGGGAAGCCCCCATTGTCTAAAACGCAAACTAATAAAGAAGAAAACTATGTCGCACTTGGAAACGCCGTCTCGGTTTCTGTCATCACGTTATTTTAAGGCGAAATTATAGTTCGCCTTCCTCTGGGTCACAAGATGCTGTTCCATGCTGTGGCATAATACCATGTGCCGAAAACACGCGACCGGTATTATATAGTTGATCCACTTTAATTACATTCGGCTAATGCGGCCGGCGGTTGACTTTAGGAACGCGATGATACACAATTTCGCCATCCTTGCAGTGCGGTCTCGCATTTTGTTTAATTGCTCCTCCACCGTGACCCCACCTTCTGAATGTGGGGCTTCTATTATACGCCATTACTTTACACAGGAGCGTCGTTAATATGAGCCATTGCTACGTCTTCGCGTCGGTATTTTTCTAACAATGTTATGCTGTCAAAGTTCGCAGTGGAGTCGTGCCCTGAGACGATCCCTGTCAGCGTGGTCCTCCAGTCTCCAACTGCTGGCTAACTACGACGGTTAATTATGTAAATGACCGGTCTGTGAGTTAGTTGCTAAGTGTAGGATGTTGAATAAACGGTGCTACAAATGCTCTGACGAACAGAACTGTGTATTTGTCGAGGATAAGTGGAACTGATGTGGTAATGATAAGTTTATTTCTGCGAATCTTCAAATGTAGCATTGAAAATGTTTGAAAAGCTTATGAAGCTGACGACAGACGCTGTAGTTGAGTTCAGAGAATTTGAGAACTTTGAGATGGTAAATGACGTCGCAGTCGTGCCCATCAGACGGTGACCCCTCTGGGTACGGCAGTTTACATTGTCCTCGAATGCATAAATCAACCTTTTCCCATTAGCTTTTCATCCCGGTGCGGTGCGATGACGTGCGCTTGTATGTGTGTGTGTGTGTGAGTGTGTAGAAGGATGTCACCGAATTAGTTTTTTACTTGCCCTGTCGTTGGTTATTATAGCTCGTCTTGTTTGTTGTTTTCCCCGGTGATTTTCAGATACCTTCCCGGATAGGTTCGTGCAGTGTACACAATAATAATTGCCCAGGCGCCTGTCGACCCCTGATGACGGCAAATGACGTGACGGGCGTGGACGTCAGTTTTGGTGGATGTACGGAGCTCCATCATCATCATTAGTGGTGGCCGAGCAAGTTGCAGTAGAAGTGTGAGAGTAGCAGTAGCAGTGGCATATACGCTGTATCAACAATAGACATGAGTCTCATGAGTATCCCCACACTTCATAAGTTCCGGGTTGCAGTTCCTGTATATTTCGTGTAGTTAATTAGTTCATCGAATTCGGAAAGGTAAGAGATTTTATAAATATTTTGAATTTTTAATAGAGCAACGAGGAGAGTTGATTATGCTTTTATAGGGTTATTTGCAGTACTGGTGCTTTAGGTTTCGATAGTTACTGTTTCGTCCAGGGTTTGACCAGGCCCTACGTTGTGATTTATTGAGAGACACAACGATGACAAACGAATGAAAACCAAACGGATTGCTCACAGAAAAAAATAATGAATTTTAACCAACGCTTGAACCAATTGTTTGCAATCTTTCATACAGCATCCAACCTTATTTACAATGTTCCATACAACAGACCTGATTCCAGCGATATCTGGCTTAAATTAACATGATCCCATTAATGTATGCCAATTATAACATTCCCTTTATGTGCCTTAGATAACGCAGAAAATAAAATGTTTCTTTCTATCTGTGTAGCAATTCAGGATTGCTTTGACGCAAACTAGTTTTCAACATTGAATTCCAAGTGCACAAATTGCTGATGATTCTTCTAACGAGATTTTTGTTACGGACCATTTTATTTACATAATTTTTTTTACGGACTTAATTCATCACTATTTTCAATCTTCCAACTTCCAACATCATTTTTTCAATAGTTGCTTGTCAGTAAAATAAATTTATACGTATAGCTTAAAATGCAACAAATGCTTCCTTACTATAAACTGAAGCTTTATTATTTAGAAATTACATGTTGAACTCGACGTTTCTTAAACTCTTCACAACTTCACTCGGGCCGATCCACATCAACAACAAGGATGCCGTTGTGGCCACTCACAAAGCATGATAGTGGATGTTCATTGGGAAAACAAGGCAATCCGACAATACTCAAAAGCCTACCGGGACCGAATAATACCAGTCGCAAGAATCCTGCAGAGGTCACTCAAAACGTCTTCATTTGAAAGATTATACAGTGTGTCTCACAATAGGTGTCATCTTTTTCCAGTCTTGGTTTATTTCAGCTGGGTAATGTTAACAGCGGAATTGGTTATACCCGTTTTGAGTGTATTCTTTTGACAACTCATCGCTGAAGATAAATATACGATTCCGTTTGTTTATATTCAATGGCCTTAAGCAGTTTGGAGTGAGTAAGCGTTTTATTTTTCGTTCCTTCCTCAACACAAAGGAGGTGCCAGACGAACTGCCAGAACGAAGAAAAAGATCAAATGTGTGAGGGAGCGAATAAGACGGAATCCGGCCGTATCTGGCAGTAAATTGAGCAAACAATTTCAAATGTCTCCTGCTTCAATAAACAGGCTCCTCAGACATGATCTGCAATGCAAGCCGGGCAAGAATCAACGGGTTCACGGGTTGACGGAGCGTCAAAAGTAAGCCAGGGTGGGAAGTCGGAGGTCGCACTGTTCGTCATGGCTCCATAAAATTCTTCACAGATGGCTCAAAAATTGGAACAAAAACGGGAGCAGGAATCTTCGGCCCTGGGGTAGAAATCTCAGTGGCGATGGGAAACTATCCAACGGTTTTCCAAGCGGAGTTCTTTGCTATAATAAAATGTGTTAACGTTTGTCTGAAGAGGAAATATAGATATGCAAATATTTGTATTTTTACAGACAGCCATGCGGCACTCAAAGCGTTAAGTAATTATAAATGCACATCCAAACTTATCTGGGAATGCATTCTTTCATTGCGAAAGGTGTGTCAAGAGAACTCGATAAATTTATTCTGGGTTCCGGGACACTGTGGCATTTAAGGCAATGAAAGGGCAGACGAGCTTGCTAAACAAGGTTCAAATGCACAGTTTATTGGCCCAAAACCATTCTGCGGTATATCATACTGTGCCATAAAAATGGAATTAAAATCTTGGGAAGTGCAAAGGGTGATGACGAATTGGTTGGTGACCACAAAGTGCGTTCAAGCGAAAAGGTTTATAATTCCAAATGTTACAATTAGTAAAAAGCTTCTGGAGCTCAATAAGAGAGTTCTTTGTATCTATACTGGCCTAGTAACCGGACATTGCCCGAGTAGATATCATTTGAAAAACATTGGCCAGCTTCAGAATGATATGTGTCGTTTCTGTAACATGGAACGTGAAACCTCGGAACATCTGCTTTGCAGTTGTGATGCTTTGTACAAGAGCCGACTTAAATTTCTGTACAGTGGTATATGCAACCTAAAGAAATTTTGACTGCAAATCCTGGAAATGTGGTGGGTTTTATAAACTCAATTTTGCCTGACTGGGAGACGCATCTTTGGCTGGTCACTTGACAAATGGTAATCTAGCTTTAAGATGCGAATTAGAATAGTAAACAGGGGTATACCACAAAAGTTCAACTCAGTGGACGCAGTGGTTCTACGACCACAAAAAAAAGCAAACTTTTGGTTCGGCACGGTGACTGCGAGATTTTATTTTCGGAAAAAAAGCTCTTCCTCCTTCAGGACAGTCATAATCAACAAAAGGATCGTGAGTACGGCAAAAGTCTTGCCAATATTCCAAGAGATAAAATAGCTGTAGCACGCTCTCAGAATGTATCGAAAATCATGGTATGGGGCGCCGTTTCACGAAAAAGAAATCTTTCTCTTCTTTTCATAGAATCTAACGTAAAAATCAACACTGAATATTACATCGAGCAGGTTTTGAAGAACCATCTGCTTCCTCATGCTTCAACGCTGTATGGGAATACACCATATTGTTTAAAACAGGACTCAGCTCCAGCCCACAAGGCAAATATGACACAAGCGTGGTGCGTGGAAAATTTGCCCGATTTCATCACAAGCGAAGAATGGCCTGCATCTTCACCATTCTTCATTCTCAACCCACTTGACTATTTTGTTTGAAGTTATTTGCTTCATTGGCTTATTTTAGATTAATTCAATAAACATTTGGTTGATATTTGGGACCAAATTCCGCCGAAAATCGTGCGTGTTAGCTGCGATGGGTTTACAAAGCATTTGCGCAAGGTTATCAAGTCTAGAGTTTTTTTTTCATTAGGGCGAATCTCTAATTGAGAGATTCTCTACGGGCTCGCTCTCTTTCATTCATTACAGCGCCATTATAAAACTTTCGAGTGATTCTTTAGTACAGATCGAAACACAACAGTGCTGGCCAGCATACTCTACAAATAGTAGAATGAAAAACGTGAAGGTGATTGGTTTATGAATGAAAAAGAGCGAGCCCGGAGAGAATCTCTCAATTGTAGATTCGCCCTAATGAAAAAAAAAAACCCTAGAAGTAAAAGGGCGATAGTTTCGAATTGAATTAATATGGTTTATTTCTATAACATGTATCTTTCAAATGAAAAATAAATGTTATGATTTGGTTGATTTGTTTTGCTGTAATCCTTTTTTGTTTTAGTGACACCTATTGTGAGACACTCTGTACAATTCTATCATCGCTGGAGAATTGATTTTGACCGATTTACATCAACATGCTGCTGTGGTATCTCACAAAGTACTTATTGAGAAGACAAAATACTTTAGTATCGGCTAAGAGCCCATTTGGGCTAATCCACACCACAGTTAGGATGCTGCTGATGTCATTCGCAAAGTGTTACGGTGGTTCTTGATTGGGAAGACAATATTGTAAAGCAACGATCGAGGGCTGATCTGGTTCGTTTCGAATCAAGGCAGATAAGATGGCCAGAAGTGAGTTCAGTGAAATGTTTAAAAATTCACTCGAAAAGCCGACGCATAATCTTTCTGTATTTGTTTTCCAAGAAGCTTAAACAGAAAAACAAAATGATACCCTTGGATTTCACGTACGTTATTTCTTCTCGGAGAAATTATCTATTTTGTACTGCCAAATTCTAAACTGAACAGAGTTTATCATATTTAAATATATGATAAAATTCAAACCAACAAATACTTATAATATAGTACAATGCTCTAAAAGTTCAAAAAAAGCATAAATATAACGTCCTCAGGAACGGGTGAAGGTTTTGCTGTCCTAGAAAACAGTCATTCACCAAAACATCGATTAGTTGTCATACATCTTCTCTTAGCTTATTCTGGATGAAGTCAAACTCACTGATGCATTTATCAAACAAACATATAAACAGACGAAATCTTTTCCTAAACGCAACATCAACAAAATAAATCGTTACAAAACTATCACGTTTTCACTTTCCAAAACTCAAATTCGCGAGAAGCCGAAAGAATTTGACAGCTCCTTGAAATTCGCGAAACCGATGAGCCAAAATTTAATCGGAAACTGAATTCTATTGCACCATTATCGAATTACAACCGCCCATGAATTATTATCATAGCCCACTTTAAAAATTTACTAACGGATACGTTTTCTTTATCAATGACATTAGCACGGCAATCGCCTATCAATAATAGACACATGTACTTGAGAAATGACCGAAACCCAGTTTGCTTCAGCGCAGCAGCTTTCGCAGGCTAGCACAATAAATTACGAATGAAGTCATAAGTCCGATCACAATACAACCACTTACGGCGGTGGGAAACAGTCTACCCTCTTATCGATTATTATTGCCAATTCAATCAATGGATGTCCCTATCCATCATTGGCGCCCGGTAAAGCCACGGTCTCCGAAGCTGCTACAACAGGGAACAGGAAAAAAACATGTACTTTGTATGCATGGGAATCGAATCGTCCTATATATCGTCATAGTCTTCTCGACCACTGCACTGCAGTGGGATGGCGATAGCTTCCTACTCTTAGCGAATGATTGGTAACGACGGGCAGCAGCCAGGAAGACATGGCGACGCCGAACGCCGGGAAAAGTCATTGCCAGTAATTGGAGTTGTGTATTATTGCATTTGTTTGTTTTGTATTGCAGAATTGATCGACTGAACCGTGGCTCAAGTGGACGATACAAGGAAGTACAATAATGAAACACCGTATTGAATATCCCATGTATGTATGTACTGTTGAATGAGACCGAACAATAATATGCAGGTTTTGTAATGAATGTAGAAAATTGCACAATTTCTTGGCTCGCACCCAGAAGATGGATCTCACTGCGGTAGAATTATTCAACTCTATCGCATTTAAAGCAAACGAAGCGCGCTCATCCATGCAGCCACCCATTCATCCGTGGTTCTGCGACCACCCGCTCGTTCGATTCCAGATAAGATAAATTCACCTCCATGAGTAACATTGCTTTTGCACACAAACAACCGACGAGTGTAGGAGAACGCGTGGGCTTCCGAAAGCGTGCATGGAATTTGTTATCAAGATTATCTCCACTGCTCAGCATTCCATGCTGATCGAAATTGAAATAAACTTTAACCCGGCACACTTCGATCGATTCAGTCGTTATGATGATCAAGCTTGAGCGTGGGCAATTACGATTACTAATCTTCAAACCCGTCTATCCGCGTTCTCCCGTATAGATATCGATGAGGATCTGCCAATTACTGCAACAACCACAGATCGTTGTTAGCATCGCAATCCGGCTTGCTTCCAATTGCCGAGCGATTAGGCGACGTCGAACGTCGCGTGTTAAGGTTATTCAATCGAAACGCCCTGTGCATGGGAAACCCCCCATCTGACGGTGAACTGTTTTGGGGGAAGAAAAACGCAACAGCGCACAAAAGCTTCACGGTTCAATAGAACCAAACGTTTATCCTACTTACCGATTGATATCGCACTTCCGCTAGTAATTGCTCGGTATAATTAGATAATAACAAACGGAATTGCGTAAAAGATGAGTGCGTAGTGTAGAACGGGAAGGTCGACAAGACTTTCGCAGCTCTTGAACCGCTTGTACGAGGGCTCTCTTATTGTTTTTGTTCGTGACGATAGATCAATTATTCAAAACCACAATTGGTAGTCGTGGCGCTACCACTTTTATGGAACCACAACAATGGATTGGATTTGATAGGTGGTTAGTGATAATTTTCTGAGAACGCCACTGCGGTTTTAAAATGGCTTGAATTAAAATTGATTGCAGTTTATTTAAAGTCTGTAAAATGTAATCATGGAGATCTGTAACTTAACAGGTCGGAAACTGTTTATTGATTCTAGTCATCGAAACTCTGATATCATTAATGCCGTTTAGATCATTTTTTCTTGTTGAAATAAATTCTACAGACTTAAGCCTGTCTACGTTTAATTGTGGACACTTAGACACTGTCACCAAAATATATTATAATTCATAATTAAACAAAACCGATTATTTATTTCCGTATAGAGTTATAAATACAGTAAAAACAACTGATTGAGATGTTTATCCTTCTTTCTGCAAAATTATCGAACCGCAGTCAGATTCCGTACAGTACCCTCAGATACACTAGCGGTGGTGGTTCTCCATCTTCTCTTGAAATTGTCGATCACATTGGATTTCTTCTGAGATTCAAAGAGTTTCCGCTCAACCATAGGCCAGTATTTTTTATCGGATGAAGTTCTGGACAGTTTAGTGGATTGGCTGTTTTTGGCACGTATTTGACCTCTTGTACCTTTTACAATTCCAGGACGGATTTTGCATAGTGACAAGAGGCCAAATCAGGCCAAAACAGAGCTGGAGAGTCGTGGCTTCTGATCAACGGTAGCAATCGGTTTTGCAAACATTCTTTCTTGTACATATCCTCATTGATAGTGCCAATAAAGACGAAACTTTTAGATTTCCGACTACAACTACATATGGCCTGCCAAATCAAATACTTCTTCGGGAATTTGGACACCTTCTCTGTCCGGAAATGCTCGGCAACGGCTTTTTTTTGCATTGCAGTATAAAAAGCCAGGCCCTGAAGCTGTTTAAAGTCTTCGAGTACGTATGTTTCGTCGTCCATTATGACATTCTAGACCCGAAGATGTGTGCAAAAAAAATGGTGAAAAGCTCCTTAGCACGACTTTTTCTTAGTGAAATTATGTTTGTCATCACGGTTAGGCACCTTTTCACTTTGTACTCCTACATTCCATGACTCTTCTTTACATTTTGCACGTATGATTTTGATTTTATAACTTTGCGAGCCACTTTCGAACAGAAAGGTTGGGATTTTTCTCAATTTTTTTTATTCATTTTTTTTTACCAAGAGCCAAGTTTTCATGTATATAAACATCAGTTATCGTAAAACTAAAATTAGGAGGATAGAATCGATTACTCGCGGCCGTCTCGAGGTTAATAGGAATAACAATGTAACGGATGAGAAGATGGGTGGGAATTTGACGTTTGCTTTACATAACACATTTGGTATTAATTCTAAATTGGCGAAAACTTATAACTATAAAACTTTTTCTTTTTTTCTTTTGACTTGAACATTTTTGGAGAAAGAAAAAAAAATACACACAAACACAGATTTAAAAAAAAATAATACTAAACATACACGTTAAACTAACTACAATCTAAGACTAATGTTAGTTAAAAACACATAAATGAGTTTCATAAACTCCAGATCACGTAGAGCCAAAATATCTCGAACCGGTTCATTGGGTTGCCTACCTCGAGCCCGAAGGGAATCATAAAGCTCAGATCTGACTCCACGATGCTGAGCACATGACCAAATTACGTGATCTGCGTCCTGGTAACCTTATCCACATTCACAGAGATTGATGTCACTCAGCACAACACGGTATAATTGAGCGTTCAAAGAATTATGATTGGACACGAGGCGAGACATCACGGGAATGAAGTCTCGACCCACATCCATACCCCAAAACCAAGATTTCTTCGACACCTTTGGGATGATAGAATGTTGCCATCGACCAAATCTCCTTTACTCTATTTATACTGCCAGCTGCCGAGTGACTGTTGACGAAAAAATAGGAAAAAATTCGCTGAAGGCGATTTGTCGATCACAAATATCGCCTTCCATAGCGTCCACCTTAACAAGCGAGTCCGCTTTCTCATTTCCCGGTATTGAACAATGAGATGGGACCCATACAAAGGTGATGATAAAATAACGCGAAGATGAAACACTTAGAAGCTCCTGTATTTTCATGAGAAAATACGAGGAGTGCTTTACCGGCCTCAATGAGCGAATAGCCTCTATAGAACTGAGACTATCCGTGAAGATAAAGTACTGATCCGGTGTTAATGAGGCAACAATTACTAGCGTAAAGTGTATTGCCGCTAATTCAGCGACATATACGGAACAAGGAGCTTGAAGTTTACGATTGGCGCTATATATTTCATTAAATATATCAAAGCCTGCTGACTCCTCTATCAAAGATCCGTCAGTGAAGAACGATTTAGTGGACAAAACTTTGCAGCAAATATTACCGGAGCAATCATAGGACGATGATGGTCTGGGATTCCATGAAGCTCCTGCTTCATGGATAAATCAAAATTGCAACAATCAGTTGTAAAAGTTTTGGCGTCCGTATTTGGGATACGCATGGAGTTTTGTTCATCGACTACCTCGAAAAGGCTAGATCATCAATAGCGACCGCTACATGGGCCAACTGGTTTGATTGAACAAAGAAATCTCAAAATATCGTCTCCATATGCAGATGAAAAAAGTGTTTTTCCGCCAAGACAAAGCACCGTGTCACAAGTCGATGGCTACCATGGCTAAATTACACGAATTACGTTTCGAGATGCTTGCGCACCCTCCGTATTAGCCAGATTTGCTCCCCAGCGACTACTACCTGTTCGCAGACCTGAAAAAAAATGCTCGCAGGACAAATTTCCGCTCGTTTAATTCCAAGCCAAAGTAGGAGTAAATAACGAAATTGTTCGCAATCTTTCATGCGCCATACAACAATGTTTGCAATCTTTCATACAACAGGCTAGATTTAGGCGTTATCTGGCTTAAATTTACATGAAGTATCCCATTATTTCCTGTCAAATCTAGCATTCACTTTATGTGCATTAGATAACGCAGAAAATTAAATGTTTCTTTTAATCTGTGCAGATTTTCTGAAAAAGGAATCGTAGGTTACTCGGATGCTGATTGGGCTGAAAGCAAAAAGGATCGAAAATCTAATAGCGGCTTTATAGGGTGTATTTGATAAAAATGGCACACATATTTTTACACACCAAAATGAAACCGATTATCGGATTTTCTTGAAATTTTCAGGAATGAAAAACTACATATGAGTTGTGATTTAAAAATATTGTTTTAATCTATTCCATCTCCCTCCCTAACGCCCGCACCTTCCTTTTTACTCCAAAAACTTTTTTTTTTATCGAGCTCGGTAAATTTGTGCTGAGTTTTCAAACAGCTGAAAATGTCAGTAAACTTCGAATCATCAGCACACAAAATGTAAGGAACATTATGAAAATTTTATATTTTTCTATCGATAGATAATGTTGAAATGAAGCATTCAGTGTGCATTTGGAAAAAAAATATGTTTTCTTCAATTTTTAAGAATTGTTTTTAAGTTTACCAAACTGTTCAGCTGTTTGAAATTTTACCGAACAGCTTGAGTGTGCACCCATCAAAGTTTGTACAAGCAATTTTCCAGAGTGTTTCCTATTTTTACCAAATTTGCTTCAACTCCAGCTCTGTTTTAATAGTTTTGGGATATTTGCGAAATTTCGTCTTCATAATTGCCCAGAATTTTTCATTTGGGCGAAGTTCCAGTGAATTTGGCGGGTTCATATCTTTTGGCACTACATTGACTCCGTTTGCTCGGTACCACTCCAACACGTTTCAAGCGTAGATGCAGGCTGCAAGATTGGGCTAAAACAGAGTTGCTTTGTGCTTTCTTATGAATGGACAAGAGACGTTTCATCCTCCAAAGATCGAACTTAGACTAAGTTATGAAATATTCTTACCCACGTAAGTTTCGTCATCCATCACGATGCAACACGATTTGGTGAGCAACTTCGTGTAAAGTTTCCGACGCCGGTTTTCGCAGTGATGTTTTGCTTTTCATTCCGGTTTGGGGCTTTTTGCACCTTGTAAACATGTAACCCAGCACGCTTCATGGTTTTCTACACAAAACCGATTGACACCTTGGACTTTTTAGCGACATTTCGACTTAACATGTTTGGAAGGTACCACTTTGCTGGCCATTTTACGACCACTTTTACGACCACTCCCTTTCCTTCTTCGGGCAGTCAGATGCTCCTGGAAGGTTCGTTTCACACGAAACACAGTTGTATATGCTATTCCAAGCTTTTTAGCGCTCCATCGGTGGGACGCCTTGGATTTTGATTGTTAGTGCACAAATTTTCTCACGGACAACTTTTTTGTTGCGACGACATGACTGAAAATGTGAATAAGATTTGCTCAAATTACTTAAAATACTTCAGATTACTCATACGGTTCAAAAGATACAGAAAATTCTTGGTATGCCATTTTTATTGAATACACACTTTATCTTCAAGATAAATGGAGGAACAGTTAGCTGGGTCTGCAGAAACCAAAGTTTTGTTTTTGAAGCATTTGCAACGGGAACTGAATAAAAATTTGGAAGGACTGGTTATTTATGAAAACAACCAAGGTTGCTTGATGATAATTGAGAAAGAGAAAATAACATTGAGGCCCAAACATATTGCAACAAAGATCCATTTGGTTTTTTTTTTTTTTTTTTTTTTTTTTGCCTTTGGGCATTTTCGTAACTTTTCCGGGGGGTGAGATTCGAACTCGTGACTTTGGCGTGAGAGGTATGGATGCTAACCACTAGGCCGGGGTCAACCCCCTCTGTGAGGGTTTACTGGCGCGACTCTGAATATAGTAGAAACCTCTACGCCAGGCCTTTGATGATATCGTTGCGTGAATCCTTTCGAATCATTTTGCCAGCCGTACACGGAACATGTCGTACAAGAAGACGCTGTTGCAAATGATTCGGAAGGAGCTACGTTTGAGAATTTTGAGTCTTTTCGTCTGTTTCTTCAAATGTCTGTTTGTTATTTTGTTAGTCAGTATAAGTTTAATAAGGTGTTTTGTAATTTCTCTATTTTTCTGTAGTTTGGTGCTTTGGTTTGTCATTTAATATGCTCTTAGAGTACTTAGAGTACAGAGCAGTTTTCTCAAACCAAAAATAAAAAGTTACTGTATTGTACCTTGTGCGTTAGAATGATATAACTTAACTCCTTTCGGAGCATTTCACCAGCCGTGCAAGGATCATGTTGTTTATAGAGACGCTGTTGACACTGCCTCAAAAGGTGTTACATTTTCAAGTATGCTTTCTTTTTCTCTCAGTCATGTTCATGTCAACTGTTTTGTATGGTGTCGTGTCGTCTTTTTGTCTGTTTGTAATTTAGTTTGTCAGTGTTACGTTTATAAGTTTAATCAGGTGTTTTACCTATCTTCGTTATTTCTTCATGATTTCTGCAGTCTTTTGTAGTTTACTTCATCTTCTGTTAGTCTGGAGCCGCTTCTTCCCCTCTGTGATATGAATTCCACTCCTCTCAATGTCTTGCCATATACAGTTTTGCCATGAGTTTATATTCTAGGGCTGTTTTTAGTATACTTCCGTGATCACTTCATATAATGTATCGAAAATAGTTCAGTCTGGCAGTTCTAATTTTCCTATTAATGGTTCTGTTGTTAAGCCAATTCGATGCAATGTGTGGATTTTCTCTACCTTCTACGACGTTAGTATTTGCGCCGTCGTGATTTGAGTAGTTTGTTTGGCTTTCATCTTCTGTTTGCTCTGTTGAGTTAATACATCGCCCATTGCCGATGGACACGCCTAAAGCTGCGCTCTCCTCAAAACACGGTTTTCCTAGAATTAAATAAGCAAAATCGACTCACGCTTAACGACCTCGATAAAAAGTATAGCATCTAGGGTTACCATTCCCATTTTCATCTCATTTCTGATTTCGTACTTTTTATTTATTGTTAATTCTAATTATTTTTATTTGTTGAAAGCAAGTCACAAAAGGGAATCAATTTATTGATACCGCAAACCTATATTTTTAATATGAATATGATAAATATGAATAACGGATCATGAGATGAATAATGGAGGGCAGATCCCTGATTTGGTAATGCTTTTCAAAAATTTGCTGATTTGTGATTATAAACTATTGCAGCTTTTTCAACTGATTCTATATGATAAAATCCAACATTTCTTATTGCAAACCCAAGTAACATTGCCAAAACCATCCTGCTTTATTAAGTTTTATTAAGGTTTTATCCAAAGCCACTAAAAATCAATTGGGTTTTATTATGGCACCAAGAGGTGCCAGCAGATTTCATATTTTAGTCAGGTTTATGACAAACTACACAGCTTGTATACAACGATCTTAAAACCTTTTTTTTTAAAATTCCTTTTACTCCTATCAGAGGTTTTATTGCAACTTTATGAATTCGTAAAATGTTGCTTTGAAATGCCGTCTTAGGGCTGATTCATATTATCTTATTATGGTCAGTTGAAAAAGCATTTTAAAACCATTTTGCCTCCAGTAAATGCATTAAACGACAAATTTGCATTGAGGGTGGTCACCAAATGACCGAAATAGTTTTATAGTAGTCATTGCAATGATAAATCGGCTTATTGGCAAAACTGTGATTTTTTCCAATCGCCATATTGAAATAAAGAAATAAATGAAATGTGGAAAAATAAATGCATCAAATTTTTATGCAATGCAAATGAACTGTACATCGGAGACAAATTTCGGCATTTTTTTAGATAACCTTTTTGAGTTCCATCAATTTTCATAAAATTCATGATTTATTTACCGAATTCATTTGTTTTAATTTTATTTCTGTTGCTGTAAACATACATTATTTCCGAGGTTCATTAATTTTCGGATTTTATCGTGCAAATATTCACCATACAATGAAATGCGCATATGATTTGGAGCACGATACGCTGTTTAAAACGCAATTGGTTTTGGAAATTTTGCCATCAAACAAAATTTCCCGCAACTCTAGAACTTTTTTCTTCGATATTATTTACTGCTAAATGAATCAGAATAGCAAATGCTAAATGAATCAGAATAGCAAAGAATCATTCAAAGCAGAACAACAAAAACCAACCACAATATCACAGTGAAGTTTGGCAGCTGTGTCCTTACGGCCAGCTGGTTTTCATGGCAGCCAATAGGTTTTATGAAGGTTCTCAAGTGGTCATAACATCTATCACTAGAACATTTTCAAAATCTCTATGGTCTTATGATGGTTTTATTAACTTGTTTTCACAACTGTCTATAGAGTGGGCCAGTTTGTACAAATGTTGGCTTTAATGAAGCATAGAAGAGTTGTTGGTAGTAGAGATGTGCAATTCAGCTCTTTTTAAAGACGATCTGAGCCGATCAGCTCATCGGAACAAATCAATTCTTTTGACTAGCTCTTTTGATTTTGTTACGTCATCGTACGCACAATTGTGAAAGTGACTATACTCGGTTACTATTGGACTCAAAATATGGATGAAATTAATCTTAAGCAAAGCAACTTGTAAGTTGTATTCAGTCTAATCGATTTGAATATGTGATCTGACTACTTGAAGTACAAGATTACAAGATTTACTTATGCAATTAACCAACTATAATCGAGATGTTTGATTCACCACTCAATGAGATTGGACATGTAGGGCAAGGGATGTAATGTTAGCCTAGCTTCTTCATTCGGCCAATAAAAAGCAATTTAGATATTAATAATCAATTTACTGTTATGATGTAGAAGGAGATATTTCGTTCATCACCATGAGGCACCAAGAGTGGACAGTCATGTTTGCTAGAATGAAAAATATGAAGAGAAAGTGTTGGGTAGCCGGCTTACCTCCTTCGATTGGTGCAGTGGATTTTTGCCTGCCGACTCCAACACTGCTTGGGGACTGGTAATTAATCACCACCTACAGACTGCAGAGGTGTTTCCCTTGGAATTGAGGTGCGGGGACTGTCCACCCATGGGATGCGGGTTTTTCCTCTTCACGGGTCCAAAAAACAGAGTTACAACTCACACACAACTCACAAAACATTTATTTTTCTTTAAAAACAACATTTACTATCGAACATTAACTACAAATGACTAACAACTATTAAACAAATAAAATTCATCCCCGATGGGATCCAACCGCACTCCAGCTATACGAAAGAGTTAAAAACTCTACGCGTTTGGCGGTTCAAACGTACTTCTGGACGGATTCAACGTGTGTGCTGCGTTGCATTGAGTCCCCACCAGTAACATGGACCACATTTGTTGCCAACAGGGTGGCAAAAATTCAAACTTTGACGGAAGGGTGGAAATGGAACCACGTGCCTGGTGCAGACAACCCAGCGGATCTAATATCTCGTGGAGTGTCACCTGAAGACATCGTCCACAACGAACTTTGGTGGGAAGGTCCGAATTGGCTTAAGGAAATGCCAGAGGCATGGCCTGGAGGTAATGAAACGAACCCAGCAGCAGCAGAAGAAGAAAGGCGTCGCACCATAGTTGCGTGTGCGGTTTCACCAGTAGCAGATTTTAACCAAATGTATCTGAACAAGTTTGGGTCATATTCGGACTTGATCAGAAGAACGGCTTACTGGCTTCGACTCATGAACCTGCTACGAAAGCCAGCAGCTGACCGTTCTGCAAACGGATTCTTAACTACTGCCGAACTGAAGGCGGCTGAAAACGTGATACTCCGGAACGTCCAACGAAAAGTTTTCGCAGAGGAATGGAAAGCCTTATCGAAGGGAGATTTGGTCACGAGAAGATCCCCGTTGAGATGGTTTCATCCGTTTATTTGTAAAGATGGACTGATCAGAGTTGGCGGACGACTCAAAAATTCCGATGAAATCGAAAGCACCAAGCATCCGGTCGTTCTACCTGCGCGACACTCTTCAACTCGGTTGATTCTGCGACACTTTCACGAAAGATTACTGCATGCTGGGCCACAACTGCTACTAGGAGCAGTTCGGCTGCAGTTTTGGCCACTCGGAGGAAGAAATGTAGCTAGAGAGGTAGTTCATCGATGTGTGAAATGTTTTCGAACAAAGCCGACTGTCATGCAGCAGTTCATGGGTGAATTGCCGTCACCTCGCGTTACCGTTTCACGCCCGTTCATGAAAACAAGAGTGGACTATTTTGGCCCTGTCTACGTAAAACCTGCTCCTAGACGAGCTACAGTAAAAGCCTATGTAGCTGTTTTCATTTGTCTTTGCACCAAGGCCGTACATTTGGAACTGGTATCCGATCTTTCCACTGACCGGTTCTTGCAAGCCTTGCAACGATTTGTTTCGCGGCGAGGAAGATGTTCGGACATATATTCGGACAATGGTACGAACTTTGTTGGAGCGCGAAATAAGCTGAGGGAGCTCTACGATTTGCTGAAGAATCGTACCCATCACGAACGAATCGCTAACGAATTATCTAAGGATGGAATTCAGTGGCATTTTAATCCACCCAGCGCACCACATTTTGGAGGTCTCTGGGAGGCGGCTGTCCGGTCGGCAAAGTTCCATCTCATCAAGGTCATTGGAGAAACCTCAGCTTCGTCGGAAGACTTCTTCACATTACTTGTACAGGTTGAAGCCTGCCTTAACTCCCGTCCGCTAACACCGATGTCGGACGACCCAAACAATTTGGAGCCATTGACACCCGCCCATTTTCTAGTCGGTACATCGCTGCAAGCCCTCCCCGGTCCGGAACTAACGTCCATTCCACCGAATCGACTGAATCAATATCAGCTGATGCAACGACGGCGATCGAATTCAGGGTTGTAGGTCGATGGGTGGTTTAGTCTCGTACAGAAAGTGTTGAAAGTTCCGTCAGTGTACGGTAGGTTGGAAATAGAATAGAAGTATAGAAAATTGAGCGAAAGAGCATGGGTAAAGTAGTACTAGAACCATGAACGTTATCATTGGCTAACATCCCACGGCGGGGTAGATCCAGGCACGGAAGAATTCGCCACCTCAACAGGCTTGCATATAAGGCTGAGTCAAGGGACACATACCCATATTTATTATTCAGTTAAAAAATTTACAAAAGGATTCACTACATTTTTCGATAACCATTCGAAAATAAAATGAATTTTAGATTCATTAGTATAAATACTAGCACCAACACAGTAGAACTAGATTCGTCTCTTTTAAAACTTACTGTTGTTTGCGTTGCGTGAGATTGTGCTTCGCAAAGTGACAGTCGGTTCATCTATTTGTGGAAAAAAGAAAACAAAAGGGAATCAGTTCACTTTACAAAGCTCTCTTCTCTTTTCCGCTTCTGAATTTTGATTTGGCAGAGTCGATTAATTGTTCAGCTCACAGGAAAGCAAAGCGGGCAGTTAGAACTGTGAGAACGGGTGAGCTGGTGAGCTGCAATTCTTTTTTAAAGAGCTGGTTGTAATTTGCTCACTGAAATGAATCGATTTAGTGGAACAGCTCAGGATCGGATTGCCCATCTCTAGTTGGTAGACAGAACAGTTTTGAATGTAGTTTTATCAACAAAGCCGTGAGGAGTGCTATATGGTTGGAATAAAACTAAAATTGTCACTTGGGAATACTGGACTTGACCATTGATCAGAAATATAATGTTCATCGATAAGAAGTACTAGAGGATTTTCTGAAGCACTTTTAGGCTTCATTTGCACTGATCTGGCAACACTTGTGTGTTTCTTTCCAAAATGGCAAAGAACCAGACCAGCCCTGGGACCTAGAAGTTGAAGTTAAACTACCTACAGGTTTTGCCAATGCTCAGGGAGCAACGAAGATCCATTTTGTTCGAGATCAAGCTCAAGAAGCTCACCAAGATGATTTGATCGACCACTGCCGTTTGTTGATCATAGAAAGCATAGAAATACAATGTCAAATATACTTGTTTAGTTTTCTTGAAGCTACCATCAAATGCAGATCTTCTTCTAGTTAACTGCTTATTATTACTATTTTCAAGAGTATTAAGTGTAATCTGCGTAAATATATAGAAACGATCTCACCCAATCATCACCCAAGGTATCATTTCAATCCGTGCAGCTGTGTTGCAACCCGAAACACGTAGCAGTAAATCCTAGTTGTGACGAGCTTTCCATACCAACCAAAATACATGAACACATCTTACAAAAAAAAAAAAAAACATCAAAAGTGCCTTGAAAATGTACCCCTACTGAACTCACAAATATTTTTTCTCCTGCTATCTCCTTCTATCTCCTGATTTCCAAATCGAAACTTTAATCGTCAGCAGCAATTTGGTGCTTGCGCTGCAAAATCAAGTAGTCTTTGAAGCTACCCCAACACCTCCGCACACTGCGAGACTTCGAATAGATATCCGTTACACCTTTACACTTCCGACTGAGCTTTATTCACTTGCTAGCAACTGATATTTTCTACAGAAAAAAATCATTCATAGTCGTACTCGCGAATTTACAAACGTCATTGAAAAAACTTTAAATGTAAAAATCACAACCAAATACGCACAAAGGAATTAACGTGACAGCTCACGAAAACCCAACAGTTCGTGGTCAGAGCTTGCTGCGATCGATCGATCTTTGATGTTGTCATATAATATTACAAAACACTCATGAAGAAACAAATAATGCGTATAGACAAAGACATATGGTCTGCTTGTTGTAAAATCAAAGAACATTCAATCCTGTGATTTTTTGATAAAATCTTTAAATAAATATTGGAAAAAGAAATCAATTCACATCGTTTTCAAGTACTGACAGACTCGTATTGCATCAGCATTTTCATTTTATTTCCTATTACGCTGTATGCAAAAAATCTGACTCATAACAAAAAGCTTTCCACTGAAAATCGACCGCGCAGTGGAAAATATTAATTGCGTAAACAAAAGCAGCTTATCAACGGAATTGATGTTCTGCAATACTTGGAATGGAAAAGAAGGAATGGAAGATTTTTCGAACCGGCCCACACACGGGAGCAAAAACTTATTACATCTCGGAATCGCCTCGGGAATCACTTTTCAAAGACAATCGCCACCAGTTCCTCGAATTCCACTCGAAATAATTATCCTGATCCTGCTGATTCCCCGCTGCCGCACAACTCCCACACTGTGTAGTGCAATAAATACGGTCCACAGATAATGATGACGACGCAAGTCAATTGCTGCATTCAACGGAAACCGCCAGCAGCATTTTCTAAGGAGTGGAAAAATTAGATTATCGCTTTCTCAGTTTTACCATTTACTCAGCGGGGTGGACTTTGCCGAGGGAAGCTGCGTGGGCTGCACTCTGCTCTGCTATTTTTAAATCAGAATCTCCGGTAAGCACAACAACATCGACGACGACGACGACGACGACGACGACGACGAGGACGTCGATAGGGCGCATTCAATCAGCGGGTAGTAATTGAACATTGAATTGATTGCAGGCAATAATGGAGAGACCGAGCGTCTGATTGAATTAGTTAGAGTGCGTGCGATGCAGTGAGGACAACCGTAACCCGTTATCTTTGCGAAGCTAGAACCGTAAGACCCTGACAGTGATTCACGTATATGTGACAGTGTCAGGCTGGATTTCGCTCGATTGGGATCCCGTGAAAAGTGAATGGAAATAATTTGTTGGGAAGGATTAAGAATAGGTTTGCGCTCGGAAATCTACATATGAGTGAGCAATGCAATTAATTGAATTCCACCGGGGAAGCCCTGTGTTCGCTGTGCACTGGGATCCGGATTCGAACAATCAACATGATGACTAGGTTCCGTGCATTTTCTTACGTATATTAATTACCTTGAACGAATGCAGGATGATTAGTTTGAAAAATCACCCTTTCACGCTTGGGTTGGGTTGGTCATTTTCTGGATAATCTAGGATTGTTTTGCAACTGTTACTGTTGCGGTAAACACTTTTTAGTTGAATTTCAATGGAACAAAATCGAAATTCTATAACGTTTACCCAGCTTTAGCTCTCCTTGAGGAGGTGACATCGAGACCCCGCCACTTCAGTTTCACCGCCAGTGATCCGTTCGAATTGTGGAAAAGGCTCAGCTGCTTTGCAGTCCTACTTACTACGCAGCACCAGTTGAGGTCAGGGTTTACAGCTCGAATTCCGAGACGCTAAGCGCGTGCTGGAAATCGTACGTTCGAGTACCTAGCTTCAAACAGCCAAGAACGAAAGTGTGGAAATCCGTCGTTCTGCGGTTGGCGTAAATTTCGCAACATCAAACTATGTGCATGGCTACAAACAAGGCGCGCGCAGCTACATTCTATTGCCACTAACTGTAACTGAGTGGCACACATTTCGCAGAGGCTAGAACCTGCTGCACTTGTGCTGCTCAAGAATCGATCGACCGACCGACCGAGCGGTATCTCGCGATTGCAGAACACTAATCGGCTCAAGGATATCGACATGTGAGTTTGTAGCAAAATGACAAGTTCTTACGCCGTTGCTGTTTGGTTCAATTTACGCGGACAAACGCAAACTGGTAGAGGCTGTTTTTTTTTTTTGTTTTCGCATCCTTCAATGGACGCATTCGTAGATCACTAGTGACTATCAACGACGATGATGACGACAACGACCGCAAGAAGCAGATTGCACTTTTATGGATTTCCGCAAAAGGTTAAACGCTCTGTGCCAAGTGGATACCGCAGTCGAAGTAGTCGTTGCCAGTGCGGATGGATTTTCGCAGCGTCATGATGTTGATAGTTGAGGTCATACCTTAAGACTATTCTGTGTTCTAGTTAATACGATATATGTCGTTTCGTCAAAACCATCAGACAATTTAATTAAGTGTTGCTAGGCAATTCAATTTTAGCGAAACCCTCAATCATTTTCGCCATGATTCTAGTCTTTCAAGCCACCCTAAGTGTGTTCAGATCAAAGTAGAGTAGAGTAGTAGTTCAAAGTTCTAGATCACCAATTATAACTTCAATGATACCTCAATCCAACATCCAACTATCAACCAATACAAAGTCAGGTACACTCGCTGCAGCAACACCCGAATAGCGTGAGAATCGAAATTAATGATCGTCGTCCATTGTCTGCTGTCGGAATGCATACTCATCAATCTCGGTATAAATTCTAGGTGTTAAATACTTTTCTGCACATTAGCTCGTCAAAACAATAATTTTATCATACAGTCTCCTCGACATTCAACCAGAGTCCTCCAACGTCAGGGTAGTAATAATAGTGAGCTGTCGATTATTATTTACTGCAGCCATCAAACAATGACCGCTGGCAGGCGGGACGATGAGATTCGATACAAGGCTTTCGATGTACTTCATGTGAGCTGAAAGAAATGCCTGATCTTGACGCATTGACTTTGAACTTTCTTGGTTGATATTTATGACAGGGTTGTGCTGCACACTCACTGATCAATGTGGGTTTCCGTGAACTTCGTGTCACATAGTGTGATGAATATCAATTGCCTTTGGCAATTGCGATTGGTTCAGGTGGCTGATGAGTGATGGGATTGTTGATGTTCGTAGGCTGGATGTATGAGGTGGAGGTCTGAAGGCGTATTGTTAAGTGGCTCTATGAGGCTTTTAGGATAATATGTTAATAGTCAGTGGCATGGAAAGGACATCTGTTGGTCTAATGTAGATTAAGGCTTACATTTGTAATAGAAAATAACAGAAACTTTGTACGTGCATTTGTGATGGTTTTGATGTGTTCATCATAGCATGCTGTGCGTTTGACTGCCATCTTTCGTTTGTTTACTTGTTTGCACGGATTAAATTTTTCGTTTTCAAAATGTCGCGCCTTGAAAAAGACATGAAAATTAAGGTTTTGGACACATGACTTCGTGAACTATGCGACAAATCCATCATAACCAAGTTTGGGGAACACTGTTATTTGGATGAACTGCCAGGAAGAGACAGAAAACCCGGATCTTCCAACCCTAAATTGGATCAGAAAGTGGTAACTCTAATTCGGAAGAACAAATCAATGTCGATACGTGATTTGGTCAATAAAGCGTCGGATTGATTCAACGTATCATGAAACGGAACAACCTGAAGACCTACAAGAAGCGGAAAATCGCCAAACAAAGTGCAGAACAGAAAGAACGCGCAGTCACGAGGGCTCGGAAATTGGATACGAGAGTCTTGCAGCGACTGGATGCATGTATTTTGATGGACGTTGAGACCTATGTCAAAGAGGATTCAAAAACCCTTCCAGGTCCACAATATTACACTGCCCTCGTAGTGGAGGATGTAAATGATGCAGACATGTCGATTCAAGTGAAGAATTTTGGTCGAAAAGTGCTGGTATGGCAAGCAATATGTTCTTGTGGAATGAAGCCTACCATTTTTTACACTCATGGATCTCGATCTGAGTGTCTGCAAAAGAGGTCGATGCCTTTATATCAGACGCATAGTACCCTTTCACAGTTTTGGCCGGATTTAGCGTCGGCGCATTACGCCAAAACAACTCTCAATTGGCTCACGAAAAAGGGTGTAGACTTCGTTGAGAAAGACATCAATCCGCCTAATTGCCCTCAGCTTTGGCCCTTCGAACGCTATTGTGCGATTGTGAAGAGGGTCTGCAAAAAAACTAAAAAGCAGCTGAGAATATGCAGGAGTTCAAAAAACTTTGGGCAAGGGCGTCCAAAAAATGAGATGAAACACTTGCCTGGAACTTGATGAAAAGTGTTCGATCAAAAATAAGCAAATTCGTGAAAGAATAATATTAATTTCATTTGGTCTTCACAATGTTCAAGTTCAATCCCGTTAAATAAAGAATCATCCATTTCATTGAATAAAACATATTTTTTTCATATGATCTGGGAAAACATGTGTGGATAACTTATTCTCGATACAGTCCTTATACATATCATCTTTTTATTATTTTTTTTGACCCGTTCCTTCTTATGAATTTTGCTGCACTTTCGTGACACTCTACTTTCTGGGTTATGCTATTGAACGCTTGTATACTAGGTGGGGTGAAAACAAATGTTTTTTTTATTTTATTCAATGTATTTTAGGGCGATAAACTTATTTCAGCGATTTACAATTTCTTGACCCCTTGCGAAAATTAATTTTCCGGGAGGTCTTCAAAATACTCTTCCGCGGCGTCGATGATTTCCTCGCTTGAACTGATTTTTTTTTATTGATGAGCCATCCCAAGTAACATTGCTCACACCATCCTGCTTTATTAAGTTTTATTAAAGTTTTATGAAAGCCTTTTGAAATCAATTTGGTTTTATTATGGCACCAAGAGGTGCCAATAGGTTTCATATTTTGATCAGGTTCAAATTACTTTTACTCCTCCTATCAAAGGTTTTATTTCGACTTTATGAACTCGTAAAATGCTGTATTGAAATGCCGTTTTAGGACTCATTGATATTATCTTATTATGGTCTTCTGAAAAAGCATTTTAAATCCATTTTGCCTCCAGTAAATGCATTAAACGGCAAATTGGCATTGAAGGAAGTCACCATAAGACAAAATAGTTTTATGATAGTCATTGCGAAGGAAAATCGGCTTTATGGCAAAACTGTGATTTTTTTCCAATCGCCATATTGAAATGTAAGAAATAATTGAAATGTGGAAAAATAAATGCATCAAATTTTCAATGATATGCAAATAAACTGTAGATCGGAGACTTATTTCGGCATTCTTTTAGATAACCTTATCCAATTCCATCAATTTTCAGGAAATTCATGATTAATTTATCGAATGTATTTGTTTTAATTTGGTTTATGTTGTTGTAAATTCGCATAATTTCTGAGGCGCATTAATTTTCGGCTCTTATCGTGCCAATATTCACCATAAAAATAAATGCGCATATAATTTGGAGCATAATACGCTGAAGAAAACACAATTTGTTTTGGATATTTTGCTATCAAACAAAATTTCCCGCAACACTAGACCTTTTTTTTACTGCTAAATGAATCAGAAGAGCAGAGAATCGAACAAAGCAGAACAACAAAAACCAACCTCGATATCACAGTGAAGTTTGACAGCTGTGGCCATTTGGCCACAAGCTGGTTTTCATGGCAGCCAATAGGTTTTATGAAGGTTCTCAAGTGGTCATAACATCTTTCACTAGAACATTTTCAAAATCTTTATGGTCTTATAAAGGTTTTATTAACTTGTTTTTACAACCGTCTATAGAGTGGGCCATTTTGTACAAATTTCGGCTTTAAAGAAGCATAGAGGAGGTGTTGGTAGAGAAAACAGTTTTGAATGTAGTTTTATCAACAAAGCCGGGAGGAGTGCTATACGGCTGGTATAAAACTAAAATTGTTACTTGGGATCTTTTAATGTTTGGGAACAGATAATAGTCCGAAGGAGTCAAATCGGGTGAATACGGTGGATGTGGAAGCAATTGGAGTCACAAGTCCTTGCTTTTGGCTGTGATTAGATGCTCTTGCGCGGCGGCGCATTGTCTTGCCAAAACAAAATTGTTTTTCTTTTCATTTGAGGCCGTTTTACAGCGATTTCGGCCTTCAATTGCTCCAATAATGCACAGTAATACTCGCTGTTGACGGTTTTATTCTTTTCGAGGTAGTCTACGAACTTTATGCCATGACAATCCTAGAAAACCGACACCAAAATCATTCCGACCAATTAAGCCTCCCGAGGCCGCTTCGGAGCACTCATGTCGGCTTCAGTCCATTGCCAGGCACTCATTCTGTTTGCTGGTGTGTAATAGTGGATCCAGGTTTCATCAACAATTACCAATCGACGCCAAAACCCTGTTTCGAAGTGATCTCGCGTTGGTGTTTTTGGTCAGGAGTGAGTATGCGCGGCACCCAGCGGCAGGATAGCTTTTTCATATGCTGAATCTCGCCCAAAATATGGCGTGTGTGTTCAGTACTAATCTTTGTGGCATTTGCAAGCTCACGCACCTTCACTTTCCGGTCAGCCAACACCATTTCATGAACTTTTTTGAGGTAGGACTACGTCTTGGTTTTCTAAACTGGGGTTAAATTTAAAAATATATCTATTGCGACCGTCATGAAATGCGGTCAGGTTTTGAGCGTTTATATCTCAGTCGTTTCTCCACACATTTTTTTATGTTTACCCCAATCGATCGGAAATATTTCTACCTGTCGATTCCAATAATATTAAGTTTCAGCATAAAACTATTTTAAATAACGTAAATCTAAGGTGATGTCTTATAAAGTCGATATTTCAGAGTAAATTTACTAAATGCGCAGTATTCTCCTATCACAGACTTCAAATTTAAGTAAGAAACGTCTCCTTTTCATCAGTAAAAGATATTTAAGGGGGGCACCTTAGCATTTTGCTTCAGTCTTTCGGGCAATCTCGAAGATGTTGTATCAGCGTTCGGCTGCGCTCGGTCAAGTCATCCGGCACACTCTACTGCCTATAAAATCTCGATAATACAAAAAAAAAAAAAAAAACAAAAAACTTTCTGGCTGGCCATCCGCAACGACGGTAAGCTGATAAACCTTCTCTCCGGTGTGACCATTCCACAAGGTGTTATCCTTTTCAGGCCATCCTGCTTCACAAGATTGAAGTTTCTCTTGCGCTCATCAAAACTTCCATTACCACGCACCGGCTCAACATGGCATTGCTTTAAACGTCGCGACCTGGAGTAAACGGCCAAGCACGTTGGACAACCAATAAATAAAATATTATTAACAGCTGACCGACCATGTGTACACATATTGTAGTTCCTAGTTGTAGAGATAGATAGGCGAGATAGGCGATGGTTTAGTTGGCTGTTGCTAGTAAGCGGCTTGTTATGCAGCCGGTTGACCCAGCCAATGGAGAATGCTTACTCAGCCGGTTGACGCAACCATGAGGAGAAAAATGATATATAACTCACAAAAGGCTGTTTTCAGGGCTATTATGATGATTTTGGAACGAGAGTTATACTGAATTATTATAAGAGTTTGCTCATTATATGAGCATGACGTCCACCTAACTCGTAAATCCTGACCGATTTGTAATATTATCACTTTTACACATTACCGTACATTCTTCGAGCGTTCGAGCATTGACGAAATATCGTAATCCAGACATCTACATAAAAAAGCAAGCAAAGTGGAATTTTCGACAATTTTAATTTTGAGTTGTGCCAGTATTGTAAGAAACCGACGAAACATGCTAATTATGACAAATAATAAGCTGGCAATGATACAGTCTACAGTGCGGAAAAAACAAATAATAAGTTCTAGAAGGAAATGATGAATAAGAAGGAATTTTTCTGTTACTTTCATGCTAGTTCCTTTTCACGGACTTCAATATCCAATATCAGATCCAATGACAGAATGAAACATTCTCTTGCTGATTCTGGTTTGCTGATTATCACAACGAATGGTGTCTCGCTCTTTCTACTACTCACCACCGTTTTCCTGCTGCCACAGAAAAAAACTACTCTCAACGTACACGAAAACTGTTGAGCAACGACTCACTCGGTCCTTTCTTGTTTACCGTTCCCCTTGTGCCTACTTTCGTTCACTGAGTTATCACCATGTCCAACCAACCAAGCGCCACTCACCAATTCTTCTCTTCTGCGCGAACATTTATTCCGAATATTCGCAGTGAAGTCTTCTGAACGAAGCAAACGAATCGTTTTATTAGAAAAAAGAAAAGAAAAGAAAAGCAGCGGATGGATGAGAAGCAGGCCCTGCAAATTCTCCATACTGTGAGTGTGTGTTTGTTTACACAAATGCATTATTGATTTATACATATCAAGCTGAACCACATTAGGTCCAAAGTAACATTGAGAAACTCTTCGTCAAGCTTGTCTATTAAACAATTTGTTGATGTTTTCTACGTATTCAATCCTTAATTACACTCTATATTTCCACAATGTGTGTTGAAAATTCTTGAACATGGTTTTAGTCGACGAAGAGAGTCTCCCAATGTTACTTAGGACATTGTTACATTGTTCAGCTTGATATGTTAAAGTGAGGCACTACTACGACAGCGGTCAAATTTCCGGCTTTCACAGCCAGTCGTTTAAAGAATAAATTGAATTAGATCCATTATCCATTTAGCTATATATATAAATAAAAAGAGATTGATAAAGGCAAACATATTCTAGTTTGAACTGGGCACAATCATCGTATTAGATTGATTTGACTACCTATGGTGGTTAAAACAAACTAAAATTCTGAGTAATTGTTTCGGGAATTTCGGGAGTAATTGTTTCGGGAACTGTCGTCCGTTTGAATTTATCATTATGATGGTTGTTTCATTATGACAGCTACAAAAACAAACAGATTTGTTGGTTGATTCTACCAACGCTTATGATTTTTTTCAAACAAATTTTAGTATTATCTAAACTGAATTGCTGTTTGAAACAAACAAACGAAAACGGTTGAAACAACAAACATTTCCGTTATCAACCAACTAAATTTCTTTTGTAATTGCAATTATTTGAAATAAATGCTAACAAACATAAGAAAAGTGCACATTTACATTTATAGACTTCTTTTAGTCTAAGAGAATTCTACAAATGATAATGCGAGCCATTCTATTATTTTCAGGTTTTTTAAATAAAATATTAAATTTTCACCTGTTGTTGAGTGACAGCGCCAGAGCATGCAGCGGGACCGGATGACGGAAAATGAACTTGTTTCAAACTAAATTTTTAGTTATATTTTCGCCCAACAAAATATCAGTTTGGTTTAACCGCCGCTTGGGTTGAATCAATCTAAAATTTACTTTTACTTTTTATAATATAGTTAGGTAGAAACAACCAACCTGACTGTTTGTTTCAAAACAAAATCGGTGGTTTAAAACAACAAATCGGATTTCTTTCTTTTTTTTAGTTTAGATATCAACAAACAAGTTTGTTGTTTCAACCGGGACTGTATTTTCTCCGTGGTGATTTAGAGAATATTGAAATGCCATGCACATAATTTCTAGTGAAAACTAGATGTATGGATGCTGATATCAATATAGTCTATATCACGTGATATAAGTTGTAATGTGAGCGGGGTGTAAATCACTTCCAGCCGGACTAATAGGATCACTCCTCAGATGATGACCAAAGCAACTAATAATCAGCGTATTCATAAAGAAGGAACCAAAGTGATAAGCCAACACGTTTTTTCATCACACTTTACTCGAGGCGAATCGAAAAACGAATTCGAGTTTTCCATTTTTTTTTTACAAAATTTACTCGCGGCGAATCTAAAACAACATTCGTCGACGAAGTTACTCACGTTCGAATAGCAAACAGTGAAGAACAACGATGAAGGAATGAGAGGGAATGTAACATAGCGCGAATAGTACAAAACTTCCTCTCACACGAGTCAGTCACAAAGCCACCCATCAACGACAGCACTCCTTTCGTTCGCGAATGCTTGCTTAACTTCCCTTATTTCGGAAGTTTTCGCTAATGACAAACACATTCGAACCGAATGAGGAGAATATCAGTAATACTGATTCTCTACTATCTTCACTTAGTGAAAATCCGTTTCGCCTTGGATTGAGTACCTATTTGGAAATAGTTATTGAGAATTTTTAAAATCATTGAAATGTCACAACATTTGGCTACTATGTACAAGTGCAATTCCCGGAAGCGCAAGATGGTTCAACAGGCGAACGTTCCTTCGAAGCAACCGTAAACGGCCGCTGAGCGAGCTACGTGTTATCGGATTAAAATTAAAGCGGCTTAAGGTTATTCGTCATCAACTACTGGCTGGGATGCGGGCGAGGGGTCTTCAGCTCGACGTAGGATATCATCCTACAGATATAATGTTTATCAAGAGCTTGTTGAACTTTTCAATTGAACGAACATTATTTTGTCAATTTGGTGTGTTGAATATTTTATTTTACAGGCACCGATGATGCGGCAACAGTAAAATATTATCGTTTTGATTTGGACACTCAAAATCACAGTATTCTTTTCCAACATCAAAATCGTCCTTAATTCAGTACCACAAATACCAAAAAAAGGTCCTTTTTAGGGCTACCACAGTTGATTTTTATGATTCTACTGATCTTAAAACAACAATAGTATCATGAAAAGAATTTCATTTTAAATACACTAAAAATAGACTAATAATCACTAACACCGAATGGTTTTGTTTTAAAAGTATATTATTTCAAACCATTGTACAATTAAAAAGGCTTACACTTAGTCGTAGTCCTACGTCAACATTTCGAACAACCCAATGGGGCTGTACCTTGTAGTTTTTGACATTGTCCTCTGTAACTGCATTGGAGGGCCTGCCGCTGTGGACTTGACCGGTAGTGGAGTTGTAGCCACCACAAAACTCTCGAAACGAAACCAATATATAACGGTGTAATCTGACGGACCATTTGCCCCATAATACTTATCCACCTTTTCTTTTGTTTCCTTCGCCGTTTTGCCTTTAAAAAAATAATGGTTTTATGAGAGAACGAAAATCGTTTTTATCCATATTCAACATGATGCCAAACACGTCAACAACAATCAGCTGTCAAAACAAAACTAAGGGCAGTATCGCACTGAAATTTGGCTTTAACATTTATTGCAGTGGAATCGCATTTTCACCCCACCTAGTAGACTGCGTTTCTTACCGGGTTTCGTCTTAGGAACAACAGTGCCAGTATCCTTAAAACGTTTTATGGTCCTTTACACAAACGGTCTACTCAACTTCAAATGCGACAGCTTCCGTCTGATTTCCATGTTTGTGAAACCGTCAAGGTGCAAAATCCGAGTTTGTTCTCTACATGAATCCATTTTTGCTTTCGTAAATTTTCCTAAAATGCAGTTTGTTGTTTACGAATAAACAACAAGTCACTCTGTTAATTAATTATGTTTTCATTGCGTACAGTGCGCCAATTTAAATTATAATCTTTTGAAAATTGGAAATATCTTCTCAACACCATGGGATCCCAGTAGTGAACAGCAGTTTCTGCTAGAACCAAAGATGTGAAGAGAAAGTATTGATAAGTCCGATAGAGCTCGGCAGGGTATGGCCAGTCAAGGTGACGGATACGTCCCTGCCTTGACCTACCCCGCTGTGGGATGTTTGGCAAAGATGTCTATGTTTGCTTCGAAATACTGCCAAAACAAAGCCCTACGCTTAATTTCAAACTACTTCTATTCAATTTCATACCCTGCCGAGCTCTATCGGACCTATCAATACTATCTCTTCACATCTTTGGTTCTAGCAGAAACTGCTGTTCACTACTGGGATCCCATGGTGTTGAGAAGATATTTCCAATTTTCAAAACTAATCATTGTTTAAAACGGTACACGAGGGGTTCACCGATAATGGTATAAATTGTACCGGGGAGATCACACAAGAGTGTATCACTTTAATTGAGAGATTTCTAATCCATAGCCAATACATAAAATTGTTTATTGTGTGGCAAGGACATTAATGTTCTCTATGCCCAAGAAAGTCGAGGAAATTTTCAATCCAAAAGATAATCTCTCGATCGGATCAGGAGAATCTAATCCGTTACTTCCGGGTTAGTAAACCGTGCTCTTACCGACTGAGCTATCTTATGCCCCATTTCATGAGCTTCAAATTAATGTACAATGATACTTTAAGTTAGCATTACGGGATGCCAGCTTTGCAATTCAGCCACTCAATCAGTGAATTTCAATTTTGTGTACATATCTAATTTACTTCTTATGAAAAATGTATATCCACAAACAATGCTTTTCGCAATGAGAAACAAATTGGAGGCCTTCCCTGCTCTATTTTGAAGAAAATAAATGCGCAATATGCGCTTTGTTATCCATTCGCTGGAAGAAGAATACGTTTCTAGGTTTTAAAGACAGATGATTGTCCAATTTACCATGCCAAATTACTTTAAAAAGTAAAAGAGTTGTGAGGTGGTAGACTGGTGACCTACAGAACAGTAACCTAGAAATAATTACGATAAACAACCAGTAATCTGATTTCATTATCTGATTTCTTCGTTGAGCTAGAGGTTCTAGAATGTCTTTATTGAATTGATATTCTTGCTTTTCGATTAATTTTATCATAATTTTTAAATCAATGAAAGATCAAAGAACAATTTTACAAAATTTTACAGAAATATCAAGCTTTCAATATGCGATTATGTTTTGTTACTTCATGCATGCAATTGACGATTACAAATTTGAGGTTATTTGCACAATTTTGATAACTTCTATTCGTTTTTAGGCTGCCATATTCTACTAAACTGTTTAATACTGTCCTCTTGATGTTTTTCACTGGTCAATAAGTTTCCGATTTTTAATTAATTAAAAAAATAATAGTTCAGAATAATTTTTGAGAGTTTATTTGATTTACGGTTCATTTTTATAGCCTATAGTCTTCATATGTTTTAAAGTTTCACGTGTACCGTTTTTTTCACAGGTATGATTTTAAATAAAAATGAGTTATTAAAATCCAAATTATTTGAAACAAAAATGATCACAATCAGCCGAATTTTAGCACAACTGCAAATGGCCAATTATAAACAATTCTGCAAAGTTTCATGCGAATCGAAGAAGGTCGAATCGGATTAATTTGCCATTCGACGTGAAACACCTGCAAAAGAAAATTGCATCTAAATTGTATGGTCTACGATTGCCAATCCTTCACAGCTAATGGCTGGTTTTGCATTTGACTATCAGATCTGCCTTACTCTGAACCTCCTTCCCAGGATGATTCAGCATGTCTGCTGGAGTTCCCAATTCCATCAAAGCAAACACTTCTCTAAAAGCAAACGCCTCGCTAATGATTGTAATTTCGTGCGCTTACCCCACTGCGCTTTCCCTCTTAGTACACTTCACTCTTATATTCAAAGGGAAGGTAACAGCGTTATTCGTTTATATATCGTAACCGAAGACGTTACACAACATAGCCGGTAGAGAGTGCGAAAAAAAAGCACGAAAGCATAACATTTCGATGCACTTGGGTGCACGAGGCTTCATTTGCGATATGATGGTGATGATCAAGTTGGCGATGGTTGCTAATGATCGGCCGACAATGTTTTGCGCCCGGCACTGCTGTCAAATGACAGTCGTTTTTGATGATGTTTTTGTTACTCGGGCGACGGGAACGTGTTTGTTCGGAGGCTCCGAAACACAGCCATTCTAAAGAGGAGATAAACTGCTGCTTCAAACGACGCAATTACCTACATTGTTACACTGATTCTCAGCTCACTCACCTGACCGTCGGTCGGCGGACGCCACTGCCGCCAGTGACAACAACGTCATGATGCTTTTGATATTTATTTACTTATTTTCAATTTTTCCGTTCACCTCTCACTTCTCGTTGCGATGATGACTATATTTAATGCATTCTTATCATCTGGTTCTTTCTAATTGCAGGTCATGCCAGCGTTGCGTTTGTTCGGCCGGAAATGGTTAGCCGCGTCGGACGACCTTGTGTTTCCGTGCCTGTTCGAGATCGTGTTCCGTATCGTATGGTAATTATTAATCTAGCTAATTACGGGCTGGTACTAATTCGTTGGCCGGTCCGTTTGTGGGGTGGTGGTTAGCACTAAGCGAGCGGGGGATTTCCCTTCAGCTACAATATCATCCGATTTAAGTGTTTTCACTATTGCGCTCACCCGACCCGATCGTTTCGCTTTCTCATGGTGGTGTTACATGGTTTTGGGAGAAGTTTCAGCGTAGCATAAATAATGTTCTGTTGTTTGCGGTAAATATAAAACAGTTAACGTTAATCTTTTTCCAATTCTATCACTGATTTTTAGCAAACGAAAGTTATCCATAGGTACCAAAAAGCCAATAACACAACCAAAAAGATGGAAAATTAAACATTATCTCATTTACATTAACAGCTGTGTAAATTTTCTAATTTTTTCGACTGGTTTTTTTGGTTTATTTACCTTTCATTCCAATCATTTAACATTAATATTCGAACGAGGTTCGTCGCTTAAAACAAACAATATTATTCACGTGAAGGGCTTCTAATGCGTATCACTTTGTTTGTTGATTTTAATTCTGATTACCTATCAATCACTCAACGACAGATTCGTATCTTTGAGGTTAAAAGCTTGTTCGTAGTCAAATGATGCTAAGCAGATGACTTCAGAAATGAATTGTCAAATATTTTTTGACTTAGACTTCAATTATGATGTCTCGATGTTTCTCAGATTATCTACGCAAATCAATGCAGCAAGGGAATGTTATTGGGGTAAACTGGGTGAAAATATGAGCTGAAACAAGTTCTTCCTTGACAGAACTCAAAACTGACTATCTGATGGCTACATGTGTTGCATGACTTTCCGTTGCTTTCCTTTCACCACTGGATTCACACAGTTTGAAGTAGCAATGCGATGTGTGTCCTTCCCATCGCTGTAGACATTTAGAAGACTCAGTTTTGGTTTTTGACTGATGTAGGTATTGTGGAATAGATTTTTCGTATGTTTTCCGTCACACTACAAATAAGAGGGTCATGACAAGTGGCTAGCATTTGAGCCTTTATAAATCTGTCATTTCTTGGTAGATTTCCTAATGTTTTGCATCAATCGAGTGAAAATATGTCTTACAATTTGAAACACTATTCAAAATTGTTAGTATTAAGTAAGACATAATTGTAATACTGCTTAAGAAAGCGTCATGCGTCATAATTATGAAAATAGATGATTTTAAACTGTTGATTGTTCTTAACACACACTTTATAGCAGTATCGAAACTGAGTCTTATTTTCATTCCATTGACTGAAAATATTGGCACCATGAAATTGATTACTGATAAATAGAACCATAAGGAGCCATACCAATAACGACTGTTCCAGAAAGTATAAACACACCTTATTTTAACGGTCACTTTGAATATAATGAAATATTTCAACATGTTTTGGCTGCGTCCTTTTGTTTGCACATTTCTGAATGACATAGCATCAAAAAAGTGCTCAGTTTTGTGTTACCTATCAAAATGCGCGGTCTTACTCCGGAACAACGAAAAAGTATCGTGCACAAATGGTGCACTGTGAGCGGACTCTCCCTGAGAAAATTGGCCAAGGAAGAGGCTGTAAGCGTCGGAGCGGTACGATCTGCGATTCGAAAATATAGAGAACAGTGTACGTTTGAAGATGCGCCGAAGAGTGGTCGGAAATCCGTTATTGATCCAAAAATATCTGTATCACAGGGTATTTGACAGTTTTTCTCACTTTTTAAGCAACAGGAGCCACCATCTTAAGTTTCAAACTGGCGTTGGAAATCAATGTTCGGCATCAAGAGGCCGTCTGCTTTTCAAAAATATCCATATTGAAGAGTACCTGACAGTATTTCCTATTTCTCTGATATCAGAAGCCTCTATCTTGGATTCCAAAATGGTACCAAACATCAATTTTCAGCCTTCATATGCTGTTTTTGATTCAAAACTATCAATATTGCAGTGTATTTGAAAGTATTTCTCACTTTTTACACAACAGGAGCCGCCATCTTGAAATCCAAAATGTTCGGCCTTTCTCGCCGTTTTCGATCCAAAAGTATTCATTTAACTGGGTTTTTGACATACAAGGGAGGGGAAGCGTATCGCCCTTGACTGTCAGAAGAGTGGAACAGTTCTTGCGATGTGAAAATTTATTTAACAACACTAGGAAGTGTAAACAAGAATTTTTACATCGCTAGAAATCTTCCGTGCCACTAGTGGTATACACGGACAAAAAAGTATAATTCAATCAATAATATTTCATCTAAAATCAACTATATTATTGCATTGATTTTTCGATAACCCATGTGCATGATTATAACAATCATACATTTCAAATTGATTTAACTGATGTTTGCTTGAATCAACTTCAGTAAAACATGCACGAAGGAAATTATCCGTACGATTTTCATACGATTGGAACTATGAACCGCAAAGCAAGGGTCCAAGACTCATTCCATACGAAATCGTATGAAATGCTTACTGTCGCATTAGTCGAGAAAAACATGCCTCATATACACGTTCAATTGACATCACTTATCAAGCGTGTGTAGTCCCGTGGGATTGTGGTTCGCCTCAGGATCCCGAGGTTCATGGTTCGAATCCCTTTTTTTTTCAGTGAGAAATTTTTTCATATGATGAAATTCTTTCCATTAGAGAATCGTATGAAATTTGCAATATTATCTTGTGGCTAATTTCTATACGATATTCGAATGAATTCCTCTCGATCGCTTGGTGTGGTTGATGCAACTATACAATGGTTATGTCGAAAAAACAATATTGTTGATTCCTTGACATTTGACTTACAGTGCCAGTAAATTCAACCATTATTATAGTTGAACCAACTGAATAACAATAGTTGGCTTGAATATGCCTGAGGTTAGTTAAATCTTTTTCTGAATGAGATTTTCGGTTCCGAAATCGTTTGGATGAGGATGAAATTAGATTCATCATATATTTTGGGATTGATTTATGACCGATTTGGGATTTGGAATTGATTTATGATAGATTCACATCATGTAAGTTAAAAAGCTTTGAATCCAATTTATAGATATTTTTCCTCGTGGGACGCCATGATGAACTTGAAAGTGAATTCGACAAAGGTTTTTCATTAGGGCCTAACTGACAAACGTAAACAAAGGCTTTATCCGCGAATTTCTCGTCATTGAAACTCGCCTAATCAATACACCACGGTCATTTTGAAAAGGAAGTTTAAATATGCAAGAGTTCACCTATCCGAAAGATTTGGAGGCTTGCATGGGTAGTCTCTGTGCCACGGGATATTAACGGAAGAAGCCATTGTTTACGTTTGTCAGTAAGGCCCTAATGAAAAGTCTTTGTCGAATTGAAAACTACCAGGTTTTTTTTATTTTTTCGTATAGTAGCTACAAGCATACACACTGGTTGTAATTATAACTTTTTTGTTTTGATTCAACCCTATGACATATGTGTAAAAATGATGGCTGTTTTAACTTCGAAGTATGGTTGAGTCAATTTAAAAAGTGCTTAGAGCTAAACATATTTTGTGGTCGAAAAAAAAAAGTGTTTAAGATAGGTATCAACTATCGAGATTGTTATTTCAATCCCCCGTCATTTCTTTCCGTGTATGAGCACGATCAAGCACGCACTCTTTTGCCAGTCAAAGGTGGTATCCTCCCCCCCACCCCTTGCCTACCTGGCATTGGGGTGGCTTGGTAAACGATTGTGTGCTTGTTTGGATATCGCCTTTCCAAATAGCTCTCCGCTCAATTTCAACTGCTTCTGTTCAATGGCTGGGTATCAAACCCAGCCACCTCCAGCATGGTGTTGCTTTGTAGCTGCGCCATTGCCGACTGAGCTAAGGGGGAACTCGTACTCTAACGGAACTATCAATACTTTCTCTTCATATCGTTGGTCTAGCCAAAATTACTGTCCACTCCTAGGGCCTTATGTTGATGAGACGATATTTCCATTTCAAAACATTATAAGTAGAAAATATGGTTTGCGGTTTTCAAAAAGAGGTATTAATGAATCAGATTTCAGGTATGAATTTAAAGCTTGCTTGATATTTCTTTTATCCAATGGACCGTTTAAATATGTAAGAAATGGAATCGTTTCAGAATCCTCTTAAACTATACCATTATTATTTAAGTGATCATCAACGTGACAGGGGAGATAGGTTTTTATTTTCACATAAAATAATTCAGGCAAAAAAATGGGTTTAAATTACTAAGGGTTTTTGTTCAATAACGCATCAGTTTTTTCTAGTGCGTCATATTACTTGGTCTATGACCTTAAGTTTGATTACGTTTCAACTGTTGAACCATCCAGTTATGCCATATTTTTCTGATTTTGTTTTGCCTACAATTAAAAAACTGTTTTACGCGCACTTTGAATGTTACGAACACCGAACGAAGCAAGGGTTGCCGATGATAGTAACAATTACTTGAGAAATTTAACGTTTTATAAACAAAATTCAAACAGCTTTGGATATTTCTGTTATTTGTGATAAATGTAGGAGCAATGAACAAAAAGAGAAACGGCAAATTTTTGCAAATGTTGAAAAATGCTCATTGATGGGTAGACTCTGCGCAGCCTGCTTAAAATATGTCAATTCCCCATAATTAAAAAGATGAGATAGTGATAGAGCTCAATCCACCATTCTCCAGAATACTTTAAGAGCTGCCTGTGTTGATGTTAGATTAGCTTAGATCAGATTAAAAATGTTTCATCGATATTAAATGATTAGCACCCTTTAAAAAACAAAAAAATCTTCATTCCGGCAATGACTTTCCTGATAAAAATCATCCGAGAGAAGAATTCAATAGGCTCAGAAATATTGCAATATTATAGACTGTTCCAGAAAGTATAAGCACACCTTCAAAATAACAAAAAAGTCATGTTTGTTTTTGATCATAGCCAAGACTCCTAAGTTTTCCTCGAACATGACCCCTTCCCACCATTTTGACCACTTTTGGCCAATCTTTTTTAAATTTTTGGATGTCGTCCGCTGGTTTTATGAATTTTCAAAGCTTTGCTTTGGTTAAAGCCCAAAAAGTCTCGATTGGCCGTGCTTCCGGGCAGTTCGGCGGATTCATGTCTTTCGGCACGAAACATACATTTTGACTTTTGTACCATTCTAAAGTGTCCTTTGCGTAATGACATGACGCCAAATCAGGCCAAAACACTACTTGACCTTCGTGCTGCCTGATCATTGGCAATAATTGCTTCTGGAGACATTCCTTAACGTATTTCTGAGTGTTCATCGTCTCCGTTGTGATGTACGGACTAGATGTTTTACCACACTCGCATATTGCCTGCCAAACCATAACCTTCTTACCGAATTTTTCGGTAAAAATTGCCTTCTCCTTTTCGGGGATGTCTTTGTCTTCGCTTACAGTATAGAATTGTGGTCCGGAAAGCGTTTTGTAATCTAGTTTCACATACGTTTCATCGCCCATTATTATACACCCAGAATTTCTACACAATAACGAATCGTAGAGTTTGCGGGCCCTTGGTTTCACGGACGCGGCTTGTTTTGGGTTCCTTTTGGGTTTTTTCTGCTTCCGGTATGTTTTTAGCCCAAGTCCACGCATGACGTTGCTCGACAAGGTCCCTATTTTTTTCTCAACATCCCGAACGGAAGTCGCTGGTTTTCGCTTGTAGGCATCCCTGATCTTTTTATCGATATCCGGACTAACAGGACGTACACTGTTCTCTATATTTTCGATTCGCAGATCGTACCGCACCGAAGCTTACAGCCTCTTCCTTGGCCAATTTTCTCAGGGAGAGTCCGCTCACAGTGCACCATTTGTGCACGATACTTTTTCGTTGTTCCGGAGTAAGACCGCGCATTTTGATAGGTAACACAAAACTGAGCACTTTTTTGATGCTATGTCATTCAGAAATGTGGAAACAAAAGGACGCAGCCAAAACATGTTGAAATATTTCATTATATTCAAAGTGACCGTTAAAATAAGGTGTGCTTATACTTTCTGGAACAGTCGTTAATTATTCTAAGAAAAAACCCGAATTAATCCACCGATGGTGAGACTGAACCCTTCTTACACTTCACCAGAATTACGAACTCAAATGTGGCCAATATGGCACTGGATACATATTTTCATCAGAAATTCTAGGAAAATCCAGGAATATTCGATATGTCATACATTCAGTTTATAAAATGAACTATTTGTCAATCCTGAACGTATTGTTCATTGATGTGATTTAAATATTGCCATTCTCAACTGCCAGGTCTTCAACGACCTATTTATGTTAATTACATAAAAGGGAAAAATTACATTAATATTAGGAATTCGATACAATCAGTCCATAGAATAACTTATTAGACAATCCTAAGCGTCAATTTTGATTATCGATATGGATTCAAGATGCTTAATAAGTACATGTTCGTTGAAAATAGAGTAGTTATAGTAAATGGAGACTTAGTGTAATTTTCGAATATACTCGTTGCAGTTTAAAACCGGACCAATCGAGCCAATCGATCCTGCTCTAATTCTATAGAGTCGCATAGTGTGGCTAGTCCACTGTTTGTGCTATATAACTCACCAGATGCGGAACAATAGAATCGATTGGGGTGAGTGGTCTTGTTCGGTTTTGAGCTGCAACGAGTATATTTTCATCTCACAATTATGTGCTCTCAGGTATTGTTTTGGTCCTATCTCCATGAAGGATTATACAATCATAATGAAATTTTACCAGTTATTTCAAGATTTTATAACTTCAATTTTACGCTAACAAAACTAAAATCGGTGCACAAATAGCTCAGTTTGTAATCGGAGACTAAACTGTTTGATTACTATTGTAATAGGCCGTCAAGTACTGTTTCGTTCATATCTTCGTAATGAAATGTCCGAATAAAAAAAAATCAATAGCGTTCTATGGGAATGTTGTAGCTTTCATTTGCCGTCAACAGAACTGAAATCGGTTCACAAATGGCTGAGAAACCGATGTGACATTATTTGTACCACACACACACACACACACACATACACACACACATACACACACACATACATACACACAGACAAGTGCTCAGTTCGTCGAGCTGAGTCGAATGGTATATGACACTCGGCCCTCTGGGCCTCGGATAAAAAGTCGAGTTTTCAAGCGATCTTAATACCCTTCTTTTGGTGTAAGAAAGGTAAAAAGGGAAGTTGTAGAAATATACTATGTTTCAAATATTCAATATATAAAATTAAGTATTAGACAATTTTTACCGTCAGTTCTGACTATCTCCTGCGTCATAAAACGTTACAGATGCGACACTATATAATGCAAACAGGATCGATTAGTGCGAATTGTGTTTTCCGGTTTTGAACTGCAAAGAATTATGTGCAATTATGTGCCCTCAGCTATTGTTTTGGTCATATCTCCATGAAGGATTATCCAATCCTAATGAAATTTTGATCAGTTATTTAAAATTTTTTATAAGTTTAATTTGGCGCTAACAAAACTAAAATCGGTACACAAATAGCTCAGTATGTAATCGGAGACTAAACTGTTTGATTACTATTATAATTGGCCGTCAAGTACTGTTTGGTTGATATCTTCGTAACGAAATGTCCGAATAAAAAAAATCAATAGCGTTCTATGGGAATGTTTTAGCTTTCATTTGCTGTCAACAGAACTGAAATCGGTTCACAAATGGCTGAGAAACCGATGTGACATAATTTGTTACGCACACACACACACACACACACACACACACACACCCACACCCACACACACACACACACACACACACACACACACACACACACACACACACACACACACACACACACACACACACACACACACACACACACACACACACACACACACACACACACACACACACACACACACACACACACACATAGACATGTGCTCAGTTCGTCGAGCTGAGTCGAATGGTATATGACACTCGGCCCTCTGGGCCTCGGATAAAAAGTCGAGTTTTCAAGCGATCTTAATACCCTTCTTTTGGTGTAAGAAGGGTAAAAAAAAAAAAAAAAAAAAACAGAAATTGCGCAGAGAAGTTTTGCCCTTAAAAAAGACATCCTAATGTTCCTTGATAGGCTTTTTATTCAAAAGTTGGCTTTCAGCTGACACCGTGAGTTTTGAGGCGATTAGAACAGTCTTACCAAAACTTGGAAATCCGAAAATGCATCTATGGAAGTCACCTAAGAATGCATTGGAACTTGAGACCTGAAAATAGATCTGTATAAGGAATTCAAAACGAAAAAGCAAACCTTATCGAGGTTTTGCAGCATTCTACATGCTCTAGCATCATTTATCTCTCGATAGATACAAAACAACCATTGAGGTGAGGTGGCATTGAATCTTTTCTTCATATGACTTATAAATGAAACTATTTCCACTTCGAACAGCGCAATAACGTGGGGCAAAAATCCATTTTTTTTTAAATATTGTACTTTGTATATTTTTAATTCACAGTCCTTTCCTTTAACAAACTTGTGTCAAATTTTGATAGTAATCGGTTGAAAAATAAAGCTTCCCGATTATTTTTAGAACATACAAGGTCTATAAAAAATTTCTGATTTTTTTTATGTAAACAAAATTTCTGCCTTGATGTTCAAGTCTTTATAGTAGCTGAAAAGAATAACAACTCAAATAAAAATATGAATTTCAACAAACGCATAAAATTACCGCTCGTTTTGTTACAAGCCGTAGACAACAGAATTATCTGAAATTTTCCATACCAGAGCTAATTTAGACAATATCTGTCTTAAATTTACATGATATATTTCGAGAATGCATAAAATATCATACTTTTTTTTTTTAAACTGCGTTAATGCATACAAAGAGATGTTTTTTTTTAGAAAATCTTCTCAGAAACTAAATGGCCGTGCTCAAATTCTGAAGCAAACCGTTATTTGAACAGTTACGGTCAGATGGTTTTTAGTTTTCTTTACACAATATTCTATGTATCTTCCATAGTGTAATCTACCTAACAATCAAACCAACTGGTAAAGGAACCACTCTTATCCCATGTATCGAAAAATTTAGTCTAGATTGAGAAATTAACGACGTTTTGCGCCGTTCATTCCAATAACGTATACTCAAGGAACATTATTTTTTCAACTTTTCATGGGAAATCCACTTCGCTGCCACCATTCATTGTCCTATAGATATCTACGTCGATTTGTGTCTACCCAACCTTTTTCTCTTCCTCCACAGGCTTGGACTGATATCATGCGTAACGTCGACGTACTGGAGCGTGACCGCGGAGTGCGATGAACAGGCCGGTCTGGCCGTGCGCATCTACCTAGCAGGGACCCTAGTGTTAATTAGTGTAAATATAGTTCTACTCGTACTGCTAGTAAACCGCAGCGCCCAGGGTAGTATCACCGAGGTGCAGAAGCGCCGCTGGGTGGCGCCCCTTCTGGTTATTAAGTGAGTGGTTGGTTCAAATCTAGAAGAAAGATGATTGCATGATTGATTTTCTCGCTTTCTTTTCAGGATACTGTTAATTCTGCCAGAGACTGGACTGAACGTTTTCGGCACGATGTGGGCCTTTTGCGGGACCATCGAGTGTAAAAGTGAAGACAAAATTTCTCGAACTGTGATTGAAGGTAAGCCGATGAAGGATGTTTTCATCTTCTTCTTCTTGTTGCGGTGAAATGATTTGAGGCAGGGAGGGAAAGTTTTTTTTTGCTGATTGAAGTTGGTTTCAATGTCGCCTGCTTTAAAATTTGAACAATTAAAACTTTTTCCTCACTACGGCCTGTGAAAGTGGATGTTGTTTCCAGTTAAGGTTTTTTTTTTAAAATAATGAATGCTTAGCCGTACTCGGAAAATAATATTTTAATGGAAACACATTTTTTCTTGGTTCTTTTTGGGTTCTCTTACTAACATATTAAAGTATAACAGGAGAAAGTTAGAGTTCAATTTGGTCACCTTTTGCTTTGATAATTGCCCTCAGCCGTTTTGAAAAAAACATTACAACGCATCTCTTGTTCAGGAATCTCATTCCCTATTTTCTGCAAAAAATGTTTTTAAATCTCTCAATGCAACATCCATTACGTCTGGCGAAGAGGATGGCTATAATTTTTTAGGAATAAATTCCGGTAAATTGTTCTTGCCCCAGGCCTGCGTAACTTTGGCTGAATGTGAAGGGGCAGAATCCTGTTGGAGAACCCTTTTTCGACTTAAAAAATGGTGGAAGCATGTTTTATCAAATGTCCTTTGAAAACATTGCTGAAGTAGTAATTGGCATTGATTTTAACTTTTCATAGAAAAAAAGTTGAGGAACTCGACCATGCGAGGATATTGCTCCTCACATCAACATGGATGTGTGATTTGGAAATCGTGAAACTGCTCCGACAGAGAAAGGAATCTCCTGCTACGCTGCATAGATTCTATCATTCGGAGGATTTAGACTTTCTTGTAACATGAAATTGTTCTAATCTGAAAATATAATCAACAAACCATGTCCGCGAAAGAGTTCCCAACATCTAATGACCCTATTCTTTTTTATTGCTTCTGTTAGTCCGTGTATTTTGCATTGTTTATATGCTCTGCATCTCAATTCTTCAGCACATTTCTGATGGTTTTGCGGGATACGTTGAGATCTTTGGCCAATTTATTCGCTGATTGTCAAGGATCTCGACGAATTTGTTCACGTACCATTTTCATCAACTTTTGAGTTTATATACTGCGAGGACAACCAGGTTTTTTCTTGATTCGAATTGTGTCTGACTGCCTCCATCTCCTTAAAGAACGATCGATTAAGAATCGGCATATACCTTCTATCCTTTTAGCCGCCAATATCTAAAAAGGCCTTTTACCTTGCAAATGCTACTCTAAAGTTCGATTTCACTTGTAGATATTTTTGCTTTCTTGCACAGTACACTAATTGCTGTCAAACTTATACAGCGTGAGCAAATATTGCATACAAATACATGTTTCTGAATCCAGGCATCAGATGGCATTAATATGTGTATACAGACTTCTATACTGACATAAAAAACTGCTTCTGGTAATTGGGCCAACCCTGTATAGTTAATGGCAGCGCTTACCTCTTTGGTGGAGACGTAAATTATCCGGTCCCTTGTCAGTCGTTTCCGTCCAGCGTCAAGTATGTCTCATCATCCATTATGTTCACGACGTTGCGTTTCACCCGAAAGATGATTCTCACTAGCACCTAGTCACTTCTTCTGGATGATTGCCCGTGTGGCCTAGACTTACTCTTCCGCAGAACAATGACCTTCTTGCCCAAGTACTTCTTCACCGTTCGGCAAGTTCCACCAACCTTTCGGCTCAAGGAGCGGAACGACAAGACCACCTTACCCTAGCTCTACTTGTTCAGCATCTACTGCACTTTACTTCCGTTCGACGCTCTCGTATTTCTCCAGAAAGGAGAGGATGTTGTAAATGCCGAATCGGCTATATAAGGTGGATACAAAATGCTTCATAATGTCCAAATTATTTGCTCGAACAAACCATCGAGTGTAGTTGCTGAACTGTTTTTGCCATGGCTGCTGTACACCAACTGTTTACGCTGTCAATTTCTGTACACAACAAAACACCAGGGTTGCTACGATTGGCGATGCATAGGTGGACTCACGAAAAAGTTGCTAAAATTAGTTAATTTTTCATTACAAAAAACATTATCCAAAAGGAGAGACTTGATCTCTAAAAAAAAAAAAATAAAAACAAAAATCAGCACCACAGATTCTAAAAACCTGGGTGCTGCGGACAAAGCCTTTTTTATAGGTAAGCAAGGTGCGGTTGATCTAGAAATCTTTTTCAATTGTCAGATTATTTTTCTCCTATCTTTTTTAACGCAGCTCACGAAGCTCTCTTGTTTTACTACAAGGCCAGAAATTGAACTCAATGTGAATCTATAGGGTGTCCCAGTAAGTCTAAGCACGATTTGTAAATTACAATACGAGCTCGGTTTTAGGTAACTCATTTTTTTATTGCACTTTTATATTCTCTACAATGTTTTGCTACAGTTCAACGTGACATTTCCGAGATCCATTTAAACGTACACCAAAGAGCGGACTTTTGATCTAACACTGCTCAAAATTTCACGGATGATTGCCCGTGTGGCCTAGACTTACGCTTCCGCAGAACAATGACCTTCTTGCCCAAGTACTTCTTCACCGTTCGGCAAGTTCCACCAACCTTTCGGCTCAAGGAGCGGAACGACAAGACCACCTTACCCTAGCTCTACTTGTTCAGCATCTACTGCACTTTACTTCCGTTCGACGCTCTCGTATTTCTCCAGAAAGGAGAGGATGTTGTAAATGCCGAATCGGCTATATAAGGTGGATACAAAATGCTTCATAATGTCCAAATTATTTGCTCGAACAAACCATCGAGTGTAGTTGCTGAACTGTTTTTGCCATGGCTGCTGTACACCAACTGTTTACGCTGTCAATTTCTGTACACAACAAAACACCAGGGTTGCTACGATTGGCGATGCATAGGTGGACTCACGAAAAGAGTTGCTAAAATTAGTTAATTTTTCATTACAAAAAACATTATCCAAAAAGGAGAGACTTGATCTCTAAAAAAAAAAAATAAAAACAAAAATCAGCACCACAGATTCTAAAAACCTGGGTGCTGCGGACAAAGCCTTTTTTATAGGTAAGCAAGGTGCGGTTGATCTAGAAATCTTTTTCAATTGTCAGATTATTTTTCTCCTATCTTTTTTAACGCAGCTCACGAAGCTCTCTTGTTTTACTACAAGGCCAGAAATTGAACTCAATGTGAATCTATAGGGTGTCCCAGTAAGTCTAAGCACGATTTGTAAATTACAATACGAGCTCGGTTTTAGGTAACTCATTTTTTTATTGCACTTTTATATTCTCTACAATGTTTTGCTACAGTTCAACGTGACATTTCCGAGATCCATTTAAACGTACACCAAAGAGCGGACTTTTGATCTAACACTGCTCAAAATTTCACGTAGGATTCATCATCCATAATTACGCATGCCGATTTTCCACACAGCAGTTTATCGTACAATTTACGGGGCCCTTGGTTTGACAGATGCTGCTTGTTTTTCAGTTTATTTTCACTTCTTCTGCTTCTTGAAAGTCGTTAGTCCTTTTCGTGTCTATGCTCGGTTGACTTTACTCTTCGAAGTTCTCAGCTTTTTGGCCACATTTCGAACGGAAGTACCCCTTTTACGGGCGAAAGGATTTCCCGTTACGAAGCCTGAGTCCACACAAATCTGGATAAAAAAAACATTCTCTAGCTTTAGATTTTCGAAGAAATTATCGGACTGATTGAATATTCCTACTCCATTGCAGTCCAAGAAGGGCGGAGGAAAGTTTCTGCATAAAATTCATTACCTGTATCTAGATCAGGGGAGCTTAGTAGAAGTGAAAAGATTCCCAATTTCCGAAAATTCCGCAAACGTCATCTTTTGCTTTCCAAGAATAAAGTAATCATCTGCCGTGCTTCGAACGGCATTGAAAGGAGAAGCGTAAATCCCGGAAGCAATCGAGAGCGAGTGCTTGTCAAAGACTTTAAAAAAAAAGTGAGTTTGAATTAAATTTATTCAGGTGGTACAGAAATTTTAGAGTAAAACATTCCTTTATCAATCTAAATTTAATGGTGTAAAGACTGTATTCGATGAAATTTGGACACACAAAATAGGTCACCAAAATTTTTCCTTGAGCCCGATTCTTTTCAAACTTTCTGGAAATAAAGTACTACTAAATGGTTAAGTTTTGACATCATTGGATTATTGAACCTCTTCTCCCAACCCAAATGCCCGCACCTTTGCCTTGACCCCTTTCATCAAATTTTGGGCAATGATAGGACCGACTTGCTTACTTACTTTTAACCACACTTTCTTTAGTTCAAGTTCATTTTCTATCAGTTTTGGAGTTTTAACGAGCTTTGCCTTCATGATTGCCCAAAATTTTTCAATTGGGCGAAGTTCCGGAGTGTTTGGAGGGTTGACGTCTTTTGGTACAACAGATACACTACATTATTATCTTTGTACCAGTCTTAGACGGGCCGGGCATAGTGGCAAGATGCCAAATCCGGCCAAAACAGTGTCGGGCCATCGTGAGATCTCAAGAAGGGCAGAGGTCGTTTTTGGAGGCATTCGTCCTTGTAGATTTGTCCGTTGACGGTCCCAGAGGTGATGAAGGGCTGACTCATTTTTTTACAATCGCAGATCACTTGCCAGACAAGGAATTTTTTGGCGAATTTCGACAGTTTCTTCTTCCGTACACTCTCCGGAACGGCCAACTTAGAGGTGGCGACGTAGTGTTCCTGTCCTGGCATTTGTTTGGTGTCGGCTTTAATGTAGGTCTCATCGTCCATCACAATGCAGAATGGTTTTGTGAGCCACTCCCTGTACAGTTTTCTTGCACGAGTTTTGTCCACCGAGTTCTGTTTATCGCTCCGGTTCAGTACCTTCTGGACCTTGTACACATGTAATCCAGAACTTTTCATTGTTTTCTGCACAAAACAAACTGAAACTTGCGCCTTTTTCGCAACATCCCTGATCGAAATGTTGGGATAACGCTTAAATTGGTTCAATACCATCCTGGCCTTCTCCGGATTTGATGTGCCACGTTTTTTGCCACTACCATTTTTCCGCTTGGTTGTCTTACGGTCCTTGAACGTTTTGATCACATGAGATACGGTTGAATGTGCGATTCTGAGCTGTTTTCCGATCCATCCCAAGTAACAAATTCAATTTTAAGGTACACTTGAAGAAGTTCTCAAGACTCATTTGATAAATCCACGCATTAAACTAGATATTCTACATAACATCGATAAAACAGCCATAAAACCCTCATATGTTTAAAGGGCCCAATACAAAGGGGGTTTGTCAATTTTTTTTCATGATTTTTTTATTTAAATATTGATTGTTACGTATTTTTTTGTAATGGGGGCACGGGTTAAAATTTAAAATAAATAAAATTCATTATGGTTTTTGTTTGTTTTTTTTTTTTATTGGTTTTGAGTTATTGTGGTGGGGAGGCGGCACATAAAAAACAAAAAAAATGTGAATGTTAAAAAAATAAGTGTATGTATGTTTTTTTTTTATTATTGTTTATTATTTAATTTCTGTCGCGGGTGTGGGGTGTGGGCGTCCTTGGTTCGAGTACTACTTTACCCATGCCCTTTCGCTCAATTTTCAATACTTCTATTCCATTTCCAACCTACCGTACGCTGACGGAACTTTCAACACTTTCTCTTCATATCTTTCATTCTAGCAAACATGACTGTCTACTCTTGGTGCCTCATAACGATGAGCGAAACATCTCCTTCTACATTATAATTTATTGTTTTTAATCACCAGCGTAAGGCGATCGAAACATTAAAAAAAAACTTTAACTTGAATATGCTAACAATGGATTTGGGAAGAAGAACAGATAATAATATTGCGTCGATGGCTGAAACATCAGTTGAGCGAAAGATGATTTTTCTCTTAATCTGTACGCTGAACCTAGCGTTGGAAGAAGTGCACTGTGTAGTGGATCACTGAGCGATTCCAGCGCACTACTTTCGACTTTGGATTAAACGTGCGGATCATGGGAAAAATCGATTTTCGCTCAGATGATATACTAATTTTTACTTGCAACGAGTATAAATATTGTGTAGCCTATTGGGAACTGAAATGTACGACTCGGGAGAATTCAACATCAACATAACGTTTTACAATCGTAGTGCAAATTAAACCTTACGTCAAAATTACTGCGCTGTATTTCCACGGTGGTGCACCATATAACGCTCTACCTGAGACGTTAGGTTTAACTTGCACAACTGGCATAAAATCAAATATCATGAGTTATGCATTTCTGTTTTCAACTGGCGACAAATTGCACCATTTTATTTTATTCGTTTTACGCATAACGCATAGACTCTTTTGATAAGTTAGTCTCAGTAGGCTGCGAATCCAATGGAATGGTAAAAAAAATGTCATTGGTGGCTGAGATGAAGGAGTGTTCAATATATTGGATAGGTTTCTATTGAATTTCCGCTTGAACGATCCACTAGTGTTTAATTTCTTCCACCTGTGGGCGTCGATTGTGACCGTTTGTTTATTTTTCACATAATGTTCTTTCTCAAGAATATGTGCTCTTATTTAAAATCAAATGGTTCTAAGAGAGTTTTATGGCAGCATTTCCAAGATACATTCACCTTAAAGAAGAATGTCATAAAACTTTTACAAAACTTTTATCAGGTTTTATGCAAGTTGCGAAACGATGTCTTGAGAGGGGGATCAAGTTTCTTATAAAACTACTGATAAGGTGAATTACACTTATAAATGATATAGTTTTATGGAGGTTTCTTCAAGTGTTCTTTAATCACTCTTAAGAACTGTTAATGAATTAAAACTACCTTAACTTGGAAAATGCTCTGATAAAACCGGACGAACTCCATAATGCTTTGATAAAACTACCATAAAACATGAAGAAAACCATTTTGCATTTGAATTGCTACTTGTCACCCATCTCGCATGTTTTGTGCATTAAGTTAAAATTAGGTATAAGATGAAAACTCAATTTTGGGTTATTACATTTCAAATAGCAATGGGTCAAATTTACCTAATTTTGGGTACTTACATTTCAAGTGCCAATAGGTAAAATCTACCTAATGAATTATCGAAATAAATGGAAGAAATTTTCTTAACCATAAGGAATGGAATATATAAATATAGATACCTAATGCTAATTTTTTTTCGAACAGAATATTAAAACACACAGACCAATAGTTAAATCGATCATTTTTATTTGTCAATATTGGTGCAATAAAACAATAAAACACCTCATAAATCCAATAAATGGTAATCTATAAGTAATAGTGTTGCTAACAATGCTTCCATTTCGTGGATTTGGATGGTTATCCGATAACCTAAGAAAATCGCGACGAACAAATAATGCGTTCGTAGTCGACCAGACAAACAAATAAATGACAATCGTCAACACCGCCAACGGGTGCTACGATTTTCAACCAAAACTAAGTTGAAAATACTCAACCGTTCAATGCGCGAAGAGAACGGGATGGTTGAGTAGCTTCAACTTAAAATTGAGTTGTTTGGTCTTCAAATTAAAATATAAACAAATTAGGTTTGGAAATACCAGTTTAGAATAGTTAATGGTCCTGATAAAATTTTCAAACATTGTTGATAATATACATAGATCTATAAGCATATAACCAACAATTTAACGAATGACGATGCTGTAATTCACGACACGACGACAGGTGTGTGCCAATTAAAATTTTTAAAATTGGAATACAATATCGAACATAAAAAAAACTTAAATTTGAGTATATCTATCATTACTGACTAGATGGGTGAATTCTACCTACTTCAATTTTTTAATTCACCCAACTGGTAACCTCACTTGACAGAACTCAACGTTGAGTTTTTTTTTAACTTAATTTTGGGTACTTTTTTCTACACCGTGTCCAATATATTCTCATACAAAATAAAACTCTATTTATTTCAAATCGATAATCCAGATTTTATTGATAACTTTACCCATTATATTGCAATATAATACTGATCAACTACAGCATATGTTTTGGAATAACACCGCCTTTAACCTTCTTGACCAGCTCCAGACGTTTTTCGAAACCGTCACAGGCGGCACGCACGACTTCCATCGGCATTTCGTCCCAAATTCGTTTGATTACGGTTTTGAATTGGTTCATATTAGACGCCCTGTGGTCATTTACCTTCGCCAGCATGTATGACCATACGAAATAATCCAAGGGATTCAGATCTGGTGAACTGGGAGGCCATTCATTCTTGTCCAAAAGTCGGTCAAATTTTCTCGGCACCAGCCCTGAACGAGATTTGCAGTATGCGATGGCGCTCCGTCCTGCTGAAACACATAGTGATCATCTCCAAACACCTCTTGTACATATGGCTTGACAACTTTCTCCAAAACTTCCGTTTTATAATATACGGCATTCACTTTAACGCCTTTTTCGATGAAAACCAGTGGTAATTTGCCTCGCTTGCAAATTCCTCCCCAAACCATCACTGACGCAGCACTTTGGAACCGTGGAATATTCCTATCACTCTCTGGAACAGTTCTCGAAGAGAGAGCCCACAATCTGTCGTTCTGGACATTGTGGGATTGTTGCAAGACGAATAACTTTTCGTCGGAAAAGATAAATTCTTCCCCACCGTGCCGCGACAAAAGCAGACTTGCTCTTTCGAGTCGTTTCTGCTTGGAAGGTTCCGAAACTCCGTGAACCTTACGTTTCTTGAAAGCTTGGAATCCGAGGTCATTTTGCAGTATATTGTGCATTGACGATCTCGAAACATTCAGATCTGCGGCCATTTTACGTACAGAGCGCTGTGATTTTCGTCTAATCCGTTCCCTGACCACTTTAACAACTCGTGCAGTCCGCACCGTACGAGTACGACCGGATCTCTTCCGGTCATCCAACGAGCAGGTGTCACGGTACCTTCGGATGGTTCGGTACACAAAATCCCGCTTTACTCCGAGGTTTTTCAAATTTCTGAAAATAGCGCCCGGGCGCTCACCTTTCAAAAACTTTTTTATCACCACAGCACGAAACTCCTTCATCGCTGGTAAAAGATAAACACCGAATGAAAACAATCGGACATAACCTAAAAGCGTTTGTATAAACATAGTGCAAAACTACACCAACACATACGTGAAGCATGTTGAGTAGTTGCACGACACCAATGCAAGGAAAAAGTGTATGAGAATATATTGGACACGGTGTATATAACTACAGTGGCTATCACATTCTATCAGGCCACAAACATCTCAAAGATTTTTTTTTTGCATGATAGAATGTGACAGTCACTGTTAGAATACCTCCGTCATAATTTATTCATAGGTACAATAAAAATGATACTTCTGAATAGACTGCCATAGATTTTTAATTTAATACGACTTCTACCGGCCTACTCCCTGTTTAGTGCACATGTGTATTCTCCTTTAGTTATACTATATCACGTAGCATGGAGTGGAACAGAGTTTACTTTGCTCTTTATCGAGCAAAACCTCTCTCAAGCTCTCAAACTTAACATGCATTGGATGGAACCGGTCTCCGTAAACACGTGCTACCATCATCGGGTTGTGGAACAGTGGTCATCGCCTGCTAGGTCTATGGGTTTATGTACATACAGTCAGATCTCCTAGGGCACGGTGGGTGTCATGATTTTGAGTATGTGGTTAATATTACCCACCGAGAACCGACTAATTTATTGCTAGGAAGACAGCCGAGAAATTGGGTTGGGTGGATGGCACCACCCACCAAGCAGAGGGAAACATGAATGTATATATTTTCAAGCAAACCCCCACAGCAGTCGATCAGTCGGTGGCGTTTGTTTAGCAGTCGCTCGCAAACCATCGTACGACCCACCACGCTTTCGGCTGCTCCAACGAACGAGGTACGGATGTAAACCGCGCTGCTCTGTGTTCCAGTCCAAGTTCAGTGGCCTTACAAAGGCAGTACTCGCGGTACATTCAAGCTGCTGCAGCTCATATCGCACGACTCGCCCCAGATTAAAACCATAAAACGATCTGTTGAGTTGATTGTCAAAAATATAGGTGCCTTAACCTTCTAACTGAACGGAACCTTTAATTACGAATATGTGTACCGTGGGATGCAATTCAAAACAACAGATGTGAGGTGTTGTGTATTTTGGAGGTCACAGGTGCTGTGTTGTGATTGTCGGGTACTCGTGATTGAGTGATAAGGTCGGTGTTCTAAATTTCGAGTTCCTAGCTGTGAAAACTCATTTCTGACGGAATGCAATCGTTCGTTTGGAAATGACATTCTCGAGTGCAATCAATATCGGTTTGAATCCAAAAATAAATCTATTGATTGTGTCCTCGCACGGCTCGCTCCGCAAGTGCTGCTGAAGATAAAGTGAAAGTATACGATACTGAAAACAAACCTTCGATAAAACAAACGAAAGAATGTATCCTGGATGGAGATCGAGCATAGAAGGATGAACCGAATGTTTATACTCTGACGAATAGTGTTTTAAATAATTGATGTCAATTGTTTTCTTAGCGCAACTTACTTGGATAGTAGACTGGTCAAATAGAGGGAAAAAATGGACACTTGGACTTAAATTATGGTTCGCAAAAAATATTTTTTAAATAGTGGATCTTTATATCTGAGTCTCAGTTGTCAAATATCATTTAATATTATCGAATGTTAAATGGCTAGATTTGAACAGTACAGATATACGTCGATATAAGGCAAATTTATTTATTTTTTTCGTTACGTTAGTCGTAGCAAAACAAAAAAAATCTATCATGTAAATCAAAAATTGCTTACAGTAATTCGAGGATGACACAGAAGTAATTTTCGAACTTCTACCAAAGTTGTTCAGCCTTTCTCATCCTAAAAAGAAAGCATCTTCTCAACAAAATATTTTTTTTCTGAAAACCAAACAAAGTATTTATTCAACACAACTTCGCAGAAAGAATTATCTACCAACTTATTCCAAACATTCAAGAACATGTTAAATAAACAGTATATCTTTAAATTCCTTTGGCACATTATTAGTTCAAATTGTGTGGTTCCAGCTCTTAAGGTTTGCCACAACTCGGAGGTTGAGTTAAAGAATTCATTAAGTTAAATAAAATCAATTTGGATCATCTAGGTCTGACATGAGCACAGTGTACAACGACCTTTTTCCTTATAATAAACGAAAAATCTAGTTCATTTAGAGGGACAAGGGCCATAATGAGCATACGAGGTTTGAGCACCCCTGTTTTCTCCTATTTCAAACCATAAATCAGAAAAACCATTACACAATACACTAATTTTTTTTTTTTTTTTTTTGAGTGTGTCTAGCTGGAGCTTCGTGACAGCTTGGTTGTCAAGACTAGACTCTTTCCCAACGTCACCTCTACTACGACCAATACCTTAGAAGCAATAGGCTATGTTGGCCGCTTGAGCACTAGTTGAAGTAATTAGTATTGGACCGTAGTATTTTTCTAAATTTCAGTTTCAATTTTCCCACGATAATGTTTTGTTATGCAGTCGTAAAATGGAAGCCCAAATTAAGGCCCTATCCTCGAGCTTTGTTTGATGATTTCTAATGTTTCCCAGAGATGATAATCCGGGGCAAAGTGCCGTCTAAGTTAATAGCCCCCAGTCCTGAAGTCATCTCCAGGCCGTATGCAGTAGTAACTAGATATCAAAAAGACCTGTAAATTGTCAAACAATAATTCTTAGGGACGACATTTAGGCCTTTGATGTAGTCTATGTTGACAACTAGTAGTACTGAAGTCAACCCCAAGAAGTATTGCAACAAGAGTATGCATAATATTTATTATTCATACAGCGAATGATATTTCTAGACAACCCTCAATTTCAATGGTGCGCCTATGTTGGCTATTTACAGCACTGCGGTATCTTCAAATAATAACTCTAAAAGTTTGAATTTATATGTAATGAGCTTCCACTTTAAAGTGTGTTATAAGGGTCAGTCAGTCAGATTGCCTTATGCTAATGGCGTTCATTTTACAGCCCCGAGCTATTTAGTTTGGATTGGAAACGGAACGGAATCGAAATGGAATTGAAATGGATGCAAAACGGATTCGAAACGAAACCGAAACAGAACCGAAACCGGAATTGAAATGGAACTATCGTGATTAAAACATCCCCCCTTCTAAAGTATGTCAAATACTAAACCTCTTACTGAGCGGACCCTCAGCACGGTTGCTGAAATAAACTACTTGGAAAGGTTTAATCTACTGCTCGTGCTTCCTACACAAGAGACAAATTGGATAGTCAATTTTACCATTATTGGAGGTTAGGATGACTATTGCAGTATAGTGATTTTGAACCGACTATGATCATGGTCAAAACGGCCTTTAAAAATAATTGATTCAACATTTACCATAATGTCGGAATAGTCCTTTTTACCATGATCATAGTCAGGAATACCATGAACGTGGTAAATTCGTCCATTTTCATGGTTATTGTAATAATTATATGCAATAGTCATCTTGACCATGATTTAATTGTCGGTATAACGATAGAATTTTTCTCAGAGTAAGCAGGCCCTACGCGTCCTATCTCTAATATACATGCTTGTCATCGTCAGTGTAAAGTAACACTTTTCTGTGGCTATGTGCTTCATTTCGAACCGTCAGATATTTACCATGATCAAAACATTTACCCTTTTCGAAAATTTGCAATTACTTTCACTTATTATACCATGAGCAAACCAAGTATTTTGGTTATTCATTCCATAAAACAAATGGATAAACAACAACATAGGTTGCCACAAAAAAAGAAAAGTGTACTTTTGGTCGTTTCCCTTAGATTGAAAGAAAGAAGTCGAAGAGTGAATTTCAACATAACCCGCCAGTATCACACCTGATTTTAGTGCCTTTATATAAACGTTCTACGATGTGGCATAAATGTGCAGAATATGTGATACTTTCACTACTGGTCAAATTCTTGGTCTCACATGAATGTTTATAGCATGAGATAAGCCCTCTCACCGCGGACAAGGTGAAAAATTAGACCCGCGAGAGGGTACTATACAATACACTAATGATGATTTAATTAGGCTATTTTGAAGGGATAAAAAATCGTGTCTTTTGAAATAATCTTTAAAATGCATTTGTTTTCGCTCTTCTGTGTAGCTATGAAATAATATAATCTTTCACCTGTATTAAATCATTTCGTTTTGTTTAGTTTTTTTATAAATTAAGATGCTAATACTACAATAAGTGATGCATAAGTCCATATAACTGTTTTATAACTTTTCGAATATAAATGTTGTGCCTCCAATTGGCACATATTGAAATCACAAGTTCAAAGTTGCTTGATGGGGATTCAAAGGAGAAGAATGTCATATCTTAAGCCCGAAGAAATTTGCGAAATGGGCGAATCTGCTTTTGTAAACAAACTTTTAAATCGACTACTTCTCACGAATAAAAGCTAAAGCGTCAATGAAACTGGTATGTAGCAATTTTTCTTAGCTTTTGAATGGAGGAAGAAGAATCTGGCTAAGTAAAATAATTTTTGAGTAACAGCCAATTTAAGACTAACATGTATCAAGCGTTGACTGCATAAAATCTTAAAATAAAAAAAAATAAAGGAGTTTAAAAAAAAACAAATTTCATGATTTGTGCATTATCATAGCTACAGAATTATTATTTTGAGAATTATCATATCATAGCCAAATAATATCATTCTTTAGGTCATTTCAAGTCAAAATGCTCCAAACAAAAAAGTTTTTTCGTAGAAATATCCCTTTTTCATAAGCTAATCGTGGTTCTCTATCCTGGATATTTAGTTTTATTAAAGTTTTATGAAAGCCACTAGTAATTAATTTGGTTTTAATATGGCACCAAGAAGTGCCAAAAGGTTTCATATTTCAGTCAGGTTTATGCAAACCTACTAAACTTGTTTACAACGATCTTAGGTTTATGGTTTATGAGGACCTACTAAACTTGTTTACAACGATCTTAAAACCAAGTTTTATCAAATTCTTTTTACTACCAAGGTGTTATTTCGACTTTATGAACTCGTAAAATGCAGTTTTGAAATGTTGTTTTAAAACTCATTCATATTATCTTATAATGGTAAGTTGAAAAAGCATTTTTTAAAACCATTTTGCCTCCAGTAAATGCATTAAAGGGCAAATTGGCATTGAGGAAAGTCATTTGGTTTTAAAATGGCAAAAAAACAGTACCAAATAGTTTTATAGTAGTCATTGCGGAGATAAATTGGGAGGCTTATTACGGTTGTCACCTTCGCTATCACTTTTACTTCACTTACGCATCATCTAACTTTTTTTATGCTATAACTGGTATCACCGTGATCAAAAATGAACTCCGTGAGGTGGAAGTGATAGTGAAGTGAAAATCGTAGTAGCCATCAGAAAATCTTCGGTTTGCGTCACTTTTTTTGGTGGCGTGATGGTGCCGTGGCAACCATAATAACACCGAGGTCATTCGAATCGTCACCTCGGATGAACTCTTCCATATTTTTTCACTTGGGTGACATTCGTAATAAGGTTTTTTGTTTTCACTTCGTTTTCACCGTGAAGTGAAAACCGTATTAAGCCCCTGGCTTTTTTGGTAAAACTGTGCCAAAAAAAACGATCACCATTGGGAAATCGCCATCCAAATTTTAAATGTTTTGCAAATGAACTGTAGATCGAAGACTTTTAGATAACCTTATCGAATTCCATTGATTTTCAGAAAATCCATAATTAATTTATCATATATACTTATTTTAATTTTTTGTAAACTCGCATAATTTCCGAGGCGCCTTTTCGAGCCAATTTTCACCATAAAATTAAATTCGTATATTATTTGGAGTATGAAACGCTGTAAAAAAAATCCATTTGTTTTTGATATTTTTCTATAAAACAAAATTTCCCGCAATACTAGAACTTTTTTCTTAGATCTTATTTAATGCTAAATGAGCCAAAAGAGCAGAGAATCACACAAAGCAGAACAACAAAAACCAACCACGATATCACAGTGAAGTTTGACAGCTATGGTTATTTGGCCGTATGCTGGTTTTCATGACAACCAATACGTTTTATGAAGGTTCTCAAGTGGTCATAACATCTTTCACTAGAACATTTTCAAAATCTTTATGGTCTTACAAAGGTTTTATTAACTTGTGATCAAAACTGTAGAGGAAGTGTTGGTAGACAAAACAGTTTTGATATACAGGGTGTTCGGTTCCTTAGTACAAATGTAGTTTTTTTTTAAGTTCCTTGATTATCGTAATTTTCAGTCCTGGGACTGGTTCATCTCCCGTCCTAGTCACTCAAATACCTTTTGGGAATTTTCGTAACTTGTCCGGGGGTGAGATTCGAACTCGTGACTTGGGCGTGAGAGGTATGGATGTTAATCACTACCCCGGGGTCGCCCCAGTGCAAATGTTTTCAGGAGCGATAGGGGATGATATTTGAAGAAAAAAATTGTTCAACGCATATGGTCAAATCTCAAAGTTTACGGAATTATTGAACTTTTAATGTCTTGGTTAATGTTAGTCTTAAATTGGCTGTGACTCAAAAATTATGTTTCTTTGCCTGATTCTTCTTCCTCCATTCAAAAGCTAAAACAAATTCCTACATAACAGTTTAATTGAAGTTTTGAGTAGTTTTAATTTAGCATTAGCTTTTATGGACCAAACACAATGATAACGGAAGCTGAACGGCAACGGCATACGGCTAAGCCCGATCTGAGTAAGCCTGGTTGTCGGAAAGAAAACAGGCTAGATCCAAGTCGATTATATTTGGACATATCGAAGACATTTGCAACAACTGTCAAACTTGCCGTTTGCCGTTCCGTTTCCGTTATCATTGTTTTTGGGCGGTTATTCGTGAAAAATAGTCGATTTAAATGTTTGTTTACAAAAGCAGATTCGGCCATTTTGCAAATTTCTCCGGATTTAAGGTATGACATGCATGACAGATATGAAGAATCTGGCTCAGTAACATAATTTTTGAGCTACAGCCAATTTATCACTTCCATGTACCAAAACATTAAAAGTTCAATATCTCCGTAAACTTTGAGATTTGACCATATGCGTAGATTTTTTTTTCTTCAAATATCATCCCCTATCGCCCCTGGAAACATTTGCACTAAGGAACCGAACACCCTGTATACGACTATAATGATTCGGTTAGTTTAATTGAAAGTGATTATTGTTAATTGCGCGTTTACTCATTTGAAAGGAAAAGAACAAGATGATTTGAATTATGGAGAGTGTGAGCTGTTTAGTGGAATACCTGTAACTAGAAAATAAGATGATTTGAGATTTATATGATTTTTGTATCTGCGATTTTTTCTCAAAGTTTAGAAGAAGTACAACCGTTTACTTTACATAACTTTTCAGATACTTGTACCTTTGTAGGGGGGTTACTTTTGCCAGGATACGTAAGTTTCAGTAGAGAACATTTCTTTCTATCAACTGCAGTTGTTTCTTGGAAAGCACGTTGCAGTATTGAAAATGATGTCGCTGTTGATGCTGCTTGTGTATCCAAGTTCGTAACGTCCCTTATGAACTACTACTTTTCTCATGTTGTCAACGTGCGGGTGGGGCTTGCATAAGTTAAACGTGTACTGTGAGACGTTGAACTTATCTTGAAAGAAGTCAGTTACTTGCATATCAAGTACGTCAACATTTTTCTTTGGCTTCAACCGCCACGTAGAATGAATCAGCAGCAATAAAGATATGGCAAGATTCAAAAAACTTCTCAACTTGTTTTTCTTCGGTGTTTGTAAGAAGGGTGGTGAGTTGAAACAAACTCCAATTTGTGTTTTGTGGGGGAAGGTTGTCAAACAAAAATTTTTTTTGGGTGGGGGGGATTTTATTTTTTTTTTTTTTTAAAAAAAAAAAAAATATGAGAGTGGGTGTGGGTTGACCTGGTCGGGTGGGGATATAAATGAAAAAAGGAAAAAAAAGTGGGGTGGCCGAAACGGGGGGAAAGGGTGGTAAAAAATAAATTGTGGGGGGAAAAAAAATTTAATTTAAACTTTTAAGACGTGGAAATGTTGAAATGAAAATAATATTATAATATAAAAAAAATGTTATGTTGTGTTTTGTTTTGTGTTTTTTTTTTTTTTTGTTTGGGGCTTCAAATGGTGAGATGACAACTTCGAAGGAGGGTGCGACCAACCTCTCGTCCTCACAAGTTCCTACCTCACGCCTCCACGAGTCATATGATCACAAAAGACTGCCAGCTGAAACATGGAGACGCGGGTTGGCGTAGCCTGGGCAATGATGTCAATCTGACAATAGCGAAGTGAGGGGGTGCGACTGAAGATTGTGTACCTTAAGTCATATTGTATATTTTCCATTCTCAATTTATTAATAATTTCAGCACGCATTAGAATCATCGGCATCGAAAGCTTTCAATTAATAACTGTGGAAGTGCATTTGGAACACTGAGTTGAGAGCAGGCAATAAGCAATTTGTGAAAGCAATAAGCTTAAAATGCTACATATAATAACGCTTTAGAATCATCTTTGCATTCCAAAACCATGTAAGAGCCGGGAGCAACATGACAGGCATCAGGGGCTCAATTTGTTTTTCAGCATTTCAGCATAACATTTGATTTAAAATTGCACTTCTGAACTTCAACTACTATATTCATAAAAGATTGGCATGTGCATATAAGCAATGTAGGATTATATTTAAATATTGTGTTTAGTGATATTATGGTAAGAAAAGTTATTATTTCAGAAATCACCAAACTGAACTCTTCGATCACAACAGTTGCTGTCTTTGAAATGTTACTAGAACAGTTTACAGAAAAATATTACAACATGTTTTATAAAATAATATCTTTTATTGAAGTTTTATCTTTGATATTTGGAATGATCTATTCTGTTTCCAGCTTTTTCAGGACTAGAGGGATATTAATTCATATCTAATTGTTATTTATTTTTCAGTAACAATTCATTGGATGTATCATTTAAGTTTGAAATTTGAATAAATTGGCATGTTTGTCTATAATGATCTCCTAATATTTTGTGTACAAAATATACTAAATATTAAATAACATATAACTGGGAAAGGGAGGGACCATCAGGGCACCCAAGTAAAACGATTTGGATAGCGAGCATGGGACTGCCTCCTCCCTATTGTTAACATTTCGCGGAACGAGGGCGGGCTCTTCGACCCCATATATTGGGTTTATTCTGTCATTCGAGGGCTCGATTCTAGTGCTGTCTGTGTGAACTTGCTTTTAGAAGGAGATTCTCTTCCCTATATTCGCGGGTTTCGCGTAAGTGTCTCTGGCCCTTCATCACAGACAACTATAGAATCCTGATCAAATCGTTTTTCAGATTATTCCACTGCTATGGAAAGTTACCTTGCTCCAATAGATGGTAGTATAACATCATCACATCATCACATCACATCACTTACTTTTTGTAGATCTACTGAAAATACGACCTCGTTTGTTGAGGTGGCCCCACCCTTCGGCCGTTTTTTTTTTCAATTCGGGGGGCCGGGTGTAATGCAGTCCAACCTAAAATTTTTTTCACCCCCCTTTTTTTTTTTTTTTTTTTTTAACAAACTATAAATTTTTTTTTTTTTTTTTTTGGGGGGGGGGGGGGGGGAGGTTTTTTTTTTTTGTTGGGGTGGTTATGAGCAACCTAACTTTTAAAACGATCTTAAAACCTCGATTTCTCAAATTCCTTTTACTCCTATCAAAGGTTTTATTTCGACTTTATGAACTCATAAAATGCTGTTTTGAAATGCCGTCTTAGGACTCAGTCAAATTATCTTATTATGGTCAGTTGAAAAATCATTTCAAAACCATTGTGCCTCCAATAAATACATTAAACGGCAAATTGGCATTGAGGGAAGCCACCAAATAACCAAATAATTTTAAAGTAGTCATTGCGAAGATAACTTGGCTTTATGACAGAATTGTGAGTTTTTTTTCCCATCGCCATATTGAAATATAAGAAATAATTGAAATGTGCAAAAATAAATGCAAAAAACTTCAAACGTAATGCAAATGAACTATAGATCGGAGACCAATTTCTGCATTTTTTTAGATAACCTTATTGAATTCCATCAATTTTCAAGGAATTCATGATTTATTTATCGAATATATTTGTTTTAATTTTGTGTTTGTTGTTGTAAACTCGCATAATTTCCGAGGTGAATTAATTTTCCGCTCTTATCGTGCCAATATTCACCGCAAAATTAAATGCGTTTATGATTTGGAGCATGATACGCTGAAAAAAAAACTCAATTTGTTTTGGTCATTTTGTTATCAAACAAAATATTCCGGAACACCAGACCTTTTTTCTCAGATATTATTTACTGCTACATGAATCAGAAGAGCAGAGAATCGAACAAAGCAGAACAACAAAACCAACCACGATATCACAGTGATGTTTGAAAGCTGTGGCCATTTGGCCGTATGCTGATTTTCATGGCAGCTAAAAGGTTTTATGAAGGTTTTCAAGTGGTCATAGCATCTATCACTACATTTTCAAAATCTTTATGGTCTTATGAAGGTTTTATTAAATTGTTTTCACAACCGTCTACAGAGTGGGCAAAACAGTTTTGAATGTAGTTTTATCAAGAAAGTCGGGAGGAATGCTATACAGCAGAAATAAAACTTAAATTGTTACTTGGGAAGTATTCCGGGGGGGGGGAAAAATTTTTGGGTCCAAATGCTTTGTGAAATTTTTTTGGGGTTTTGGGGAAGCACAGTTTTTGTTTTTTTTTTTTTCAAGTTTTGAAAAAAATATTTTGGTTTTTTTTAAAACATATTTAAGAAAAGTTTCTTTTAGATGGCTCTATAATACTTGTGCAAGGACTTCTCAGTTCAGTCAGAAGGCAAATACAAGCGGTTAGGAGTACGCTCCCTTCGATAATGATAAATACCCAAAAACATGATTTTTTTATGGCCTCGCAGTCTGCACTTGATCCTATTAAATTTCCCACGTTGGTGGTTTCGAGGTCTGTCTTGAGGACGCATCTGTAAATGATATTATATTGTTTATGTATTATAAAGCGTCATATAGTGTCATCCAAATCACAGGGTAGAGCCGATCGATCAGAGTTTGTTGGTTTGTCTGCTTCGAAATACCTTTTTTCAGCGCTTTTGCTTGCTTCAAATGCCTATCGCAGCAACCAGTATTCCAGGAAGTATTCTCGGATTGACCTCTGCTACAGTGTCCACCGGCAGGGGTTTTTTTTTGTGGAAATTGTTCGTCCGTTCCGTTTTCTAGGTCGAACCAATGGAATTCCTCTTCACTGTCACTGAAACCACCGTATTGCTTCAAATATTCCAAGCCAGACAATTCCTGTTCCGATTATTCTTGCGACACTAGTTATCCACAACAAACACAACCGTCTCACATAAAAGTTTTTTTCATAAAAAAAATGGTTTTTATTGATAAAAAAATAGCATATTATGAATGAAACAAGCGTGTTACGACATTCTCTTTAAGTAGAACAAAGTTTTAAAATGAAATTTTACAATGTACAAAAACGTTTGTTCAAAATTTGATCGCATGTCTCTTATTTTTGTATTTTGTAACATGGGTCAATTATGCGTCTACCTGCAGTTGAAGCTTATACAAATTCATCAAAAGGTGTCAATAGTGTTTCTAACTTACATCTATTAGTAGTAATTCATGGTTCGAATGACATCTGACATCTCAGAGAAGTAATGCTTCTCAAGGGCTTCAAACATTAATAGTAATTCAAATTTAGTTTGTTTGGGGTAATTTTCACATTCATCGAGAAAACAATAATTTGATCTTGATGTTATACACACCAAAAATTTCGAAATGTAGCTTACAATCAGTATTGAACAAATGTTTTTTATTCAGACTATGAAGCATTAAATCAATATACTCATGAACAGTGCAAACACAAACATGAGATAATGAAGCATAAAGTCATTTACAATATTTCGATCGGAATGCCGCAAAAGAACCGAATTCAACATTCTGTTCAGAAAGTTTTTTGAATCTTTTGAAAGTTTCTCTCAGGGATGAAAGCAAAAGCCGTGCATGTATCTGTGAGCGCTTACCATTATTCTTCACAAAGACATAATCTCTTTGTCCTGGCATGGCTTGTAGCACTTCGTCCTTTATTTCCAGATCCAAACGATTGCCCGTTTTATAGACGAATCCAACTTGAATAAAGAAGAACACAGAGCGGTGATAAATCTGACAGCTCCCATGTTAAAGTATAGTACGAGAATTTTAAAATGCTTCTAAAAAATTCAAATGAAATTCTAATTAAAAGCGGTTTATTGTATGATGGAAGAAAAATATAAAACTACGCAATAAGGACATTTTCAGCAAAATAAAAATAAAATTAAAATAATGCCTCTGTTTTGAATTTTTGGATTTTTCTTTCATCATACAACAAACCGCTTCTCATTAGAATTCATTTGAATTTTTTAGAAGCATTTTAAAATGTTCGTCCTATACTTTAACATGGGAGCTGTCAGATTTATCACCACTCGGTGTCTTCTTCTTTTTTCAACCTGGATTCGTCCATTGTTCTTGAGAGCCAGTACTCCTTTTTTGGCAGCTATCTCTTTTGCACACAATGTTTTTGTTCGCCTCAAATACATCCATTATCTGCTGAACCGACCACGGATTTGGTAACTCTGTTAATATTCGGATTTTATCAATTCCCGAGAAATCATGCAATTTATTTTTTTTTCCTTCAGTTTAGCCATAGTTTCATCAAATACCGCAGCCTTAGTTTCCAGTGTATCAAGTTCTTGTGCATCATTTTGCGTAGGGAGGCTGAATAAATGTTTTTTTGATGCCTGCCACAACATCGCAACGTTTTTCAATTCTCTAATGGATATCGGAGTCACGTTGATTCCTGAGATGCCGTTGTTAAATAGCCCAACGTTGTGAGCCCCGGCAGCTCGCTGTTCTGAAAAGATGCTGAGATGATTGAACCTGTCGATGGCATTTCCTCCAAATCCCGTGATGTAGCCGATAGTTCCAGGCCATGTTCGATGTTTGCTGGTTGTTCCAAATTTTCGGCTAGATAATGTCGATATGAATATAATCGACATGAACCACAAGTTCTTAACGTTGTATCCAAATGAACTGCACACTGCATAAACGTACATTTTTCTATACACTTATTCGTTAAAAGTTTAGAGGAACACTGCTGCTCGTTGTTTCGAGGAGGTTTACAACAATGACTTGATTCGAGTTCCATTTCAATTCACTCTACACCAAAGCCGTATTAAAAGATACTTTTGTAATAATGTTGTGTTTATAAAATGACAACCTATTTAAAGCATGGCCCACTTAGTAATGAATTAACATGATTTGGGTATATATCGGATTTGAAGCAGAGGACTGAAGAAAGCGTTAGTTCTTGAAGCCTGCCTGGTGTGACGATTTTAACATTTTAAGCTCGGTTCACAATGGATTGGTAAGGTAACAATATTTCTTCTACCAAACTACTAGTATCAGTAATTTAGATAAAGCATTATAATACCTGGCTCATAAACAATGAAAAAATACTATCGTTGTGATAACCACTGCACTAAATACAACACGGATGATTTTATTCTTGAATAAAATTTACGACAAAACACGACAAATTCCGCCGCAAATAATGTGTTTGCTGCATATAGCCTTCAAGAAAACCGAGCTGTCAAATTAGCACCACACGCAGCACCAAGTTTTCGGCTTCACGATTGTTGTTCGTGGGTGACAGCCGCTTCAGTCCTGTGATTTGAAGTCGGTTTTCACTGAAGTGCATTCTATTCCTTATTCATCGTGGTTTCGAAACAATTCTCAAACTTTTCCCTTAATACAACGCATCAAACAACGCTCAACGGTCTCGCCCACTGTTTTGGCCATTTTATCCCATAAAATTTTTCATCTGAGCTGCCGTTTTGATAATTGTACCCTTTTACTTCAGGTTTTGTAAACCTCCGAGTTCATCATTTTCTCAGTGACGAAAATCTTAGTCTTCTGGCCGCAGCTGTAAAGTCTCTACCAGATCATATATTTGCGTTCGAGTTTATCCGTAAAAACAAATTTGAATCTGACTTTGTAAATGTTGGTCCTGGCCAGGGCTGTGAAATGTCATTGTCAGTGAAAAATGACTTACCATTTTTACCGAAATACGTCTGAAAATCGTTAAAACGATGATGGAGAATTTCTTGTAAATCTCATCGATTTTTCGTCATGTTAGCATCATGTCATGTGCCAATGTTTTGGTCATCGATATTACAAGCACATTTATAGATATTAATGTTAGTTTAATCTCAACACCTTAACCAAGGCATCGCTCAGCACACTTTTCTGCTGTGCTTTTTTTAGTGTTGACAGTTGAAATTTGTATTGTTTGCTCAGGCAATGCATATTGGCAAGGTTGCTATTTTTTTATTGCTAAAGGCTCAACTGTCAAAAGTGTTCCACAGTGTGCCACACATGTGATATGGATTGAACATCGAGTTCCACAGCTATATAACTTATTCGTCAAGCGTGTTAGACACCGTGGCTGGCACACTGTTCTAAGCGACTTAGCCTTTCTTTCTTTCGATTATATATTCAGCAATTCCATAGAATAAAAGATATCTCAGAATTTCATAGTAATTGATGGTTTTGTTCCTTATCAAAAAATATAAAACTATATTTTTTATTTTCACATAAGGGTGACAATTTCGATCCGTTAAAAAGACTTTTTTTAAATGCATTCTAAAAAAAATCATAACTTTTAAACCACTGGGACAATTTTATCAATCAGATACGCAAATGAAAAGTAATTAAATATACTTTTGTGAAAAATTATGAAAAACACCTAAATTGCGATAATTTTTATCATGAAAACATGGATTATATTTGTTTTTCAAGGTTTCCATGGTCTCGGGACCAAAGAGCGTTTTTTTTTACATTTTTTCTTGAAAGTTTTGACCCTTTTACATAACACGTTTAAAAATTGGCAATGTATGTAATTTAGTTATTGGGCTATTTTTTATTTTAAAAATGCTCTGTTTTAGTTTTTTGCTGACTACCCAAGTAACATTGAAAGTTTTATCGTTGTTTTATAGCATTCTACAAGTTGAAATCGTGATCTACAGAACCTTGATAAAACCCAAATTGTTACTTGGGTATCCTATCAGGCGTCTCTATTATTGAAATTAGCTTGACAACCATGCGTCCCCATCAACGCAAAGTGAGTTTTAAAAATTCATTAAATTTTTTTAGATTAGAGCTAAGCGATTGTTCATAAACCACGTGTACTCATATTAAGGATTTTCAGATACCCCCCCCCCCCCCCCTCACTCCTTCCCATCCCAAAAAGATTACGTGGTTTATGGTATATGAATGATGAACCTGCATACTTTTATAGAGATTAGCCATTCCTTGACTGGGATTTGCTCAATGTTAAAAACATCATATAATGGAAGTTATTTTAAGATATTGATTTTCAAATCTGTTTTTATTATACCCAATGAAAACATACATTATTGCTAAAGATAATTTTACAGTTTCACAATGTTTCCTCTATTGAGAACGAAAAGCGTTTTACGATAACAAACATTTCATTTTCAGATTTAAAACTACGAGTATATTTGGCTTTTATATTGAGTTTCCTTATATTTTTTCCATTGGATGCTGAGTTACCTCAGCCTCTTTTGCAGACGGTACGTCATAAACACTCGAAATTGTTTCAGCACTTGTTGCTTCCGAGACACATAATGGTTCTGTAAAAAAGTGAAAGAATAGACCAAAATTAATTATTTATACAACATTAATAACCATACAAGGGCCCTCATTTCGTAAGTCTCATGTTTAATAAATGAACTTTCTGTCGGAGTTTGATCTCAAAATGCACTGTTAACATGCCATACTGAAATAAAGATTTGTTCAATCAACGCTTCTACTGAATTTTACGTCAAAGAATATTTGAATCTACTTTTCGATTCACTTCATCGAAATGAGCGTTATTAATTAACACTATCAACTTTAGTACACTGATGTCTTCCTTGATATAATTCTTTTGATATACATTCGTAAATCGTACCCACAAAAATGCATGAGTAGGTACAAGCGAGAGGAACGTTTTAATTATGGCTGTCTAATAAAATTATCTGTGGAAGTCTGATTCTGCCTAAACAATGCATTTTAATGCCAACTTATTACTCTGCTTTATCACACATTAAGCAATCTTTGTGTTATCAGATAATGTATGAGAACCATCAAATGGTGAATAATTATTCGCGGTCCACAATGTGCACCGTTTCAACCGTGTAGTTTCTGAATTTGGGAATGAATTTTCTTTTTGCATGTACACGCAGTAAAAAATACCGTCATAACGAACATATTTCAGGTAAACCCATACATAAACTTAGTTTATTCTGGCCGCAAACATAAACTTGCTTTATTTCAAACATATTCTATGTTTAAAACCAAGTTACATCGATGTTTGAAATAAACATCATTTTATGTTTAATTTAACCATATTAATGATAAGAATAAACGAACAAATTTTTGAAACAAGAATAAATGATTGTTGTTTTTAAATAATATTTGGATTCTACCGATTGCGTTCTAAACTTTATTTTATTGATTCTAATAATCTGTTATTTCAATTCTGGTTTTGGCTTGAATGCCAACAGGTTCCAAGAACCGAGCAAATAACCTACCGATTAATGTGATGATTGGCTCATGTTGCGAATGTCGAAAGCTTGCCTCGGCTTCACATTCTGGAGAAGGAAGTACACGTTCGAATTCGCTTACCCGATGAATGTTTTGTTGAAATTAACATGCTTTGGATTTGATTCAAAAATTGTTATTTTCGTTCGAAACATGCACACTTAGAAAATTTTACATTATTCGGGAAGTTTTTACCGAACTTTCAACAGCTGAACGTTCGGTTATCCGATTTACCGGATTTCGGTGAAATTTTACAGTATTCCGGTAAAAAAATTACCGGAACTTGTTAAATTTAAATTACCGAATGTTCAACCGTTGAAAGTTCGGTAAAAAAATACCGAATACTGTAAAATTTTCTAAGTGTGTGCTCTCTATTTACTTTAAATAATTCTTATGTTTGAAGTTGAACATCAATATTTTTAATTTAAATGGACGAAATTTTTATCCGTGTACATGTAGGGTGGCCACACAATTTTAATTTAAAAATTTCCGCATTTTTCCCGAATTTTTCTTTCATTTTTTGCCAAATTTTCCCAACTGGGAAAATGAGTTAGTAGAGAAGATGTTCCTATATTAATCTCATCACTTTTCAATTCATCCTACTTGAAATAAAACGATGGACAAGATTAGTTAGCCATGTTTGTTATTGTTATTTAACGTAAGCAAACTTCATTAGAAAACAAAATCGGTATTACCCTATAACTTGGATTAATAGATATTTTGGAAGTTTTTGAGTAAATTGTTCAATCTGAAATTCTGACTTGTTTCATTTAGGCACAATGATAGATAGCAGCCGCAAATCAGGTTTTTGCATATTGCGTAACCTGCTTTGGTCTCTCATTTTGCCAACGAGAACAAAAATTGCTGTATATAAGTCATTGATCTTTCAAGTTTCTTGGAGCATAAACATCGGAAAAAAATAGTAAAGCATTCGAGGGTTTAGAGTACAAAATAATACTCGTGCGTTGCGTGCATATTGTATCAAGGACTTCGTGATTTCTACGTCGTTGACAGTTCGTAGACAATTCTCTGAGCTACCAAACTCTTTTCAGTTTGGCTCACCACTAGACACTCTCCATTTATTGAAAATCCTCGCTCTATACTCGCATTTTCGTGCGACAGGATGAGCACCTATTTGACAAATGTTGTTAAATTTGGTAGCTCCTTTCTGGGAACAACCAATCAGTTTTAGCCTAAATTTGTCCAAACGCTGTTGTTTTCTCTGGAATCCGGGAAGCAACGTCTTTGAAAACGACATTGAGCTCAACAGCCCAAACTCTTCGATGGCGTTATGCGTTAAAGGGTATGTTAATGGAGATTTGTTGAGTGGCTTCTACAAAAACTACACTGAGCGAACTAATCGAGAGGAATTCATAAAAATATCGTATGGAAATTTGCCAGAAGATATTATTGCAAATTTCATACGATTCTCTCATAATGGAAAAAAGTTCATAGGACGATCGTATGAAAGTTTTCCTCACAGAAAAAAAAGTTGTACTTGGGATTCGAACCATGAACCTCGGGATCCAGAGACAAGCCACAATCCCACTAGACTATACACGCATAATAAGTGATGTTAATTGAAAGTGTATAAGAGACATGTTTTTCTCGACCAATGCAACAATAATCATTTCATACGATTTCGTATGGAATGAGTCTTGGACCCTTGCTTTGTGGTTCATAGTTCCGATCGTATGAAAATCGTATATATACTTTGCCGAGTGTACATTAAAATAATCGACAGTCGTTGTGGAGTGTCTAAACATCTTTCTTGATGGCCGATTTAGAAACTCTATTTCGGGCTTAACAATTTTCTCCATGGTTCCCCAACTAATCCCGTCCCGTAAATCGTCAAAAAGAACCGAAGCCAGAGGAGATTCGGTCTGGGCAACGACTCAACCATTGTTGCAGACGTGATGACAATATTCATCGTTGGTCTCAAAATCGTATCGTCTACCGCATCAACCACAACAGCGAACACGTTTGATCGGAATACAGACGAAATGCCCCGTTTGAAATTCGGATGACTTCCCTGCAGTTTTCTTTCCTCCTGTTCCTGACTTCGTCCACAAATCTTCTCAAATGGGGCAACATTTGTAGCGCTCTTCAAGCAACCTGTTTATTTTCCATCCAACGAACTTCGTAAAATTTCAGTGAAAAAAATGATAGGCCTGGAAAAAACTCGTTTTTTTTTTTTTTTTTTTTTTTTTTGTCTTGATTATCGAGATTTTCAGCCTTGGGCTGGTTCATCTCCCGTCGTAGTTACTCAAATTCCCTTTTTGTGTATTTTTGTAACTTGTTCGGAGGTGAGATTCGAACTCGTGACTTTGGCGTGAAAGGTATGGATGTTAACCACTACGCCGGGGTCTCCCCCAAACTCGATTTTACATAATGTTTATCTAAAGATCTCTATAGGTAATTCTAGTGATCAAAAACATCGTCATCAATTGGTCGACAATTAATATATACTCTAACTTAACAGGGGTTAAAAAATGCACAGCTCATTTTTTGAAAAGCATTCGTTCAAAGATGTCTGTTGCACTTGGTGTTTTTATTATTGCTGTAAGGTGACTGGCACAATAGGTTTCTGTCCACTGCAGACAAATATTTTTCTGTTATACTAATGGACTGAGACTTTATGGTATTTTAAAAATGACAGCAGTGTAACTACCTCAGGTTGCCGGAACTCGTGTAGCATAGAAAACAGAAAAAAATATATTGTAAAAACTTGCAAAGATAATTTTTGCACTAAAATTTACAATTATGCATACAATAGCGATGATTCAGACAAAAGGATTATCTAAGGAGTTCCAGTCAAGTAATATAAAAACGGAACCTCACCTGTCACCAGATCTTTTAAGCGGTACGTTTTTGCACAGGTTGAGCAAAACCAGCAGAAAATGATCAACATGCCAATCTGTTTGTCTTAGCCCCTTCTTGAAGAAATTGTGTACGACGTGCAAGCCACAGCTAACCATGTTGAGGCCTTCAATGCCATGGCTGGCTTGCAGATCCCTGATTTCCCCAGTCAATTCTTTGAACGCCTTCCAGTTGACTGCCGGGCCAACCAGCACTGAGCTATCTTCTTCAGCAATAATGATTTGCAGAAAAATACTGTTTCGTTCCGTTAATCTTGGAACCGAGTAGATGACAAAAACGATACTCCAATCATTTGAAAAAGTTGTGAGTATGGTTCCTTCCATATGACAGAAATTCCCGATGGATTTTGAAATTCCCGACTGTGGAGCTTTATATTTGTACCCTTTATTGCGCTGAGGGTGATTCTATCTCCCGAGGAAATATAAAGCTCCACACCGACTTTTTCCCGCATATTTCTCGATGAATTTGGATTCCCGCATTTTTTCCACATTTCCAGATTTTCCCGAGTCTGTTGCATGCATAAAATATTCTTCTTCATTTCACCCAATGCATGAAAACGGTACGTCCAATCTTCTTAGTGTCCATAGGTAACTTGTAGGAAATTGTATGCACTTTATGAAAAACTTCTTGTTTAGACGAAAAATAACAGCTAACTTCTGAATAACGGATATTTTCATTTAAAAAAACTGTTTTGTTTTGGAATCGACTACTTTCAGTAATTTGCTTACCAACAGCGTTTTGATTTGATATGGTTTGAAAAATCATATTATACACACTTAGAAAATTTTACAGTATTCGGTAATTTTTTACCGAACTTTCAACAGCTGAACGTTCGGTAATCCTATTTACCGGATTTCGGTAAAATTTTACAGTATTGCGGTAGAAAAATTACCGGAACTTGTCAAATTTTACCGAAATCCGTTAAATCGGATTACCGAACGTTCAGCTGTTGAAAGTTCGGTAAAAAATTACCGAATACTGTAAAATTTTCTAAGTGTGTACAATTATGATGATTTAGTCTATTCTCTGAAATTTAAATAAATTATTTAAATAAATAACTTGGATTATTATTTGTATGATAAAAAGAATTTTCTGATAACAATTTAAAAAAATCGTTCATTGCAAAGGTAAACATTCTCCATTTTCTAGTTTTTCAAAAAAAATATTTTTTTTTCAGTGCATAGTTTTTTTTTACGTCCATTGCTTATCTACATATTTTTCAGACACAATATCATTATAATTGGTTTCGAGTTATAATATTTCGAACATTACACATATGAAAACATGCGACCTTTTGCAAAATAGTTCGAGAGTCGAACCATTTTTTTCACCAATTAATAAAACATGATTTCTCATACCGAAACCATGTGCAAAGCTTCATCCAAATCGGAGAAGGTCAAGTTGAGTCGTTCACTCATTTGGTAGAGAATTGCTCTGCATTAATAAACAGTCAGTTATTAACAGTAGTTGCCTAATATTTGAACCAGTCTACCGATCCAAGTGAGCCAGCAAAAAGTAGCCACACGAGCAGATAAATATTAAAAAAAAGAAACCTGAATCATATCGCAAATGATACCGCGATAAAACAAGTGATAAACTTTGCTCTTTTGTCAATCAAATTAGTGCCCATAGGAAGCAAGAATAGGAAAACTCCGCCGTCGTCGTTCTGCAAATAAAAGGAAATCTGATCACTTTCGTTCCGGACAGCCCAGCCATTAACTGGTTGTGGCCAGCCGTGGTGAAGAACAAACACAAGACCAGCCAACAAGGCCGCAAATGGAAAGAATATGTGCCAAGGGCTCCCCGGCCTCTTAACGGGGATCTAACAGAAACCGGAGTGGGTTTAGCGTGACGTGGAAGAAAAACAGAAGGAAAAATTCAACCAGACTAAACTGTGCTGTGCTCGAGTAATCACCGTCAGTGGAGCGTAAGAACCCCTTGTGTACGACGTCGGCCGTTCAATCTATAGCTAAGTTCCAGCGAGTGTCTTGGAGCCTTCGTTCCTGAGAATTACGTATGCATCTTATTTATGGTCGTAAATTCGGCGGTGTGACATCAAAATGGCAAGGGTACTATGAAATATTTATATTATAATTTTTAATATTATTATCATAATTTAACGGCATTTTTCACTTGCTCAGTTTACTTTATAACACTGCGACTTGCATCATATGCAATTTTGTTTCGCGCGAAGTAAGAAACTGGAAAAAGAAACCAAATTGAATCTTTCAAATCGAAACTAACATGCATGCAAATAAATGACATCGCAAAAAGGTGGAATGAAAAGAGGCGGTTAGAGTGGATACATTCGCATTGTTGCTGCTGCATAATGAACGGTGAGATACGTATCTAAAGTAAACTTACCGGCGAGCTGGCAGAATTACCTAACACTTAAGTACCTACGTACAGTTGTGAAGAAAAAAGCAACACATGCAATAATATCCCACATGACCCTGGTAAATACTTAAGTGCATACATCTTGTGCGAAAAATGCAAAAATAGTGGATAAGTATTGGGGATAAATGGTGAAAAACGCATCACCAGGGTTAAGTTGCTTTTACAGTTCGTTCACACTACCACGTATATTACTTGCCGTAACTAGCTTGCCTTGATATTAATTTTTACTTTTACATTTATATATATATATATATATATATATATATATATATATATATATATATATATATATATATATATATATATATATATATATATATATATATATATATATATATATATATATATATATATATATAATCTAAAAAAATAAGTTATCCACATATTTTTCTTTCAAATCATAGAATAAAAAAATGTTTTATTCAAACGAATGGATGATTCTTTATTGTACGGGATTGAACTTGAATATTGTGAAGACCGGATGAAATTAATATTATTTTTTCACGAATTTGTGAATTTTTGATCGAAGTGTTTCATCACATTTTTTGGACGCCTTAGCACAGAGAACAGACGTTCATCTTCGGTCTGCTACTTGTGTAAAACTTTAAACCGGCATTTCAAGTGTATGTCGTTATGCTCCTGGCGGCGCTGCAGTTGTGCGATACAGTCATGTCAATGTTTATCAATAAAAAGCCAACCACATAACCTGAAAAGTTTTGTTTGCTTTTCTCTGCACTTGCTTCTGATACAGGCTGACCACGGCGACCACTGCACATTGATTGTTGGTTGTACTCCTTTAGTCTAGTACGTGTTTTTGAGTACTGGATTAAAGTATTTGACAGTTCGTAAAACGGTCAGAGTTGTATCAACAATCAATATGCAACTAGCGATTTGGAATTGGTTCACTGTTGTAGAACCCCTAGGTCCGAATTACACCTTGCAGTCTTCACCTTGTAATAATTCTTGCGCTTTTCTGTACCTTTCGGTACTAGTATCACAGAGAACAGACATTCATCTTCGGTCTGCTACTTGTGTAAAACTTTAAACCGACAATTCAAATCGTCGTTATGTTCCTGGTAGGCGGCACTGCAGTTGTGCGATAACTGTCATGCCAATGTTTATCAATAAAAAGCTTAGCACATAACCTGCAAGTTTTGTTTGTTTTTCTCTGCACGTGCTTCTCATACCGGCTGCCCTTCCTATACTTTTACACACGTTTTTCAAGACAAGGTATATGGACATCAATGACTGTTCTCTGTGCTAGTATCTTTGTTTTTGTTTTGATTCACTATGTTGTTTTGATAGAATATTTGAGGGTGTGTTGATGAGAGCTACGTTATTAGGGACGAATCATTAAGCTTGGGACCGAGGTTGAGACCGGTGTGCTAGTGCTACTTCCTGAGCCAAAAAAAATATTCATTTTCTTCATGACTATCCAGCTGCTGGTTGTATGTCTGTCAAAAGTATCAGGTTGTTCCGTTTCTTGATACGTTGAATCATTCCGGCGCTGGTTCCCACTTTTTTGGCCAAATCACGTATCAACATAGATTTGTTCTTCCAAAATAGAGCTACCACTTTCTGATCCAGTTAAGGTTAGGCAGATCCTAGTTTTTTGCCTCTTCCTGGCAGTTCATCCAAAGAACAGTGTTCCTCAAACGTGGTTATGATGAATTTTACACTCGCGTTATGAATTCCAAAGCGCTTCACCAATTGTTGCGTAGTTAACCTTAATTTTCACGTCTTTTTCAATTCGCGACATTTTGAAAACGAGGAATTTACACCGTGCAAACAAGTAAACAAACGAAATATGACAGACAAACGCACAGCATGCTATGATAAACACATTAAAACCATCACAAAAACACGCGTACAATGCAAATGTACGTGGATAGCTTATTTTCGATACATTCCTTATATCAAAAGATTGACAACATTTAGCATGTGACTGTTGGGCAGAAACAGGTTTCGGATCGTTCGAGTTTATCACGGAAAATACGGATTGAATTTTATTCTTACAAGAGAAAAAATGTGGTTACCTTTTATTAGTGTCAAGAAGAATAACAGAAAAAAATGCACTGAACAAAATCATTTCATGGTTTTCATGTTAAAACAAAACTGATACGATCTGTGTTGACAGACAACAACAGTGACTAGATGCCGTCTCTATCCCATTGTTTCCTAGCAACCTAGATTGCATACCACAGAAATGGTTATTCTGCCAACGGATAGCATTATTCCGTCATATTCCGCCATTATTACTGTTGTTGCCATTGACAGTCATATTCTGCAGTGAAATTAGACTTCTGAATGCTTCTCTAAATCAATCGCTGGTAAAAGCAATTCAATTTTTAAAAATGAGAACTTTCGATTCGGCAAAGAGAATAAAATCCAGGGGGTTAGTCAGTCTTCCAAGTTGTGTTTGATTTCCGGTGTGTCGGATGGTTTTTCTGTGTTTCAACATATCTATCAAAACTACAATCGAAAATTTATGCTTATTCGCAACCATGGATCTTTTTGACGATTAATCCACGCACACTTACGCATCATCTGAACCAAATCAGTGCAAGCGAGAGGGAAACGAAACGAAACAGTCAGAAAACAAACAATCGATTCGTGTAGGAGGTGCCAGAAATGAATTTATCTTTCATGTGGTGGCGAGGAGGTTGAAGTGTGTCGGAGTGTGTAATTGAGGGTGTTAACACATGGTGACCGAGTGACTTACCACCTGATGGAACCGCATACGACTGAACAAACATTGGGCAATAGCGAGGAACAAGCCATCGTGCTACAGTGTGGGGGAGTAAGGGGTAAGACAGCCAGTGTACTGGTTTACTAAGGTTACATAGACCCATAACGCTGGTAGATCACCTTTTCGTGGTGCGTTACGGGGTATCAGATCTACCACCGAACCCTAGTCCGAAGTAATTCAAACTAGGGAACATATTTGTTTTTTTTTTTGTAGTCGAAGGAACATCCCGCATAACAAAAAACAATTACTATACAGTCAAAACTATATTTCGAATATAATAATATATATCACATTTTATATTATTGTTATCAAACAGTTTAATCTCATTTTCCCCACATAACCTCAACGTTAACACATATTGTTATGGTATACAATATTGTCCATGGTATACCATATTGAAAGATTTTTCCTTGTCTGCACTCGGTCTTGATTATATACCAACTATTTGGCAAAGAGTACAGCAAACATTTTGTTCGTGAAAATTGCCATTTTTTTATGGTAACTGAACTTAACCACCTATTCAGCATATTGTTATTTGACCTTTTACCATCTGACATATTGCTAAAACTATATATGAAGTTTTTAGTTTATTGCTGTCAACTTTACGGGTAAATGTCGTAACAATAATGAAAACGGTCGTCATCAATAAGGGAAATGGTCCAGGAATGGTTTGTGATTACGCGGGATATCTTAGTCCTTATTACATTTTATGTCTTGTGAAAAGTAACAATAAGGCCTGTACTCGAAAAAAGTGCACCAGACAAAAGTGTTGGCCAAAAATTTATTTTAAGTCGGATTTTTTTTGAAACTTTCAGGGAATGAACTAATACATATAGATTATGTTTCGGCATAATTACTTTATTCAATTTCTTTTCACCGCACCTTTCCCTTAAAACCCCTCATTACATTTTGTGCAATGGTGGAGCCGACCTTTTTGGTCACTTTCATCCATTCTTTCTTCAACTCCAGCTCGTTCTTAAACAGCTTGGACGATTTTAGAACCTTGACCTTCATTATGGCCCAAAATCTATCCACCGGACGAATCTCTGGTGAATTTGGGGGGTTGGCGGTTTTTGGTACAAAAACAACGTTATTGTCTCTGTACCAATCCAACGTCGATCGCGCGTAATGGCATGATGCCAGGTCCGGCCAAAATAATGTCTCGCCTCCGTGGGACCGCAGGAAGGGCAACAGACGCTTCTGGAGGCACTCGGTGAAATAAATTTCGCTGTTGATGGTACCCGTTGTGGTGTACCGTTTACTCAGTTTACCGCATTGGCATATGGCCTGCCAGAGCAAGTATTTTTTGGCGAATTTGTCCACTTTCTTCTTCCTTATGTCTTCCGGAACATCAAACCGTGATTTGGCAACGTAGAACTCCAGCCCCGGTATCTGCCTTGCGTCTACCTTGATGTAGGTTTCGTCATCCATAACCACACACATCGGTTTCGTTAACCATTCTCGATACAGCTTCATTGCGGGGGGGGTTGGGCGGGGTGTTTTGTTGGTGCCGGGGGGGTGGGGGCCTGGGGCCTTGAAAACACGAAGCCCCGCTCGTTTTTTGGGGTTGGGGAGCCGCCAGGGGGGGCCCCTTTGCGTTCCGGGGCGGGTCGGGGGTTGAAGGTTCGGGTTTAAATTTCAAAAAACCTCCACCTTTCCCGGGCCTGCCGGGGTTGTGTTTTTTTTTTTTTTTTTTTTTTTTTTTTTTTTTTTTTTTTTGTTTTTTTTTTATAACCGGTAATTACTAATAAGTGAGTAAAAATGGAAAAAATTTTTAAAATTTTTAAAAAATATTAAAAAATAAAAAAATTAATAACTAAACACGGTAAAAATCAAAAACCCATTAATGGGTAAAATTTCACCCATTTCCCCAAAAAAGGGAGTCAACCCATTAAATGCGTAAACTCAATTTACCCATTTATGGGTATATGACAAAAATGTCAAAAAATGGGTATTATTTTACCCATCTTTAAAAATGAAATTTTGTGGAAAATGAGCAAAAAAATACCCATTATCTGACATTTGCGCGATATACTCCATAATGGGTAAATGAAGTTTATGGATACTCTCTTTTTTGTTAAATGGGTAAAATTTTACCCATTAATGGGTTTTTGATTCCTATACCGTATAAGGAAAAAAACACAAGCAATAATTTTATGAAACTTAAGCTTTGTTTCTTTATTTTCACACAATTTACAAATAAATTGGACCGGATTTTTACGGCTCGTTTTAAAGCAATCGTTTAACATGAGTTTTGAGCTCATCAATGTAATCTTGGATGAAGGCATCGTAGTCGGACACTGGATGTTTCAGACCTGCAATATAAAGAATTATTCTTCTACCGTACATATTTATAACACCTAGTTCTACTTACCAGAAGCATGCATTGTCCAGCGTATTATTGAGTTCAAATCGGGGCAAGAAAGAGGTCATTCCGTGAACAATCACTTTTGGGAAACCGACGAGAGGTAAGATGGATGGTGAATTGCAGGGGCAAACAAAAGAAAAATTATAATATTTGCAATACCCATTTATGGGTCAAAAAATACCCATATATTTTTCACTAACAAATTATCGAAATGGGTAATATTTTACCCATTTTCGATTATTTTTATTTACTCATTTTTTGACAGCTGCATATAGGTTTGAAAAATGGGTGAAATTTTACCCATTAATAGGTTTTCGGTTCCTACCGTGCATACTAAAGACCCATTTTTTATTTTCAATGAGAGACCAAAAGATGGGTATTTTTTTATATTTATTGGTAAAAAAATTTTTTGGTTTTTTCGTGGCGCTTTTTTTTTTTTTAAAGGACGGTGTTAAAAAAAAAAAAAAAAACCCCGACCCACCCCACCGAAAAAGAAAAGAAAAAAGAAGAAGGAAAAGTGGAAAACGTAGGGAGCGAAAACAAAAAAAAAAAAAATAAATTAATATATTATATAATAAAATAAAAAATAATAAATTCTTTATTTTTTTTATATAATTTTTGAAATATTAATAATAATATAATTAAATTTTTTAATTTTATTTTGGTTTGGTATGTTAGGGGAAGGGAGCGAGGGGAAAGGGATGTAAATACAAATACACATTCAGTTATTGCGATCTACCTATTATGTTTATTCTAATGCTCATTATTCAATATCACAACTAAAAACGAATCACGAAAAATGGGTATTTCATACCCATTTCGCAAATAACAAACATTTCGAAAAATGGGTATTTCATTCTCATCTTACAAATAACAAACGTTTTGAAAAATGGGCATTTCAAACCCATTTACCAAATAACAAACATTTTGAAAAATGGGTAAAAAATACCCGATAGGCTGACGTACAGGCTCTTTACTCATTAATGGGTAAAATCGTTTAACCCATTAAAGGAGTTAACCCACTTAAGTTCGAAATGGGTGATATTTTACCCATGAATGGATACTAGCTGGTTTCAGTGTAAACATCCGAAATCATGGATTGTTTACACTCCCGTTTCATTTAACTCAATTTTTTATTTCAATTGTATACTATCTCTTTTTCTCTCACGGAAATGTTACTCAATTTTCGTTAAAAAGTGGATCTTCTCAGTTTATGAGTAGATACACTTTTTACGAAAATTGAGTAACATTTCCGTGAGAGAAAAAGAGATAGTATACAATTGTAATCAAAAATTGAGTAAAATGAAACGGGAGTGTACATATGTTTCGTTACTAATACCGACAAACACCTTTCTCTTCGTAACCTGTATATTACTCATTGGTACGCAACTTTGACTTTGTTGCAGCCCGCGTGTGTTGGGGGGGGGGGGAAAGGGGTAAAAAGAAAAATAAAAAAAAATGAGGAGTGGGGGTGAAAAATCAAACAGTGATTTTATTCCGTTTCTAGAAGTGAAGAGTTTGAAAATTTTATTTTCATCCACGAATTCCGAATCTCAACGATTGATTTCATTGAAGTTCAATGAGGTATTCGACGAAACTGACGTGAACCGGTGAACAATTCCGTTCTTTTAGTTTATTTTCAAGTGTTAGTGACTCGAGATTGGCAATCGATTTTTTGTTTTACCATTTCTCAAAGCGAAATTTTATTGCTCACACTTTTTCTGTTGTCATTTTAAATATTGTGCGCCTGTGTGTGCGGAAGAATCGGTAGTATAGTAATCTGGTCCTTCATCCCAACAGCTTGAAGCTATTTTTATCCTACGAAACAATATTAAATCAACACCTCAGCAAAAGGTAAATTGTGCTCTGCACCAACACAGGGAACTTTTCTACTGTAGGAACATCAGGATTTTATGCCGGAAAATTGTGAATTCTCTTTCATGTATTTCAATCAGTTGATGAATGTAAAATCTAACATTTTTCGTTTATACTTTCATCCTCAAACAGGTTCACTTCGCTAACGTTGGTCCTTCTGAGTCCCCTATGAACGAGGCATCCAACTCCAATTTCGAAAACGCAGACGGTAAGTAATTTGATATGGTATTTCCTATGGATATCCAATTTTACTAGATTAGTTGGGTATAGCGTGGTTTATTTTATAATGAATCATCACGACGATAGTGCTATAGAATTTGGATCACGTCGATAAAAATTAAGATAAAAATACTGGCGCGGTTTGTAACCCATCAACACCAGAGCAGAATTTGTTCAAAACAATGACCGTAATTTGTGGCAAGAGCAAGTTAAAATCTGATAACACACCACACAGGAACCTAGGACTTGGAGTTTGTGTTGGTTGCGCTGGTTAAGGTGATTTCCGATAAGAACCACCGACGAACTGTATTGTTAAAACTTGGGAACGCGTTGTTTGTCTAGATTTTTTTATGGTGACTGATGGCTAATCTCAGCCTAAATGGTCGTGTGCTTTATCGGTTGATTTTTCTGTTGTTTACGTTGCAGACTATTGCACTCTGTTTATACCGATTCTACAATGAACTGCTAGCAAAAATAAAAGTGAATGCTTTTGCTTGAACATCTCTGGTTTCATCTGTTTGAGAGAAACAGAAAATCTCATTTCTACGTAGGGATTCAATTTAATCAAACTGTTAACCTTCCTAATACATTCAAATAAAAAAAAAATTACGAATATTGCATTCGGGTCATATTGACCCGGATTTGATCCGAAGATTGATTTATCATTTTATCATTAAATTTAAATTTTTTTACACTCAAACAATCGCTGGATTAGACGGGGTTGACCGCTAAGAATCGGTATCGACTGATCGTATGTAGAGTATGTAGACCTTTTATTTATGAGTGTGCCATCTATGTAAATCGTCACCAAATTGAACTAATTTGGTTTCTTAACTGCTAATTACCTTTGAGTATGCATCAGGATTATAATGGACATTCGAAGACATGGGAGGACAGGTTCCGAATGCCACGTAAAAGTGACCATATTATAGTCAAATGATTACCCTGTAACAGATTCCGGATGTCCCATAAAAGTCCCATATCATGGGCAATTGATCAGAAACCATATGGGCCAAGTGAGCCTGATATCAGAAGGGTACCCCTGATCAACGATCTTTGATTGCAGTCATCGGCACAATAAAGTTCCACCCTAAACACTTCCTAAAACCTTCAACTTCTCAAATGAAACACTTGATATATTTTTAAAATGATGATTTAAAAATACCTTATTGAAAACATTTACTAGAAATTAATAAAATGCAAACCTCGATTTTTCAAAAATACTTGTTGAGGTAAGCATACTTAAGTGTGACATAAAAAAGTGTCCATTCATATAAACCTTGTAAATCTTTCGCATGCTCATCAGGAGACCCCTCGATTTGTTGAGTTTTGACATTTGGATTCAAAAAAAAATATTGGTTGTGCTTATGTCATACGTTTACGTTGTTTTGATACTATTTTCGTTGAAATCGTGGAAAACGCAGTGCTTTTAAAATCAATTCCTGTAAGTATCCGTAAACTGGTGGCTCGAGATGTGGAAAATGGGGAATCGCAGCGGTTTCGCAGAAAAGTACGGTATCAGCAAAGCAGCTGTTGGAAAAATTTGGTTACAGTTTTTGGATCCGTGGCGGATCGCCCCGTTAGAGGCAAGAAACGCAAAACGGATACAAGCATGGACACCTAATTACTGTCAGGGAGATACAGGAAACCCTTCAACCACCAATAACCGATCGAACAATCCGCCGGAGAATCGTAGAGCATGGTTTGAAAAACAAGCTTGCCCGGAATTTGCCATTCATCAGCAAAGCTAATAAACTCAAAAGGCTAAATTTTGCTCGGGAGCATGCAGATAAGCCCATAGAGTACTTGAAGAAGGTTCCGTGGATTGATGAGTCCAAGTTTGAACTCTTCAATAAGCGTGAGAGAAGAACCACTTGTACAAAAAACTCAAAAAACTTCTGTTACAACTGTAGATCTTATGCTTTGAACTTAAGTACAGTTTGGTGTAACTAGAATATCCCAAGATTGTCGCATTATGTCTGTTCGGGAGTAACATCACCCTACCCTTGCTACGCCACTGCCGAACGAGAGGGCTTTCTCTCTTACGACCGTTCCACCGAATCGAGACGGTATTCTCCCATCGACCACATCGACCGATAGCGACAACGATCACAGGCGATCGTTATCGGTGACGTCACAGCAGGGATCATCTGGTTGTTAGATAGTAGATGATCTGCTGTGCATTAGTCGTGTCGGCTCTGACTCTCAGTAAGGATGGATGGGAGCAGAGCCACAATGGAAACGGAATGTTCTGTGTTAATTGTTTGTGTTGAGTGTTTGTAATGTAGCAAATGTACAAATGTAAATACTGTAAATAAAATATTGAGTGTAACGGACGAAATATGTGTGCTGCGTTATAGTTGTACGAATGTGTAATGTGATGTGTGGAAAAGGTTGAAAGGAACTGCAGAAGAAACACCAAACCCATCAAATTACAGTCCACTTTATGAAGGCGCCCAAAATATTCTACCCACTGGCAGTGCAATAAATTACCTCCCAATCGGTGTTGGTTAAGGTCCGGTAACCCAGCAATGTCTGTTGGCCTTCCACACTATTCAATCAATATTGTTAAATACATATTGTCCCTTTACACACTTCAAACACCTACTGTTACAACTGTAGATCTTATATTCTGAACTCAAGGACAGTTCAGATGACCTAAATTATCCCCGTTCATCTCATGATGTTTTTTTTAACGTTCGAAAATATTTACGAATATGGTTCAATACGTAGTGCAACTTTATATAGCCCAAAAAGCTATAGTTACTACTATCTAGTAATTACATCAGGGTAATCTAGTAATTACATCCAAATTGAAGCAATACTTCAATGCTATACGCTAAAGAAGAACACGCCATATGAGTATTGTAAACCAGGCGCTGCTTAGTCTAATGTTGTGTATTTTATAACCTCGATTATAACTAGAATTAGGAACAAAATGTAACAAATGGTCTACTTATGATTGACGACAATAAATAAATAAAATAAAAAGTTTGAGGATTTTTTTTTTTTGGTTGTTTTTTTTCTTAAGTTCTGAACTCAAGGACAGTTGTAATGATGTAGAACATCACAAAGTTATTAAATAATGACTTGACCTTCCAAAAGGTTCATTTAATATGTTTGAATACAAAGCGAAACCTTATATACCTTTAAAAGCTACTGTTACAACTGTAGATCTGAAGTTCTGAACTCAAGTACATTTTGGCTGACCTAAAACATCCCAGAAAGATACAAAAATATTAAACGTTTATCAACGAGAATTTAATAATACGTATGCATATGCACCATATTCTAAAACAACGCTTTACACTTTTCTTAAGGCATTTATTTTTTCTTCTTGAACTTCTTCATATTCAGGTTGTTCCAGGTCGTCAATTAGGTCTTAAACTCATAAGTTTTTTCTCATATTTTCCAGATAGAAGAGTTGATGGAAAACAAATTTGCCGAAGACAGTGTACACTTTTATTCAGTCTGTGTGATTGTATACAGACATTATCCTTTGGGGGTCATATATGACCCCTTAGGCCTGAAGGAGTTAAAATACGTTTTAAGACAATGCTTAACATTTCTGGATTTGATTCTGTGGCCTGAAATCAAAAATGTTCTTTATTGAAATTGATGCGTAGAAATATTCCGATCGATTGGTGTAAACATTTTGAAAATCTTTTGAGAAATTACTGAGATATTAATGCTCAAAACTTGACCACTTTTCGTGAGGGTCGCAATGCGCTTTGTTTGTTTAAATTGAACACCAGTAGACATCAGAAGTCTGGTTTGCAGAACTCGTTTATAAAATATTTCCAATGCCTCAACCCACCAGCCGATGCATCCAGTGAAAGCTCCAAGTATGTTGTGAAAATCGCCAAGTTACTTCCGATTCAGGTCAACTATGATCTTCTTATTGACGAATCGAGCTTGTTAAAATGCTAGGTGTTGACCTTGTGTACAGAGTACAGAATTGAGGAGTATTGTAACCAGTTTATTCTAAGAAAAGAACTGTAGGTGAGCCTAAATACCCTAAGGTTATTAAGGTAGTGAAAACAGCTTCACATGGCAACGGCCCAAAAAATGAATTGAGAAGCAAGATATGTCAGAAGTAATTCTAGCACATGCCATGTTGGAAGGTGTTTCAACCATGCGTGTTGACCCGTCTTCGCAAAAACGAGCTGTGAACCAAGTGCAGGAGTGGAGAAAAAATAGTCGCTTGATTACGTCGCTTCTTTACAAAAAAAAACCCAAAAAGTGAAACTGCTTCGCAGTATTATTCATTTTTGCAAACGAGGATGATCAACTAGTTAATTTTTACCGTACTTGTACAACAAATGTATAAAAGATTCTAAAGATACTAAAATTTGGAAATCACTTTTAGTCACTAAGGAGTGTATCGAAAATAAGCTATCCACAAACTTTCTTTCAAATTATGTTGAAAACCGATATTTTATTCATACAAAAAATTGATCCTTTATTGTACGAGGTTAAACTTGAACATAATGAAGACCGGATGAAATTTAAGTTATTCCTTCACGAATTTTCGAACTTTGGATCGAATGCTCTTCATCAAGTTCCGGACAAGTGTTGCATCGCATTTTTTGGACGCTTGAGCCCAAATTTTTTTGAACTCCTGCATGTTCCCAGCTGCCTTACCAGTCTTCTTGAAGACCCTCTTCACGATTGCCCAGTAACGTTCGATGGGTCGAAGCTTGGGGGGCAATTTGGTGGATTGATATTTTTCTCAACGAAATCTATACCCTTTTCCGCAAGCCAATTGAGAGTGGTTTTGGCATAGTGAGCCGACGCTAAATCCGGTCAAAACAGTGGAGGTGTACTATGCTTCTTATATAAAGGCAACAATCTCTTCTGGAGACACTCAGATCGATAGATTTCCGCATTTATAGTTCCGGTAGTGTAAAAAATGGTTGACTTCAAACCACAGGAACATATTGCTTGCCATACCAGTACCTTTCGACCGAATTTCTCCACTTGAATCGACCTGTCCGCATCGCTCACAGTCCTCCTTTACATAGGTCTCATCGTCCATCAAAACGCATGCATCCGGACGCTGCAAAAGACGCGAATACAATTTCCGGGCCCTTGTTGCTGCTCGCTTCTTCTGTTCTGCACTTTGTTTCGAGATTTTCTGCTTCTTGTAGGTCTTCAGGTGGTTTCGCCTCTTGATACGCTGGATCATTCCGACACTCGTTCCTGCTTTTTTGGCCAAATCACGTATTGACATTGATTTGTTCTTCATGATTAGAGATACCACTTTCTGCTCCAGTTTCGGGTTGGAAGAACCGGGTTTTCTGCCTCTTCCTGGTAGCTCATCCAAAGAATAGTGTTCCCCAAACTTATTAATGATGGTTTTAACACTCGCATGATGAATTCCAAACCGCTTCGCCAATTTTCGCATAGTAATACCCTTCTCACTTAGCCATGTGTCCAGAACCTTACTTTTCACTTCCTTTTCAATACGCGACATTTTGAAAACGCAGAATTTGAACCGCACAAACAAGTAAACAAAAGAAAGCTGACAGTCAAACGCACAGCATGCAGTGTTCAGAGCATAAAAAACCAACACAAATACCTGCGTACAACGCAAATGTATGTGGATAGCTTATATTCGATACACTCCTTATTTTGTCACTATTTTTATTATTTTAGTCACTAAAGTCACTATTATTTATCCATAAATCCGCTACCAGCCCTGGGCTATTCATAAACCACGTAGACTTTTCTGGGGATGAGGGCGTGGGGGTTTGACCAAAGTCTACGCTCCATTCAAAATTTCAAAAAAAAAATGAATGGAGAATAGTCTACGAGGGGGGAGAGGGGAGGTCTGAGATTTTCAAAAATGAGTCTACGTGGTTTATGAACAGGCCCTAAGAGTTTTAGAATCGGTTGATTCACTGCTATGGAAAACAAAGTTGTAAATGTGACGAATGGAATATAAATGCCTACAATTATTTTTCCACAGCACCACCACAACTGATTGTTTATATTTGAAATTTTCACTAATGAAACGTGCAACTATGTTGGTCATAATCTGTCCACCGAATCAAAGTTTTATTTTTAATTACACAGACAACGGCCCAGCTTCCAGAATATCAAGTACCTAATAGCATGCCTGTCGATCAGCACTTCCACCACTACTATCTATCTATCATCAACTACGACCTGGTGGTCGCCGCTGGAGACGTTTGTGCAAATAGGCAAATGCAACGAGCGTATAGCTGAAATTCATAACGGCATCAACCCTCTCTACTTCAGCACTTTTGTTGTTTGTTTTTTTTTTTCTATCACACCGTCAATTATTTTCTATCACTGCCGACCGATTGAGAGAGGGTGGAGCACACAGAGAGTCGTAGCAATTTACCTCCGTTTTAGTTTAACCGTGATTTTCGTTTTACATTTTCATTACAGGAGAGATGTTACGAATAATTCCACAGAATAATATTGCATTTACTAAGTCTGGAAACGAACTGGTCGGGAATGTCGAAATTATGAACCTACAATCGGAACCGGTTACGTATAAGGTAAGTTGTGTTCTTTAAATACAGCACCCACAATGATAAGTACGCTGACTAATTGGAGGTGCAGTTCACTAAGCGGTTGTTCTGTAGATGATTAGAGGCATTAATGTAACCTTCTAGTCACAGACAGAACCTCCTTTCTAAGTTTATTCCAACCATGGATAGATTACTTTCAAAATCTAACGAACAATTTTCTTCTCGCACAGATCAAAACAACCGCACCGGAAAAGTTTCGAGTACGACCCAGCACCGGAGTGCTATCTCCGGGCGCTAGCGTTACCATCAATGTAGTTCTACAGCAGGGCCAGCAGGTCATCACCTTAAACCGAGAGAAATTCCTTGTTATGTGCATGGCATTCGGAAGCGACATGTCCTCTAGTTCACAAGATCTGGCAGAGCTATGGAAGGTATTGCTTGATTGTTCCAACCCTTAATTGAACCCGCCCACCCTGTGATTCTCTCATAACCGATAATTCCTTACTGTAGAACACATCGGCAAACAGCGCCTCGGTGGAGCAGCACCGATTGAAGTGTTTACTGCCAGCCAACCTGGACGACAATAGTTTGCGGAACGGAATGCCATTGTACGGTGGTGGAGCAGGCGGTGACACGTTCGGTGCTGGCGCCGGATATGCCGTTGGTGCAGCTGATAAGCAACTCTTGCACTTCCAGCAGGTCGTTTCGCAACTGAACGACTCCAACCATCGACTAGAGGCACAATTCAAACACAATCAGATGATACAGTGGATCACGGTCGGCTTATTTTTGGTACTGTCCATCGCGATCGTGTACATTCTGAAGGCTGAAATTAAAAACTCTGCCTCACAGTATTGCTTGAATCATTAGGGTGCGTTCGTTTATAAACAGCGATGTATGTTTGACCGTTTCGGTTTTAATTTGATCATGATATTTTTCAAGTCCGTCACAATGTTTTTCACCACTTCATTTTCTTTTCTATCGGACTTCTTTATTTGGTGTGAAATTATTTGGTAGCTCATTTATATCATCATGTAATCCTTCTTACCTTTTTTTTCGTTTACATTGTATTTATTCTGTTCTTCTCTGCATGCAATGTATGATTAGTATGGCCCGGTTAAACATAAGATTTCTTGTACAAAATTCTTTGAGGACTTTTAATTTATCATCATAAGATATTTTTAGTTTCGCAATCTTATCGCTTAGTGAGTCTACGGAATGTATCATTTGATAAAAAAAATTAAATGCCCAGCATCAAACTTACATAGAACTGTTGATTGGAAAGAAAATGCCTTAAGATAAACGGGATACTGCAAACAAACTCTTGTGTATAGTTATTCGAGATCTCCAAAATGAATGAACTGGACCATGATTATAAAGGTTACTGCCCGACAAGACCAGATTCGCTCACCGATTCTAGCCTACTTTTGATTCTAGCCTACTTTTGATTCCGAATACCGTATCCCACGAAACTTCCAAAAGGCAATCCAATTCTCCTTTTGCAAGGCGTGTTTTCAACGAGGACGTGCTCTGACTTCATCCGATAGCTGCCACAACCTATTTGTTCTGACTGAAACATGATTGGAATCTCGTACCCTCTCATGAATACCTTACATAGTATAAAAGATGGCTTATAAATACCTAGGGGTCTGGTTCGATTCTAAATGCACCTGGGGAAAGCACACTAAGTATCTGCATCAGAAATGCCAGCAGCGAATAAACTTCATGCGTACTATCACCGGAACATGGTAGGAAGCCCACCCGGAAGATCTGATAAAGCTGTATCGTACAACGATTCTGTCGGTTCTCGAGTACGGTAGCTTCTGTTTTCAATCCGCCGCGAAATCTCATATTCTGAAGCTGCAGCGAATCCAGTACCGTTGTCTTCGTATCGCGTTAGGCTGCATGAACTCAACTCATACCATGAGTTTGGAGGTATTAGCAGGAGTTCTTCCTTTATCAGATCGTTTTGTGGAGCTATCGTTCCGGTTCCTCATCCGCTGTGAGGTGCTAAATCCATTGGTAATTGAAAATTTTGAAAAGCTAATCGAACGAAATCCTCAAACTAAGTTCATGACACTGTACCATTGGTACATGACTCTGGAGGTAAGCCCTTCTTCGAATGTTCCTAATCGTGATTACTTCCAAGACTTCTCTAGTTCTACTGTAGTTTTTGATCTAGCGTCTCCTTCAAACTTCAAAATCCTAGCTCCGTATACGCGCAGAATTGGCGGCTATACACTATGCATTAGAGCGAATTGCCTCTCTTCCCTCTGATCAATTTTTCATTTTTACGGATAGTCTCAGCTCACTGCAGGCTATTCGTTCAATGAGGCCGGCAAGGCACTCACCGTATTTCGTTAGCGAAATACGATCTCTATTGAGTGCCCTTTCAAACAATTCTTACACCATCACCTTGGTTTGGGTCCCTTCTCATTGCTCCATTCCGGGTAATGAGAAAGCGGACTCACTTGTCAAGGTGGGCGCTATGGCAGGCGATATTTATGATCGACAAATTGCCTTCAACGAATTTTTTGCTATTTTCCGTCAACAGGCCTTGATCAGCTGGAAACAAAAATGGGATGCAGGGGATTTGCGCAGATGGTTACATTCCATTCTCGCACAGGTATCGAAAAAATCGTGGTTCAGAGGGTTGGATATTAGCCGGGATTTTATCAAGGTAATGTGTCGTCTAATGTCCAATCACTACTCGTTAGGCTCTCATTTCTATCGAATAGGTCTCTCAGACACCAATCAATGCGGCTGTGGTGCAGGTTATCAGGACATCAACCACGTTGTCTGGCATTGCCTCGATTACGAAATTGCCAGATCTGATCTTTGCGCATCCCTACGGGCCCGAGGTTAACCAGAGAAGGAAGATATCAGAGACGTGCTAGGCTATATGGGGCTAATTTACAAGTTCTTGAAACAAATAGATGTATTCGTTTGTCCTCTCTTGTCTCGCTTTAGCCCCGCCCCCCCGGACGTTTTTGTGGTGGGGGAGTGGGGGGGAGGTCGGTGGGGGGGGTTTTTTGGAAGGTTTTGAAAAAAAAAAAAGCCGGGTGGGTAAAAAAATTAAATTTTTGGGCCCAAGTAACACCAGAAACATCTTCTTGACAAGAATATAAGAAGTTTGTTGTAAAAAAGTCGTGAGGATGAAATACCAAACATGTCTGGTCTTGAAAAAGTTTTGAGGATGTTTTTCCACACATATTCGGTTCAAACGTGGTACCAGAACAGCGAACAGATTTTTGTTCTATTTTTGTTCGATCAACTTAAGTTTTACTTCTTGACAACATCGGTGACTGTTTGTCATCTTACAACTACGAACTATCTTTACTCACTTTTGAGTATCCATACTTTTGACTGATTTGAGTCAAACGTACTTCATTTTGGATTGTTTGGAAATAGCGTGTATGCTACATGTTTGTAAATATGTTGATAGGTTGCATTCAAGATGAATTTTAAACATGTTTTTAACATCCTCATGCAATAGTGAAATTATTCAGAATAGATTGTGAATCAAATACAGTGACGGCTGAAAATATATTTATTTGAAATACTGGAATAAAAAAAAACACCACCTAAATATAAGATTGTGATGCCACTCACTGATTCAAATAGAAGCCAAATTGGGCATAGGGGTTTATTCAAATGTAACATAAAGCAACAGTTTGGGAGATTGTTTAGTATTTTTTATAAATTGTTACGCTTAATTTGTGGGGGAGTCTTATGAGATGTAGCTACGCACAACATAATAATTGTATTTGTATTTTCATTCATACTGACATTACTCGGTTCAATTTTTACAACAAAAAACGCAGAAAAGAAAAAACGAACATTTGAAAACCAAATGTGTTACTAATGTTTTTACCCGTACTGTAGACTTGTACTGTAGGACTGTAGACTTGGAAAATCGCCATGTTGGTTTTTGTGAATTCCATAAAGAAATTTCACTAAAATTCAATAGTTTATTCGGGGTACCTTCTACGTTTTTTAATCCAATCGATGGCGCATGAAATTAGGGAAGGTAAAACGGAAAGTTGCACTGCTAACTTTGAGCCGCATATACAATTTTGATACAACTTCCATGCGTAAAGCACTTTAAATTTCCTATTTTAAAAAGTCAATCATCTTCAACGCATAAAATACCATGAGCTACGATATCGTTTCGCCATTAAAAAATCTTGTTTATATTTTTTTTACTTTGTTCATACCGTGCTTGCTTTGACAAAACATATCATTATGTTATAAGCATGCTGTTGGAAGCATCCATAGAACATAATATTTGTCTTATGGATGTTCTACAAAACATATGGTATGACATAGAAGATGTTCAAAAATGCCACATTTATTGCGCTTTTTCGGTTATATGCGTGTATGAAATTAAGTTATTGACGTTAGAAAAAAAACATGAGCTTGTTCTAAAACGTGTATTATTAACATGAATATGACAAGTGGTGCTACTTGGGATGGGCCTAGAAATAGTGGCAAATTGAAGTGTGGCGGTGCTCTTATCGCGGGGAACAAAAGGCTAATTGGGAGGACGGTGGGTTAGTTTGGGGTTGGGGGTGTTTCGGGTTTGTGGGGTATATATTTTTTTAGATTTTTTGGTACAGATTCTGCACGGTACAGTGAAACTAATTGATGTTTCACCCGACAACAACTCAGCAGCACGAGACTCTTGGAACTGGGTCACAGGGTCGGCGCACTACTCGGCAAACTGGGGGGTTCCGCGGACTCAAAGGGCACTTAGGCTTTCAAATAAATTTACTACACAGAACGGATAAACTCAAACACTGTACTTTATCTGCTGTGTTCCGTGTGGTGTATAGAACGCACCTTCAAAAATTACGAAGACAACGACGACTGTGGGAGCTACGGTGAATACAGTCTCGCGAGCGCTCGCGATGAGGTGCCAGAAAGGTTCCGGCGATGGCGGACCAACAAAGGCAAGATGGTGGCGGTAACACCGGCTGGTGTACCGTATATTACAGCACGATGGCGGTCAGACCGGTCTACCGTTCGTAGGCTGTAGTGCGATGGTCGTTTCGTTCGCTGGTTTGGTGACGCGCTGGTATAGAGGTTGTGAAGCCGGATCCGATGCAGAGGCGCTTCCTCCTGGCGTAGCCGGTCGACGACGACGGGAGGGACTCTCTCCTTGATATTTAGGGCCTTTGCCAGAGATTGATGTCCTCTTTTACACTTATGGCGAAGCCAGAGGAATGTGGGTCCTTTACTATTAGGTGTCGGTAACTAGAAAGCCTCCTCCACCGTAGCGTGCACTGGCGGTCCTTGATTCACCAACCAAAAATTGTTTCAAACAAATGGACAGAAAAGGTCCTAAATGGGCGTAACTTCAAACGCATAATTCCGTAAAACTGAACACTTCTGGTCTACACGCTTGCCTGTAACTAAGTCAACGATCTCTGTTCATCAAGCATCCAAGAACCCTTCAGCTCATCACCCGTGACTTCGTGTCACCATTTTTCCATGGCTTTGCGCCCCTTTTCCAGCCCTCGACCGTTAAGCATGGCCGTGATGTCTGCCCAGTGAGTTTCATTGCTACTGTTTGGTATATTTACTTGAATGCTCGATCACATAGTGCACATTCACTGATGAAAAAAGACTATCGAAATTCATAAATTATGCCTTATGAAGCATCGCAAATGCAGGTTGGTTAGACTTCATAAGATTATTATGTTATTCATAAGGAACTCTTACGACTTTCTTACTTACTCATAATGATTTTTCTATGCGTATCTTATCAGCTCCACAAATGTATCTTATGATTTTCATAACCCTCCTGGAGGTGAAAAAAAAACTATAAGGCAATTTAAAAAATCAACAACAATGGCACACCAAGGAATCAACGACCAGGAATTTCGAGATCATAATTAAAAAATCTTACACACGAGGTAAGCCTTTTAACGCTAATTTGAATCATTAAATCTATCCTAAGTCGTGGAACTTGGGTAACCATCTTATATAGAAAAAATCTGAAAATTATACCCAGACAGTCCGTACTACTTGTTAGCAATGCTTTTGCTAGAGTCGTTCAAACTTTCTAAAATTGATTGATATCGAGTGTTTTTAAGGGTGTTTTTCTTTCCAAAAAAAACGTGTGTGGTTTGTAATTGTAATTGTTCAGTGTATAGTCCGTGCTTTCCTGCTAAGATTGCGTATCCGGGGACTCACCCCCAGGTCTATACACCTATAGTCCTTCCCGTTGCACTCGTCAGCTCGTGCGATACTCTAGACTCACATGGGTGGTCGTATCCGGGTCCTCCACTGGGTAGGCACAAGTGTCCGTCCAGTTTCTGGTACATTAACTATCTATTTTTTATGCCTGAATGAAGTACTAATGCTTAAAAAGTTATAAGAAAACCCGTGTGAAAACAACTAACTAGTAGTAATTGGTATTGCGCTCAATTGGCCATTATAATGAAGATTTTATTCCGACCTCTTGAAAATATTTCAAACTTTTGAGAGTGGACTAATGTCCATATTTGTACCTTTTAGATTTTGGATTATTAGTAACATTACATGAACTTTTCTCATTAAATGTCTCTCTCAACAACCAGATGGCAGCGTGGAAGGTGCCCTGTATTGGCCAACAAATTCTCTGTACAACCCTTCCCTTATACATCCAAACCCAACACTTCATTACATCCAAATGCTTTCCTGGAAAGAAATAAGAATAATAATAAAAATAAAATATGTAGACACAAATTGACGAAACAACTACAAAAGGTCGGAATCGGATGCTTTTATGTTTCGTTGGCTGGCGATTCCCTTCCTGGTTCCCTCGGCTGCACAGGTGATATTTTTTCCAGTGAATATTTTCCTGAGCGACGGCATGCTCCTTTACAAGTGGTGATCCTGCAAATAGAGACTAAACAAACCGGACTACTCCTCGGATTGGTGGCCCGTCATATCATTAATAGCTGATATAACTAAATATAATTAAACAGACCCTTTATGATAAAAAGGCATTTCATACTTATATTAATGAGTTGAGATGTGTGATTATTATCGACCCCTGTGATCCTATTAAGTTGTATTCCAAATACTCTGATTTAGCTAAATTGCTCTCAGAGTCAAAAATATTAACGTTATGAGTTTTATTGACCTATTGACCTACAAGTTAAGTCTTTATTGCTCTGTGATAGTAATCTTTATGTCTAACTGAATTATTATTACTTAAAAGTATTGAGAAAACCCGTGTGTAAAACGGTAACATTTAGTAACATTCCATAAACCCATATTATTAAATATTTATTCCAACAACGAAATAAAACGTAGAAGGTGCCTTGCATTGGCCAACAATGAATTCTCCTTCAAGCATTCCCCTTAACCATCCAAACCCAACACTTCATCATACCCAAACCATTTTAACGAAAAGCTATATCTGATGACCTCAGTCGGCTGTTCTTCTTAATAGCCCCTTAATCCTGTAATGTTACTAGTCTATACTGTTACTGTCACCCTCTATTGTTAGTGAGTACATGGGGAAGATGTACGTATAATAATCTCATCATTTTGCAATTCATCCAACTTGAAATAAAACGATATACACGTGACAGGATTAGTTAGTAATGTTTTTTGTAGTTATTTAACGACGGCAAACATTATTACAAAACGAAACCGATCCTTCAACTGCCCAATTCTTTGATTTGATCCATTGATCGTAGGATGAATATAGGAACAATGAGATTAATATGGGGCAGTTTCCCTATAATGTTTGAAGATTAATTATTGGTTTGATCTATAAACAAATCATCTGAAAGCTCATTTCTATTCATCTCCTCCGCTCAGCTACTCTCAATGTATACTTCCCTAATCAGTCCCTCCGCTTCCTGTAATAACCTAACTCACAATCCACCGATTCCAAAGCACGAGAGAAATTCCCGCCGCCTAACATGCAAATGGGCAGAATGTTACAACTTGGAATTGTAACAGAAATCGATGAATCAACCCTCTCAGGTTTAACGCTAATATGCTATTATGATAAATTTAGAAGCTCATAACTGCATGCTAGGACTTTGCAAAAACTTAGGATTTGGAAATTTGAGTCGCTTAACAAATCCTCAAACAAATGTGCAAAAGCACGTTGGCCAATATTTAGTGTCAACCAGTGGGTACGTGTGCTCTACTCCAAGTTCCCCTTCTTTCAAACTCACCTTCAGTTCAATTTACCCATTGAGTTGGACACATCACAATAGAAAATATTGTGATGGAGCACGGACGTTAGGTTACTAGATGTATGAAACATACTCTATAGCCTATTTAGGATTATATCTGAAAAATCCAAATTTGGCCAACACCCACCATAGCGGTGTTGTTTAATTCACCAATTGCCTTTGATGAGTGAATTTGATGAGTTGCGCTGTCAGTTTTTGTATCGTATAGTTCAACCGTGACACAGGATTCACGAGTGTGCTACACAGTTTTTGTTGCACATATTTTTGAGGGTGTGCGTGTATTGAAACAAATTCATTGCTTTCGTGCACACTCATACATGATAGTGCGGACTAAAAACAAAATCAAAATAAACTAAATTTGAAATCAACTTGGAGTAAATTTCTTGGTAGACTTTGTTCCAATCATATTTGAGTTTATTTTTATTTCTTTATTTCTTAATTCCATAGAACATTAAGAATTTGAAATATAGCAGAAATGTTTTTTTCATGAGTTGATATTGTTTCGTTTGGATTGAACATTATTTTTCATAGCTGCACGCAGATAAATAGATATTTATTTCAAAAATTAATCAATTTGAATTCAAAGAAAAATCTTTTTGACTCAGGGCCTAATTTCAATTTTCTTTGAATCAAATATTAACGATATTAGTTTCAAATCAATCATTTTTTTGTTTTAACAATCTAGCTTCCATACGACTGGATGTAGATTCAAAAATATTTTTATTTGAGCACATCGTTATTTGAATCAAATATTACTTTTTTACTTCTGCTTCTTTTCTTCTTCTATTTTTCTTTTACTTCTGCTTATTTTTTAATCAAAACAAAAACGCTTTGGCTCAAAATAAAATTGGATTTGTTTTAAGTCCAGTATCGACCTAAAAAGTAGAGAGGCTACGGAATTTTGTTCAATATTACCAAGCGGAATTTTCACAATTGATCTGCATGGAGCGAAATGTCTCCTTCACTTACGGAATAGTCGAGCGGAATATTTTTCCGAAAGTAAGGTCGGTATCGAGTTCGAAAGAAATTTATTTTTCTATCTCTATCTCCCATGTGAAATTCGAAAAATAAAATTGGAATTTGTAAGGATACCACGCAAACTAATAGTAGCTGTCACTTTTACTTTCAGAAAAATATTCCGCTCGATTATTCCGAAAATGAAGGTGACATTTTGTTCCATGCAGATCAATTGTCAAAATTCCGCTTGGTAATATTGAACAAAATTCCGTAAGCTCTCTACTTTTTAAGTCGATACTATTTGTTCGAGCTTAGTGGGGCCCTTTTCAGCATTAATCCAACTTAAATGATGCACTAGACGTAATGCATATGCCCTATACATGCATGCTATTATAGCCTCGTGATTACTTGGGTAGTACGAATAATAAAAAATCTCAAAATAAACCGAATTTGTCCCTCTATACATAACCTCTTAGTTAATTTTAGTTAAGATTTATAAAAATCTTAAAATATTGCTACATATATAAAATATATTTGGTTATCTATTATAAATAAGTTGTTGATACATGATCATTTGTATAAAATAACTCATAATAATAATATTGACTGTTTTGTTTTATTTATTATGTAAAATTTTATTAATCAGATTGAATTATATTTAATGTATTATATAAAATCACATGTTTATTAGTTTCTCGGGAAATTGTAAATTCAAGGAAATTATTTTTTAGGAAACGGTACATTCTTAGTTAAATTTTTGTTTAATGTAAACCAAGCATACCGAATTGGCAATTTTTTTAACTAGAATTTTTTAATTGGCAACACATTTTGAGCCTAAAATATGACTACAGGCAAAGTAAAAAGAAATGTAGTTTTTCTTTTGAAAATTTAGAGATACAGATGATCAAACATTAAAAGCAAGAGTTCGATCAAAATTCATATAAAATTTGCGAAACTAATAGGAGGCAGTGAGTTTACTTTGGAGTGTTAAATTCCATTCCAGCAGAAATATTAAGGTTTTTCTTAAGTTTATTTCCATAGTTACTACTACAGTTTTTGCATAATTTGTCATGAAGACATTACACATTCATTTTCAAGGGACTTCTCTTGCGTCTTCTTAAGTAACATACCAAAACCGTGCTGCAACTGAAATCCCATCACCTTGAAGAAGAATACTTTAATTCAGCTGTTGGCACCGGTTCTTAATCAAATCACGTCGTCATGCTGTCCGTATTCTAATCTTTCTTATTGTCTATATTTTCACAATTCACAATATCCATGACAGATTTCATTGCAGTGCTTTCGTTTTCCTTCTTCTACTGGTTGTACACATCTTGTAGCTCTTCGTTCATATCAACACTGGTATGCACCTGTAAAATATGATTTTTATGATTATCAATCAATTGAATAAAGAATCAATAAAAACAATTAACCTTGATAGTTTTAAGAATAATCATTGGATCACAGCAAGAATAACAACGATAACATCAACGCATAGCATAAAACATCATTTTTACTGAGAGCAGCACAATTCACTCCACTCCACTTCACCGGGAATTTGCTAACCACCGCCCAACGGTACACTCGTCGGAGAAAATCCACCTGGCCGCAGTACTCTCTCCGTCTCTCTTAACTTGCTCTTTGATTTTCTACAAAAAAGGTTAACATCAACCATTAATGACACGTAATATAATAAATAAAAATTACTTACAACTTCAAAAGCGCACAGTTTCAGGCACAACACTTTTTTCTCCACCAGCTTGATTTTGATCTTCTTAGAACTGTCAAGACAAACATTTGCCTTCTTCCTTTTGCTCCACTGCACAACTCAACAGCTCACCGTAATCACCTTACGGTGGATTGATGAGTTGAATGATACGGATTGCCCGTGAGCTTTTATCGTGTAGCGCGACATCGCTGTGACATTTCCGGGCAAACTCATCAAATCTACAACAGTGAACCAATTTCAAATCGCTAGTTGCACATTGATTGTTGGTTTAACCTTCAGTTCTTCCATATTCTTCGCGTTTTCGTGGAATGGATTCCGCGAAGTTTTTTTATTTTTCGAACCACGCACTTTCAAATAAACAAAGCGAGCCAGGAAAATGCTAAGATATTTTTAACCCATTAATGGGTAGAAAAATACCCTTCTTTTGATCTCTCATTGACAATAAAAAATGGGTCTTTAGTATGCATTTTTTTTATTTTTAAGGTAACCATTTTTTGACAGTTTCATATACTATCGAAAAATGGGTACATATTTACCCATTAATGGGTACTGGCCGGTTACAGTGCAATATCAACATCGGTAATGCGGGATCGCATCAATTCAACAGTTGTCAAGTAATGAAGCGTTAGATCAGGGATGCCAGATTTTTTTTCAAATGTCTGCGATAAAAATACGAAATGTCTGGGAATATTTAAAAAACTCTGTAAATTTTTATTTTTTGCAAAATTAGACTCCGTTCAACTTAAAAACGTAATAAGAGAGCGAGTAATGTCATTTTCGCTATATGAGTGATTATGTAAACATTTCTATCTATTTCTTGAATTGCATGCAATCCTACACCATTGTTTCATATTTTTAAAGTGACACTTAAGCATGCGCATAGATGACAGAATTTTCAATAGTTTTTTCCCCCTATGACATTCTTTCCAGTTTTGTATTTTAAAATCAAAATTTAGCTTTCATGTGATAAATTCAACAGACATTTTTTTCTTTGTCCAATTATAATATAACCAATTACAAAGAATTACAGAGTCAATTTTCTGACTTCTGACTTCTGACTTCAAACTTTTTATTTGTATTTCATCAATCAAAAGAACACTACAATAAAACTTATTGTAAGGAAATAAAATGTTTGGGTAAAAAGGAATTTATTTGTAGTAAAAGTCGAGGAGTAGTCGACTTGCGTATATTCGATTTATCTACCGGTATTAAAATGGTGCATTTTATATTTTTGTTTAAATATTTTTGTATTGAGTGTTATTTTGCGTATTGCTAATTTTACGCAGATTTCAGTCTAGTATAAGAAATAAGACTTTTTTAAACCCATCCACCCAAGTAACTCCAAAAATATATTTTTGGTCAGTTATCTTGAAATTTTGTTATACAAGAGTATTAAGAATGAAATGAAAAACATCTTTTGTCATATACAAGCTAAGAGGATGCTGTCACAAAACATTTGCCTTTCATAAGTCACTCATGTATTTTTCTAGAACATATGACTTAATTTTTGACTCAAATATGACCAAAACAACGCAATTAACCGATCTTTTCATAACATCTTTTAGGTAGCATAAGAAGTTTTAAAGATGCACTGAATAATATGCTTTTGACATGACGATGTCTTATCTAGGTAGTCTAGGCATCACAATAACCAATAGGTTACAATCAAGTAATTAAAAAGTGAAACTAAGTGTAGAAATGCATGAACACAACAATTCAATCCAACAAGTGTCAAACTAGCAGATGTAAACACAGATCGAATTTGACAGTAATGTTTTTTATGAATATGATGAATATGTTTATGAATTCCTATGACATTTTATATTTTTTTCATATCGATTAAAAAGCAGACCTAACCCATTTGCAAGATATCTTCTTAAGAAACAAGAAAAAAAACAAACATATTTTTCTGAACCATAGCCTGCAATAAGAATCACCATCAGCAGTTGATTCATTGTGATGATCCACAAGAAACGTAATTTTTGTCTAAAATTTCTGGAGCCAAATGACATTTCACTAAGAAGATGCTCTAATATGGTTACAATGATGTTGTAATAACTAACTCAAATAATTTGCAATGGAACATCTTGAGCATGTTATTAGACTGCTCTCCAGGTGTATTTTGGACTCAAAAAGCTATGGACAAAATTACAGTCCCGGTGATGATTACAATTATCACTAAACATTTCGAAAGCTGTATTTTTTTTTGTCGATGATTGATATGATACATTTTGAGTAAGAAAGAAAATTGCTCGATAATCTTGACTTTTTTTTTTATGTTTTAAAAAATACTTTTAATCAACAGTGTAGACCATGCGTCTAATCCACCATGACGATTTTTGATGATTCCAACATAGATGTTACGAAATTGGGTAGGGTGTCTCTAAAAAAATTGTTTTTTCATTATAACTTTTTTGTTTCTTGTTTTGAGAGAAAGTGATCTTGAAACAAAATATAGAAAACATTATATTTTTTTACTGAACAATGTTTTTTAATACAGCTTATCGTTCAAAAGTTACAGGTAATTTTAACTAAAAACATGCGTTTTTGTTTCTTTTCGACCATGATTGTTTAGGCGAGCATTGGCAAGACAACCATCAAGTTCTTGTTGTATTGGGTATCAAAAAACAAAGTGCTATATAAATGAGCCCGGGTACTCCAAAAACAGTATATACAAACGATTTATTCGTTTTCTTGTTGGTAACCGATGTAGTTCGGTAGAAAATTGAACCGAGTTCGGGGTTATTTTCTAGGTATGTAGGGGTTCGTCAATAACCGTGCGCGATCTTTCAAGATGTTGAAAAAAAAAAACGTTTTAGTAACACCGGAACGCACTCGTGCTGGGTTGTCAAGCTGATTTCAGTGCATTGAAAAAAAAATCAGGGGGGCAATCATTAAGGATTTCGCTGTAGCTCGCATGGATTTCAGGATCAATGTGATGAATATATGGTGAGGATGAATGCATCAACCTGTTCTTTCTACCATTCAACACTTTCATATGAGCGCATCGTCACGTCGTTATAGAATACGAAGCGAGTGTAAAAGAGGTAGTTGATTTGTTCTGTCATGCCTTGACATTGATCGATTTGTTTTGATGGGCCATATTCCGACATAGATTTTTCAACAGGACCTTACTGATAAACGTAAACAATGGCTGCTTTCGTAAATTTCTCGTAATACAAAATCTACCCATGTTAGCTTCAAAACAATCGAATAGAAGGACTCTTGTTCTTTGAAATGGCTGTGGTAGATTCATGAGGTAAGTTTCCAAGGTTCAATTCAAGGAAGAAGCAATTGTCAGTTAGGCCCAAATTAAAAATCACTGTCGATATCAGTTGTCAGATGTCCAAAATTATCAAAATCATGTGAACTATGGTGCTTCTATATGTGGTTGACAGCGACGTCGGTATGCTGCTATTATTGTGGATGGCCCTTAGCAAAAGATACTACACGCTATTTCTAAACAACCCAAAATTGAGTACGATTGACTCAAATTCGTAGAAAGTATGGCTACTCGAAAGTGAGTAAAGATAGTTTGTAGTGGTAAGATGACAAACAGTGATAATCGACTTCAATCCGGTCGATGTTTACTAATTGTCAACGTGTTACTCCCAGAGGACTGAAGAAAGTGTTAGTTCTTGAAGCCTCCCGGATAAAAATAACGATACAAATACAATTTATTAATACACAATAACAACAAAATGTATTGCCGACCATGAATCTTACTGTTCATGAATCAGACAAATCAAAAATGCCCCTTGAAATTTTAAAGAATTATAAAATGACCCCCTATTCCAAAATTTCCAACAATTTTGAAACAATAAAATTAATAGTTATTAACTCAAATTTGTTCAGAAAAACGAGACATTTTTTATTGTTAAGATACATAACAACCCCCTTATTCTATTGTTGATGTCTCAATTTACAATAGATTCTATTATAAAAACAGTAACTCCTAATTTTATCTTATTGTCGCGAACAATACGATCAATTGTACGTTCTATTGATTCTATTGTATGGTTACAATACATTTTATTGTTAATCTATTATACTTTTTTATTCGGGCTGCCATTTTTGGTGTGGCGCTAGTGACGATTTTAACATTTTAAGCTCGATTCATAATGGATTAAATTTCTTTACCTTTATCTTCTACAAACTACTAGTATCAGTAATTTAGATAAAACATTATAAGTCCTGACTGATAAACAATGAAAAAATACTATCGTTGTGATAACCACTGCATTAAATACAACACGGAAGATTTTTCTCTCGAATCCAATTAACGACAAAACACGACAACTTCCGCCGCGAATATTATGTTTGCTGCATATAGCCTTCAAGAAAACCGAGCTGTCAAATTAGCACCACACGCAGCACCAAGTTTTCGGCTTCACGATTGTTGTTCGTGGATGACAACCGCTTCAGTCCTTTGGTTACTCCTAACCATCTCTACTCACTTTTGAATAGCCATTCTTCCGACTGATATGAGCCAATCGTACTCAAATCTGGGTTGTTTAGAAGTAGCGTGTAGCATGGATCGGAATCGATCAATGCAGGTTGAAATTGTCGAAATATGGAACCGTAATCGCCCATTTCTACCGACACACACACATGTGTGCGTTTCTCTATCTCGTTTTTACCCACATTGCCCAGCATCGGAACAAACCCATACTGCTGGAATAATAGAAATATTTATGTACACGCCTTGGTGTTGTGACTGTGAGCTTACGATTTCGGCCACCGAGCAGCAGTTTGTGATAGACCGCGCATCGTGCTACTAACGCCCTCAAGGAACAAACAGTGGAAGCGGAGTGTTTGTTTAAAAAAAAGTTGCAAGATTTTCCCATTGGCACTGTATTTATAAGGTGAGAGAATTTTATGAATAGTTCAGCAAAAAATCATTGAATACTGTTATCGATTAGCTTTCGTGAAAATAGGATGTGTTTTTACAATGTTACCAAGAGAAAGGTAGTGCGAGTAGTGATATTTGGCGATTGGGACGCCATGTTCATTTTGCAAGATGGCATCACAGCGCTCATGGTGAGAAAAACTAGAAATCCATCCGGTGGTCCGGGTGGCTCCCTCTTGCTGTGATCCTCGAGTATTACAATTGTAAACAGCAAAACTATCACTTTAATATTTCGCGAATGTGCGACAAAATGCTGTTTAGTTCTAATCTATTTCTAAAATTTGAATTTTGATACCAATATTCAACATGGCTGATGAGCTGGGGTCAAAGATGCCTTTTTCAGAAGGAGAGGAATCGATCGGGTGCTAGCTGGTTCAAATGTTGTAACAATACAACGACTGACAAGAAGCAGCTGACGTCCTTCGTTTGCGGAAAATGGTAAACAATCGAGGGGTTCTTCACTGATGTTTAGCTGTTCCGCTGCAATGGGGTTGTTTAATCCCAGAAACGTATCTAAAAGCATTGTTTCCTGAACGTAATAATTGTATCATTCTCGTAAGAAATGATTCGTCTGCTGGAAAGATATTTATGGAAATGTAATGTTTAAAAAAATGTTTTAGATGAAAGTTACGCGGCTAACGATTACAACTCAAATTCGGTCAGTAGCTGCTATGCTTCGATTTTGAATTTTTCTAGTGAAGCGGAAAAAATACATACAAATATATTTATATTCTCGGATTCTATCACTTTCTGACTAGTGTCATTCGGGCTCATGTGATAAAAACCCACTACATACTTCTATTTGAGTTTAAAATAAAATTCACGGACGATAAATAGTAGGGCGAAAGGCTTTCACGCTCAAAACACTCTCTCTTCGATTTGTATTACTGTCCCTTTTTTTATCACGGAAAATTACACAATTTTCGTAAAAAGTGGATCAACTCAAAATTTTAGTTGAGTAACTTTTCCGTGAGAAAAAAGGGACAGTAAAACAAATTAAAGAGAGGGTGTTTTGAACGCGTTTCGCCTAAACAAAGCCATTTGGTCGTATGAATTAAATTATCAAATGCTTTTACTTTAAAGCTGTAGAAGCTGAGTAAATACTCATGAAACCTCGAATCACCTACTAACCATGGTCAGTTGAACTCGAGCTGGCGCAAAAAGGCACCAGTTCTATACTGCATTTAAATGCACATAAACTTCTGTAGTTACAAAAACTTATGCTGAATATTTGTCTGAGTAAATACTGTATCCGCTTGACATCGCTTCCAATATAACTTTTGGTCTATTAATCAAATCAACACTCAACCCAGTTATTTACGAAGCCTTTTCAGGGTCACTAAAAAACTTTCTTGACAATTTTCCATCATTTGAATTGCTGCCTTTGTGGTTCGGTATATCCAATAACAAACCATTTCAAATTTGAAAGATTCTTTAATTATCTTTTTCGTTGAATTTACAGATTGTTTCTAACCTAGCTTGTCACTTTTTAATTGGCAGCTTGTATGAAATATGCAAGAGCGTTTTGAAACATCGGATTATTCCATGAAGAGTTGATAGTCCGAATTTAAAGCTACCCAAGTAACCACGAGGCTATTATAGCTTGCATATATAGGGCATATGCATTACGTCTAGTGCATCATTGAAGTTGGATTAAAGCTGAAAAGGGCCCCACTAAGATCGAACTAATGCTATATCTTTTGTAATGCCATAAGACATTGCTAAAGTAGCATTATTGCATTGGTAATGTATCATTGCATTGGTAATGCATTATTACATTCTTAAAGCTAATCTAACGCTTCGTTACTTGACATCTGTTGGATTGATGTGATTCCGCATTAATGATGTTGATTTTGGGTTGAATAAGAGCAATAATATAATGCTTATGGTTACTTGGGTAGCTCTTGGAACATGAACGATCTTTTCCAGGTTTCTGGATGGGGATGACTTTGGCTTACTTCCAACACGAGGGAAGTAGCCAAGCTGGAATGCATTGGTTGAAAACTATCGCCAGATGGTTATAGAAACCGGGGGGAGCTCAAATGCTTGAGCTCCAAGTTCATGATGTTTTCGAAACCTGGGGCCTTCATGTTCTTTGAGCCTTTGATATAATTCAACAATTCGTCAGCTGAGATCTTCAACTCCTCTGTGAAGTCGTTGGGACTTAAATGGATGTTAGTAACAAGCGCGCTAACGGTAGCTTCGTGTGGACTGACAAAGTTTTGTCCGAGATTGTGGGAGCTGACGAAGTGTTGACTTATCTCAGCAGCCTTTTCTGCAGGAGTTATCAAGCGATCCTTTAAGTCATTGCTGTCTAGTGGGATCAACGGTGGAATGGGCCTTGGCTTAGTTTTCAAAATGTTTGTCAACTTCCAGAACGGCTTTGAACAATCTGGGAGAGACCGGATCTTGTCGGCAAAATTGCTATTTCTGAGGTCCACCATTCTGGCCTTGATAATTTTTGTTATCCGATTGCAATGTGTTTTTAAGGTAGGCAGACCAGTTCGCTGGTATTGCCTTCGGATGGCGTTGCGCAATTGTATCAGTCCTTAGTGGGTCTATCAATGGGTACAGAGTTGCTCACATGATCAATCACCGGCACATGTTGCTCCGGGGCCTGGGAGATCGCTTGCTCGATGCTATTCAGTTGCCGATCGATGTCATCTGTTGACTCGAGGTGCACGTTGAAATCGACGGTGTCGCCAACGTGTTGTCGGAATCTCTCCCATCTGGCACGATGGTAGTTCCGTCTGGAGATCCGATGCCGGTTGACTGAGGACCCATCTTCGGCCACCAGTGGATAGTGGTCCGAGCTGAGCTCCTTGTGTATTCCTGGCTGGGCGATGCTTGTGCTCCATGTTGGTGAGGAGAAGCATGTCGATCGTCGAATGGACCCAGGATCTGCTCAACCGGGTGAGAGTATCCGGGCCAGAGTGGCAGAGTAATGGTCCTTCTCCAGGTCTTCCTGCTGGATCATTCCGCCCTGCTTGCGCCGGGTGTTCTCCCAGATTTCGTGTTTCGAATTTAAGTCGCCGGCGATGATAAACTGCCTTTTCCTGCCTCCGATGGCGGGGGGCGTCCTTGATAGACTGCAGTTGAAAACTCCGAAGAAGATGGCAGTTGATGTTGTAGCGTAGGGCGATCGCAACTCCTCCTCCATGTCTCCGGGTCGCTAGCGATCAAGTCGCGCGCTGCCAAGAACTGGAAGAAACCGGGACAAAAATGCTGTGTTCCGTCGAGAGGATGAGTTTAAAAAAAAAAAAAAAAAAAAAAAAAAAAAAAAAAAAAAAAAAAAAAAAAAAAAAAAAAAAAAAAAAAAAAAAAAAAAAAAAAAAAGGGGGGGGGGGGGGGGGGGAAAAAATTTCATCACAGATAGACGTTTAACCCGAGAACAAAATTAATCGAAAACTTTGTGTAAATTTTCAGATTAAAATACGTTAGCCATCGCTTTTTTACTAACGCCACGTAGTTCACTTAGTCGAGGTGCCCACTGATGGGCATCTGCTAGCATGTCAAAATATCACGCCGACGTTCGCCACATGCCATCCGACATTAACGCGATGTTTTGACGTGCAATTAGATGCCAAAATAGCGGTAAGTAACAAAACTGACAGATTCGCCTTTTGCTAGTTGCTTATTGTCGTTTGGCGATTCCTTTTAAATTGACGGTTGCGGAATTTTACACACGCTGAGTATCCAGCTGGAATGGGCTGTGGTGCTCCTTGAATGAACTCGACCATTTGCTCCGTGCTGTGCGGAGCTGTCCATCGACGGGTGGTTGCGTGGAGGTACTGCAACTCTGGATCAGCCCGGCCTGGAGGAGGAGCTGGTATTTTGCAAGGCGGCGGCAGCCGTGAATCGTTGCTGAACGGATGCTGGATGGTTGGTTTGCATGGCGATGGTTTAATGGCTCCGGCGGCAGATTCGGCACCGGGTACCGTGTTGTCGGAATATTCTCCTCGTCCATTCGAGGTGGTGGGCGGCGGGGGGGGGGCGGTTTGATGGGGCACCTTCATCCATCGGGGCGCAATCCATAGTTGTGTGCGCTCCAGCACACTTTCCACACCGGGGTTTCATATGGCAGTTTCGGGTCCCATGACCAAACGTCAGGACACTCGCCGCACTGCGCCACGTCATACTGCTTCTGGCTTTATCGAACACTTTCGAAGATAATATTGAAGAGGCTCCCGTGTTTTCTTCAAATCCTTCGAGCGTGACGGGAACCCTTTCTCCAAGTGGACCAGATAAAGTTGGTCCCGATGGTTTCCTTGTTGCTGGCGCCTAATAGCGAACACCTTCAGAGGTTTCAATGCTACCGCTTGCAGCTCGGCGAAAATTGATTCCGGAGTGTACTCTGGGAGGCCACGCAAGATTACCTTCATCGGCTTGTTTCTGGGTACATCATGAGTATAAAACTCATGTTGCTTGGCGATCAGATTAGCGCCAGCAGCACGGTATTCAGCTTCAGTCGAGCACATTATTTTTGTGCCCGGCTTGCACAACTTGAACAGTTGATTGAAGTTTGATTGCTGCAAGCTCAGTTTTGAATGCAGCAATGTTTTTGGACGTGGTGAAAAGCGGCGGATTTTTCACTTTTTTCGGTATCTCCTGTACCGGGAGCGCAGCAAACTGATTGCTCGCTATTAATCGGGCGTTGGGATCCGATGAATCGGTGTCGTCATTACGTTGTCGCTTGGAGCAGCTCGGCTTCGGTGTGTTTGCGTGAGCCGATGCCCCATTTTGGTGAGAACCAGCCGGCACGTGCTGACTCTTACACATGCTTGCAATGCTTCCTTTTGGCTTGCCACCGCTAACAAGCTTAAAAGAGCCGGCGATATATCACGAGCCGGTCGCGCAATCGCGAGAAAACGAACGAGAGGAAAAAACGGAGAAAAAAAAACTTCGAACCGATAGAGCGTAAGCGTTTCACGTCCGAACGTGTTGCTAGAACGATACTGAATGAACGGAACTAGCACAGCTAGCTGGTATTTATAGCTAACGGCCTCTCATATCAATACGTTGCGTTGGTTTTGTTTTTTCTTACGAAGTGAGGAGACTTTTGCATAGCTTACTACAAGTTTTATTTCGTTTCATGCGAAGGTGATTATACTCAAATCGAATGGTTATACCCAAATCCAAAGGTAAATTAAAACTCTTAAAATCCTTCAAAGCATCCTAACATTTTCTTCACACATACTCTGTATACTACACTCACTAGATCACTGGTGCCACCGAACAATAGGTAACCGAAACAATAGAAATCGCGATATGCCCGATAACAAAATATTGCGCTGCAAAGCATCAACACAACCGTTCACAGCCGATGCCCAAACGCATGCTCTTTGTGTTTCGTTAAATTTCAATTTGTACAACTACGTTCTTCATACTATTTTACAACTGGAGCTGATATCTAATATTATAATTGCAGATAATTCAATACAGACGTCTTCCAAATTTGGAAGATCGACAGGTTATCGGTGTGAACCCGAGTAAAGTCTAGCATCATAAAGATAGCAATTCGAAAACTAATTTTGATATAAACATCAAATTGAAATCAAACTTGATTTCACTTCATATCTTGCTGTATTTTGCGTTCTTTCTGTGAGAAAAGTAGTTTTGTTTTCATTGTCTAGGCGGAAGTGGAATAATCATTTTGCTACCATCAAGAAAAAATTTACAGCAATATGACTTTTCAATTTGCTCTCACTGGTAGCAGGCTTAGTTTAAAATTTGATGTCACAGGAATTATTTTTTGCTATCAATTTAAAACGGCCAAAACGAAAGCGACCTGAGTAATCATTAGGGCCTGTTCATAAACCACGTAGACTCATTTTTTGAAAATCTCAGAGCCCCCTCCCCATTCGTAGACTTTTCTTCATACAATTTTTGAAATTTTGTATGGTGCGTAGACATTAGTCAACACCCCCCCCCCTCCCCCCAGGAAATTCTACGTGGCTTATGAATAGCCCCTTATCAGGAACATCACAACAACTTATTTAGTTTTCTATTTGATCTCAGTCTCTACTCAGGTAATCACCTGGTACCTCATAGCAAGGTGCTTACAGGCGGACCAGAAGATAAGCTACCTCCCCCGACGATTCGCCCTTTGAAATTGATGCTTAAGTATACATTCTGGAGCGCGAATTCGACATGCTTATATGGGGTGAATGTTTCAAAATTGGAATGTCTTTATAAAACTCTCAAATAGATTTGCCCAAAGATATGTTTACTCTTTTAGAAAAGTGTTTACTCGTACTGAAAGTAGAGAGTGCTCTGTAATTTTATCTAACGTAAGCAATTCAACATTTTTTTTTCTTTTTTATAGCTTTAGCGCGCTCAGGGCCAGAACGACAATGACGGTTCCAACGACGGAAGTGATGATCAAGATGGAAGGGACAGAAATCCAGTCCTATCTGGAATCGTTCAACAAAGAAATTGGCGACGGGGAGAACGAAACCGAAATGCAGGAAGGCGAAGAAGAAGAAGACGATGAAGATGAAGAGGATGGAGGATGCTATTTCGTGGACCAGAGTGGTAACTACTACTATCAGGCGAGTAAAGACTCAGAACCGGTGTTAACTACGGCTCCACCGGATGCGGAAATAGAAGAGGAAGATGATGATGAAGAAGAACTCGCCGGAAACATGAATATGGATCAACCTGCCAAACAGGAGAGCAAGGACATCAGCTATGTGTTGATTATGCAAGATGATGAAAATAAGGAGCAAAATGAAGGTGAGGACGAAGATGAAATGGCTGAACAGGATGAACTAGAGGAAAACGTTTATGAGTTCGACGACATTGAGTTGACGGAAATGGAAATGAAACCTGGCGGGAGCAAACAAAATAGGGGTAAGACGCAATCCACGGGTGGAGCTAATCACATGTGTAACTATTGCAACTACACAACCAACAAACGTTTCTTATTGGCCCGTCATATGAAGTCTCATTCGGAAGATCGCCCCCATAAGTGTTCTGTTTGCGAACGGGGTTTTAAAACCATTGCGTCGCTGCAGAATCACGTGAACACCCACACCGGAACGAAGCCACATCACTGCAAGCACTGTGAAAGCTCCTTTACCACCTCCGGTGAACTAGTCCGTCACGTGCGCTATCGCCACACCCACGAAAAGCCACACAAATGCCCAGAATGTGACTACGCAAGCGTGGAGCTGAGCAAGCTCAAACGCCACATCCGCTGCCACACTGGAGAACGTCCATACCAATGTCCCCACTGCACTTACGCCTCACCTGACACCTTCAAACTGAAGAGACATCTACGAATCCACACCGGGGAAAAACCCTACGAATGTGACGTCTGCCATGCTCGATTCACCCAATCCAACTCGCTGAAGGCTCACAAATTGATCCATCAAGGTATGTATCCAAGCGTTTTCCACAATCCACTCAACTACCAACGTATTACATCAACCATTATTATATTTCTAGTCGGCGACAAACCGGTGTTCCACTGTGAACTTTGCCCTACCACCTGTGGTCGCAAAACAGATTTGCGAATTCACGTCCAAAAACTGCACACCCCCGTGGATAAACCTCTCAAATGTCGACGATGCAACAAGACTTACCATGACCGGTACACCTACAAGATGCACACGAAAACGCACGAGGGCGAAAAGTGCTACAAATGTGATCTCTGCCCCTACGCTTCGATTTCCGCACGCCATCTGGAATCCCACATATTGGTGCACACTGATCAGAAACCCTTCCAGTGCGATATGTGCGAGCAATCCTTCCGTCAGAAGCAGCTTCTTCGCCGACATGTCAATCTCTACCACAACCCGGATTATATTCAGCCTCCACCAAAAACCAAAACACACAAATGTCCGAGCTGTCCGCGTGCTTTCCGCCACAAAGGCAATCTCATTCGGCACATGGCACTGCATGATCCGGAATCGTCGGCACGGGAAGAACAGCTTGCCCTTAAGGAGGGTCGTCAAAAGCGCGTGAACGTCACCTTGGAAGAGATTGAAGAGGAAGAAGAAGATGAAGAGGACGAAGACGAGGATTCGGATGATCAGGAAATGATGACGGTCGAAGGCGAAGACGGCCAATACGTGGTATTGGAGGTTATCCAGCTGCAAGAAGATGAAGACCAGAAACCATTGGGTAAGAATAAAAAGGTCAGCAAAACGGAAGAGGGATTCGACGAAGAAAAGGATGCACTAGCGAACATCAATGAAGAGCTTACTCTGCACGAAGGTAATTTACAAACTTACTCACGTGAGATATAATCCTAGCTAATTGGATCTTTATTATTATTTTTTGTTTTCATTTTATCAGATTTGGCCAGTGAAATCCTCATGTCTACAATAAAATCACCACCCGCAAAGAAAGCGCGTTACACTGCGTTGAACAGCACGGTCATAGCTCGAGGGAAAAACGTTGATAAAGACATGAACAATTGTTTTGGTTTTGATGTAAGTGGTGGACCCTTGCTGTAGTTGAGTTTAATATTGCTTAACATTTCCGTTTGTTTCTATCAATTGCTTAGGAGGATGACGACGATGACACAGAGGGTAAATCAACCATTACCTTGCTCAACTAGGGCGCGTATGGTTTATGTCTGCTTGAGTGAACGACAGAAGTTATACATAGTTAGCAGGCAACGGTCTCCAAAAACCATCCATAAAAGTAACAATCGAGCACAGCGACGTTTAGGTTAGACATTAGTGGTCTATTGTTTAGATTATTTTGCATAGATTTCGAACATCCCTAGTCAGGATAATTTTTAGTTCGTTGTGGGGTGTGAAGTGCGTTAGCATTGTAGGTAAGTTAGATGCTAGGAATTCGAAAATGGAACATGTATGAGTACTGCGAACTATTGTAAACAGTTTCATTAGGCAGCAGTAACATTGGCAAACACTAACACGTAACACGCTTATGTTTTTTATTGTTATATGCTTAAATGCCAAGGCTTAGTTTTATTCTAATAAATACAGTGAAATCATTTAAGATATGTTTATTTTTTTCAAATATTTAGAGTAAAGTGTGAGCAGCCGAGCATGGGTGGTGAACATAAAAGAACCTATGAGCTGGGCTGAAAAATCCGGGCCTAACAATGAAAACACGGTTTTTTTTTCGTTCAAAATTGGCTTTACTCTTCAATGTGAGAGCAACACATCCATTCCAGCGCCGTTCTAACAACGATTTATCATTTGCCTCAAAGTAGGCCTCAGCGATAACCTCTTCATTCAAGCGAAATTTTTTGCCGGTGAGATTTTTTTTAAGATCTGCGAACAGACACACAAATCCAAAAAACCTTTTAAAGTTTATAAAATAACGTAATTAAAAATTAGCCACGAGGAAAAGGTATGAATTTCATAACATTACCTTATGAAAATCTATGATTATTGTCACAACCAATACCAATGGTTTGCTTATGGCAATCGTTTAAATTTCATTGCACAACCTTTTTTTTTTTTTAACTCAAATGTTTATTTATAAGGTTCAAGTGCCATAGGCATAACGGAGCCGAGTGCTTTTTCATTTTTACAACGATAATAACTTACTTACTAGGTTAGTTTTGGAAAGCCGAAAAACTCGCGGCTTGGTCGAGGTTAGGGATTACAATGATTCGGGAAGGAATGGGGAAGTAGGAATCTTAACGTTGGCTTTCAACAGCAGATTGGTGAGGCTATATTGATGCTGTATGTCTGGCGTAGATGTTGCATTGCGTTAAGCTGTAACGATACAATAAAAGCGGTATTACGGGGGAGGAGGCGACGTGGACATGTTAAAGCGACAGCTAAGAGAGGATCAAACGAATACATCTATTTGTTTCAAGAACTTGTAAATTAGCCCCATATAGTCCAAGTCCAGCTTGCCCAGCACATCTCTGATATCTTCCTTCTCTGGTTTCCCTCGGGCCCGTAGGGATGCGTAAAGATCAGATCTGGCAATTTCGTAATCGAGGCAATGCCAAACAACGTGGTTGATGTCCTGATAACCTTCACCACAGCCGCATTGATTGGTGTCTGAGAGACCTATTCGATAGAAATGAGATCCTAACCAGTAGTGATTGGACATTAGACGACACATTACCTTGATAAAATCCCGGCTAATATCCAACCCTCTGAACCACGATTTTTTCGATACCTGTGGGAGAATGAAATGTAACCATCTGCCCAAATCCCCTGCATCCCATTTTTGTTGCCGGCTGATCAAGGCCTGTTGACAGAAAATAGCAAACAATTCGTTGAAGGCAATTTGTCGATCATAAATATCGCCTGCCTTGACAAGTGAGTCCGCTTTCTCATTACCCGGAATGGAGCAATGAGAAGGGACCCAAACCAAGGTGATGGTGTAAGAATTGTTTGATAGGGCACTCAAAAGAGATCGTATTTCGCTAACGAAATACGGTGAGTGCCTTGCCGGCCTCATTGAACGAATAGCCTGAAGTGAGCTGAGACTATCCCTGAAAATGAAAAATTGATCAGAGGGAAGAGAGGCAATTCGCTCTAATGCATAGTGTATAGCCACCAATTCTGCGACGTATACGGAGCAAGGATTTTGAAGTTTGCAGGAGGCGCTATGAATTTCGTTAAAAACACCAAATCCAGTGGAATCATTTTTTTTTTGACCCGTCGAATTTTTGAAAAATTGATGGAATGTACTCCGAACGGAGTGGATCTGGTATTCCACGAGCTGCTTGCTTCATGGTTAGATCAAAAACTACAGTAGAACTAGAGAAGTCTTGGGAGTAATCACGATTAGGAACGTTCGAAGAAAGGCTCACGTCCAGAGTCATGTACCAATGGTACAGTGTCATGAACTCAGTTTGAGGATTTCGTTCGATTAGCTTTACAAAATATTCAATTACCAATGGGTTTAGCACCTCACAGCGGATGAGGAACCGGAACGATAGCTCCACAAAACGATCTGATAAAGGAAGAACTCCTGCTAATACCTCCAAACTCATAGTATGAGTTGAGTTCATGCAGCCTAACGCGATACGAAGACAACGGTACTGTATTTGCTTCAGCTTCAGAATATGAGTATTCGCGGTGGATTGAAAACAGAAGCTACCGTACTCGAGAACCGACAGAATCGTTGTACGATACAGCTTTATCAGATCTTCCGGGTGGGCTCCCCACCATGTTCCGGTGATAGTACGCATGAAGTTTATTCGCTGCTGGCATTTCTGATGCAGATACTTAGTGTGCTTTCTCCAGGTGCATTTAGAATCAAACCAGACCCCTAGGTATTTATAAGACAAACTTTGAGTTATTATTTTACCCATGAGTTGAAGCGGTATCTGTGCTGGATCACGCTTCCTAGAAAAAGCAACTAACTCTGTTTTCTCCGGGGAGAATTCGATACCCAGCTTTACAGCCCAGGTAGACAAATTGTCTAGGGTATCCTGCAACGGTCCCTGCAGGTTGTTCGCCCCTGGTCCTACAAATGAAACAACGGCGTCATCCGCAAGCTGTCTTAGCGTGCAATTTTCCATGAGGCAGCTATCGATGTCTCTAACATAAAAATTATAAAAAAAGGGGGCTTAAACTAGAGCCCTGGGGGAAGACCCTTGTAGCTAATTCGTGAAGTTGTCGAAGACCCATGAGAAAAGCTCATATGTTTGTCAGACAACAAATTGTACAAATAGTTGTTTAATAATGGTGAAAGGCCACACTCGTGGAATTTGTCTGAAAGGACGTCTACACAAACTGAATCAAAAGCCCCCTTAATGTCCATGAAAACTGAACCCATTTGCTCATTTTGAGCATAGGCCAGCTGTATTTCTGTTGAGAGCAGCGCAAGACAATCGTTCGTTCCTTTGCCTCTGCGGAAACCAAATTGTGTATGAGATAGAAAGCCATTAGATTCAATCCATTTGTCGAGCCGATGGAGAATCATCTTCTCTAGCAGCTTCCGTATACACGACAACATCGCAATTGGACGATAAGAGTTGTAATCCGACGCGGCTTTCCCGGGTTTTTGTATAGCTATAACTCTAACCTGCCTCCATTCATCCGGAACAATATTGCTTTCCAGGAACTGATTAAATAAGTTTAGCAAGCGCCTCTTTACGACGTCTGGGAGGTTTTTCAACAAGTTAAACTTGATTTTATCCACTCCTGGTGCAGAATTGTTGCATGACAGAAGAGCAAGTGAGAATTCGAGCGTAGAAAAGGGCGCATCCATTTCGTTACGATTGGTTTGAGTGTCGCGAGCAATTCTTTGCACCGGAACAGAATCTGGGCACACTTTCTTGGCGAACGCGTAGACCCACCGGGAAGAGCTTTCCTTGTCTTCATTCGCCGACGACGCATTTCGCATTCTTCTCCCGACGGTCCAAAGAGTTCTCATCGACGTTTCACGCGATAGCCCTTCGACGAAGTGACGCCAATATCCGCGTTTCTTGGCCTTGGCGAGGCTCTTAAACTTACGCTCAAGAGCAATGTACCGCTCGTAGTTATCTCGGGAACCGCGCTTCCGATATGCTTTAAACGCGACTGATTTTTCACGGTAGACCTCAGTACATTCGTCATCCCACCACGGAGTGGGCGAACGTCGGCGAATTGTTGATCCTGGTACCGGTCTGCGCTGTGCGTCGATTGCACATTTGAGGATTAACCCGGATAAAAACCGATACTCTTCAAACGGAGGAAGGATTTCGACCGATTGCTCGCCATCGATGATCGCTTCAGCGTATTTACCCCAGTCGATGCACTTCGTGAGGTCGTACGCAATGTCGATCGAGCGAGATTGACACGAACCATTGGTGATAGAAATTTTGATAGGCAGGTGATCACTACCATGGGGATCTTGAATCACTTTCCACGTGTAATCCAATGATAATGAATTCTAACAAATTGAGAGGTCTAATTTGCTTCCAGGGTTTGGAGGTGGAGCCACGCGTGTTACTTCCCCAGTATTCAAAATAGTCAAGTTGAAGTAGTCCATGAGGTCTAGTATCAATGCAGAACGGTTGTCGTCGTACGGTGACCCCCAGGCTGTACCGTGAGAATTAAAATCTCCTAAGATCAACCGTGGCTCTGGCATTGCGAGGCAAATAGTTGAAAGGTCCCTGCGGGATATTGCCGTATTCGGCGGCAGGTATATGCTGGCTATACTAAAACTTTTGCCTCGAATAGTCACTTGGCATGCAACTACTTCAGGGCCTGTCATCGAGGGGAGATCAATTCTATAAAAGGAGTGGAGCTTATTAATCCCCAACAGCACCCCTTCATATGAGTCCCCTCGATCCTGCCGAATAATGTTAAAATCGTGGAAAGAGAAATCTTTATCAGAAGAGAGCCATGTTTCACAGAGAGCAAATACGTCACAATGAGATTTGTGAACTAAAAACTTAAAAGCGTCCAAATTTTTTAGAATACTTCTACTATTCCATTGTAGTTCTTCGATCATATCCCCGACCTCATTGGATAAATTATCCATCGAAAGATATGATCGAATCAAGAAGAGGCCATTTTGAAGACAGTTTCTTTAGGAGAGGTTTTACAAATGTAAGGATCATGTTGATGAGGTTTCTAGTTGTTAGTGAGACCTCGAAAATGGTGAAGATGAATTCCACAATCCCAGAAAGAGACATTGTTTCAGAGTCTTCGACTTGACACGGTCGAGATTCCGGATGTCTTGGTAGTTGGCGTCCTGGGCAAAAAACTGGAACAATTGGGGTTTTAGATGTTCCCGGAAGTGGCGGAAAGTCACTATCCAGTGGTTTAAAACCTGGAGGAGAAACTTTTTTTGTATTGCCACCACTTCTTGGATTGTTTAGAGGAGGGTGTGAAGCCTGTTCTACAGTCAGCGCGTTTTGAGATGCTTGCTGACGGTGCCGTTGACGTCTTGCTGTAGCGCGCTTTCTCTTCGCTCCCGTCTGAACAACAGAGTACTCCTCAGCACCCTCAAAGTCTGAGCCATGATCATCAATGGGCAGGGAAGAAAAGATATTGTTGTCAGGTTGGGCTGGTGGAACAGCGGCCGGTGCGATCTTTTTAAGTATTTCTGCATAAGAACGCTTTGACCGCTGCTGCAATGCACGAAATTGCACAACCTTATGAAATGTATTTGTCAAAGCTTTGGAACACATGCGCATTAGTTGTAATAATTATTAGGATACTATTTTCATTCGACGTGTACTAAATTTGTAGTTATGAAACGGAAAATGAAATGAAAATGCTAATGCAAGTCATTTAACAGAACGCCCGCAGTACAATTTTTGTTTATCAATGTAAAACTTAATGACAAATTTGCATCTTCGTGAAGAATAATGCTTGTCAATATGCGCGTATAAGTTCCATCCATACACGATGCGTCCCATACATATTCGAAGAAAACCAACCACTGGAAGCAATAAACTTGCTCACTTGTCATTAAAGTCACTATTTTCGGAGGAAATATTCAGATAATCGCGAGCAACCTGATTCTCAATAGGACTAGTAAGACCCAAACTGAAATTATGGGAACTCTCAAACTGCAAGTTTTTGAGCTTTTTCCACATTTGTTAACAATATTTGAACACCTTCTTTGAGCGCTGGAATCGGCTTTTGAGGTTTCTTCAACATTTTGGAGAGTTTCCAAAAAGGTTTGGAACTCGGGTCTAATTTGACACATTATTTTCAAATTGTTTGTTCCTCAGGGCAGAGAAGCGTGTTTTAATTTGTTTTTGCCAATCTCGCCAGATAACTTTCATGGCGGGATCGCGTGTTCTTTGATATTGTCTTCTACGGATATTTTTGAGACGGATCAAAAGCTGAAGATCGTCGTCTATTATAATTGAATTGAACTTTACCTCGCATTTTGGAACTGAGACAGCTTTTGCTTCGACTATAGAAGTAGTCAGAGATTCTGCAGCATTATCGATATCATTTTTAGTTTCCAAAGGAATATTAGGATCAAAGTTATGTTCCACGAATGTTTGATATTGGTTACAATCAGCACTATGGTTTTTTTTTTTAACTTAATTGTTTATTTATAAGGCTCGAGTGCCATAGGCATAAAAGAGCCGAGTTCTTTTTCATTTTTACAACGATAATAACTCACTTACTAGGTTAGTTTTGGCCGAAAAACTCGCGGCTTGGTCGAGGTTAGGGATTACAATGATTCGGGAAGGAATGGGGAAGTAGGAATCTTAACGTTGGCTTTCAACTGCAGATTGGCGATGCTGTATGTCTGGCGTAGATGTTGCATTGCGTTAAGGTGTAACGATACAATAGAAGTGGTATTACGGGGGAGGGGGCGAGGTGGACATGTTAAAGCGACAGCTAAGATAGGGTCAAACGAATACATCTATTTGTTTCAAGAACTTGTAAATTAGCCCCATATAGTCCAAGTCCAGCTTACCCAGCACGTCTCTGATATCTTCCTTCTCTGGTTTCCCTCGGGCCCGTAGGGCTGCGTAAAGATCAGATCTGGCAATTTCGTAATCGAGGCAATGCCAGAAAACGTGGTTGATGTCTTGATAACCTGCACCACAGCCGCATTGATTGGTGTCTGAGAGACCTATTCGATAGAAATGAGAGCCTAACGAGTAGTGATTGAACATTAGACGACACATTACCATGATAAAATCCCGGCTAATATCCAACCCTCTGAACCACGATTTTTTCGATACCTGTGGGAGAATAGAATGTAACCATGTGCCCAAATCCCCTGCATCCCATTTTTGTTGCCAGCTGATCAAGGCCTGTTGACGGAAAATAGCAAAAAATTCGTTGAAGGCAATTTGTCGATCATAAATATCGCCTGCCATAGCGCCCACCTAATTTATGATAATTTAACAGAATCGAGTAAACGAGGATGTCTCAGTTACGATTGATCGCGTTCGGGAGATTTAATATCTTGGCGTGATTATTGATGACAAGCTATAGTCCAAAGCTCACATTGACAATGTCATCATGAAAATTGCCAAGAAGTATGGAATTCTATGCCGGTTGAAAAACGATTTAACTACTTGCAGTCAAATACAGCTATACAAATCAATCATCTCTCCTCATTAGGGCTTTTGTACTTCCATTTTATGTTTGGCCAATCAAACACAAATACTGAGGCTACAGCGTTTGCAGGATAATATAATCCTCGATTTTTATGTTAGACGCTTTGCAATGGTTATCGGTGAAGCAGAGAATTGTATATTTGACTATGGTGTTCATTTTTAAATTAGTTAATGGTTTGCTGCCTCGATATTTGTCAGATAGAATTAAAAAGACATGTGCAAAACTCATTATACATACGCTTTCTCGCCAAGGAAAGCCTCCCGCACAATCCAATCCAACTTCCAACTCCAGATGTCTATGAAGATAGCATGAGTTCTCAGCTTCTTCTTAGGTAATCAACACTTCCCTCCCATCCCTTGCTGATCATAAGGACCTGGCCAAGTGTTGTGCAAAGAGATCGATGGATGAAGAACCTGTCACACCCAAGGCAGCTCTTCTGGTGCTTCCATCGTCTCTTCAAGAGCCACCTCAGGTTTATGTATGGTCGGAAAATGCTATGCTATCATTTATTTCGTCCATGATTCATTCTAAATTGGTGGCCGTAGAATCTATTGATTCAGATAACGGAACCTAGAAATAAATAATGGTACATAAAGTTGTATATTAAAGTAACGCAATATTGTTGCTGCAATCCAAGAAATCTGACAAGGTCTCTTTCACGACCCGTTCTCTCTTTCACGACCCGTTCTTATATTTTCAGACATTCTTTTTTTTTTTCTTCAGAGAGCGAGTTATAGCGCTATAACCATAAGCCATAGGGAGCTAGGACTATAGTTAATGCTTAGGTCCCAACCGTTCGAAGAGATCTGGAGCATACCTTAACCTTCTTAGTCTAGATGCTTCCAACGACCATTGTTAAATAATTTTTTGTTCTATACACCAAACAGGGCATTCTGTTCAACTGTTCTCTCCGACTATTAATTTCCTTTTTCCTTTGATATCTATTGAAGGCTACGTGGGTTCCCTGTGTCTTCTTCAGGTAGATACCAAATCCTCCCTATCAACAACGATTGCATGGACGTGGCCAGGTGAGCGACCGAGGAGTGTCTTCGTGGAGATTATTGCGTGAAGAAATGTATCAGTGACTGGTTTTGTTTCATGCTGGCATGCAATGTCTTCAACGAATTATTCCTCATCGTAGCTCCATTCACGAGGTGTGCAAACGTTAATGCTGATGCTAATATGCTTCACAAAATAATAAATAAATAAATGTTTTCAATTCGATGCCAAGACACATTAAACGTGCGCCAACACTTTCAGAATTTAAAAGAATATGTATTTCACATGTTAAAACTGTATTCTAAACAGTAAGCGAAATTTTTTTAATCATTTATGAAGACAGTAACTGACGAAGTTTTGCTTTTATAAAACGGATTATTTTGTATGGACTATTTCTTGAACAAGATACCATGAAATAGTCGTGGGTTGTCTGGCTGATTGTCGGGGAATTCCTTCTCAATTCTGTCGTGGTTGAAAGTAAAAGTTTGACTAGGGCTGGTCCAGGATTTTTTCGGTTTGGACATTTTCTCGATTTTCCTGATTGGGGATATTCTTGGTCAGCCCAAAACTAAGGTGGTGATTCTATTAGCGTTGGAACCCGATTGCTCTGTAGCGGGCAGGATCGGATATTGGCTTGTCTTTTTATAATGTCCTTATACGGATTCTGTGATTTGAATTGTAAAAGGATTTCTTGATCGCTGGGTATACTTGCGAACATTCGTGGTTGACAGCTATTGATGTCAACCACAATTATATCGCTGTAAAGCAAATGAACAGTTTTGGAAGAAGTAGAATGAAAATAGATGAAATCAGTTCGTTTTTGACGGCAAAGTCCAGGTTCAACAGCGGAATTGCCCACGGGTAATTTCGGATTGATGACGGAGGAATCTCACACGCAAAATAAAGATAAACAAGTTAGACTTTATTGAACGTAAAATAGATGTACTACACGCATTGAAGTTTTTGTATCGAGTAATCCAAACGTCAGAAAACAGAAAGAACAAGGTATGTTGCGCACTAGGTAGGTGCGTTGGGTAAGGAACAATGTTGTTAGGTATAGAGATAGTTATTGCCCGTTCAACACTCCCCCTCAATGATGCTCTTCACTTGTTCGCCATTAAAGCCAGCAGTACTGAGAACTCCAGGTGTTTCACTGGTCCAAGCGGCTTCGTCATAATGTCTGCCAACATACGATCGGTAGGGCAGTATTCCAGTCGTATCTCCTGCTTCACACATAACTCCTGCACAAACCGCTGTCGAGTATCGATGTGCTTGCTACGTCGACTTTTCCTCTCCGAGCGCACGAAGGACAAGCACCCCTGGTTGTCCTCGAGCACAAGGTTGGGTTGATGTTGTGTTTCACCCAAGTCACGCAGTAGCTGCCTAAACCAGAGTGCTTCCTGGCACGCCTCGCTGAGGGCCAGGTACTCAGCCTCCATTGAAGAAAGCGCGACACTTGATTGGCGCCGACTAGCCCATGTAACGACACCGCCTCCGTACTGAAAGACTATTCCAGATGTCGATCTTCTGCTAGCGACGTCCCCTGCCCAGTCCGCGTCGGAATACCCTATGAGGCTCTGCTCTTTGTTTCCGCCCAGCTGCAGGTCATAACTCTTCGTCGCCTTGAGATAGCGGAGGACCCGCTTTGCAGCCGTCCAGTCGCACTCACGAGGTTCATTGAACTTGCGTCCGAGGATTGCAGTGGCCGTAGCAATGTCCGGCCTCGCCACAACAGCCAAATACAGCAGTCCACCTACGAGACTACGGTAGGAAGTAGGGTCCTCAAATACTTCCCCAACTTCAACAATCTTCAGGTATCCGAGGTCCATCGGTGACTTTGCGGTCTTACTGTCCTGCATTCTAAACACGTTGAGTAGCTTCTCGATGTATTTCCGGAGACTTAGTCTGAACACACCGTCAGTGCGATGTGCTTCACCTCTCCTAAGCAAGTCAACTCGAAGTCCGCTCGCAAATCATTGCATATCTTGATCACTTCGTTCTCGCCCGCCGAAGCAACGAGAAGGTCGTCTACATATACCATCGAGAAAACTTTAGTGTGTTCATCATCCTTCACGTACAAGCAGGGATCCGATACTGCAGCTCTAAATCCACGTTTTACAAATGCTTCATCCAAACGCCTGTTCCAGCACCGAGCTGACTGTCGTAAACCGTAGATACTACGTTGAAGTTGACATACAACCAACAACCAACTTCCAGGTCCCGTTCAGTTGATGAGAACTGATCTCTTCATTCATAGCTTCGCGCCACACCGGATCCTGCAGAGCTTCACGATGGTTAGCTGGCCCTTCCACTGCACACGCAGCGATCTCAACGGCGTATTCCAAATCGTATTCCTCCAAGTAGCGTGGACGCGTTCCTTGGGTAGTACGCCTTGATCGACGACAGCCGGAACTAAGTTCATCTTTACCTTCGTCTTCAACGTCACTGTTGCCAGGCATCTCTGTATCACTAGCCTCTTTGTATACTTCTTCTTCTTCATCCTCCTTGTAGTGAATCCGCTCAATGTCTTCTTCGGGATTCTTCATTGCTTCAACCGGAATTTCCATGTTCACCGACGACGTACCGTTTGCCCGGTTCAATGAACCAGGCATCGCGGCTAACGGTGATTAAGTCCGTCTCCAAATCCACGAATCGATACCCTTTCTGCTGGATTGCATAGCCGATAAAGGTAAGTTTCATAGCCTTGCTGTCCATCTTCTTTCTCTTTGTATCCGGTATGTGTACAAATGCTTGACTGCTGAAAACACGAAGATGACCGAGATCCAGTTTCTTTCCCCACCAAAGTTCATGGGGCGTTTTCTGGATGGATCGGGAGGGAAGCCTGTTTGGAAGGTAGGTAGCTGTGAGGATAGCCTCACCCCAGAACCGTTTCGCTAAGCCTGCATCAACTAGCATACACGTAGCCATTTCACCAAGCGACCTATTCTTGCGCTCAGCTACCCCGTTTTGTTGAGGCGAATAGGCGGTAGTGAACTGTGCTCGGATCCCTTCGGCTCTGTAAAAGTCCCGCAGCTCTTTATTAACCAACTCTCCCCCTCCATCTGAACGCACTACGCACGGTTTACGCCCAAACAGGTTCTCGATCCATCTGACGTATTCCTTAACATTGTCGGCAGCTTCTGACTTGTGTCGAAGAAGATATGTTACTGTGAAGCGACTGTAATCGTCCGTGATTGTCATCGCGTACCTATTACCGCTGGGAGTGGTGATTTTCGGTCAATCACCGGAGGAAACGGAAGCCTGGCCGATTTACTCTCCATAACGTCGATTCTCTGCACCTTGCTCGCTCCATCGATGCCGTATACAACGCCAGATCCTTCGCCTTGAATTGGTGTGCGCTCACCATCCGCCAGCGTGATATAACCACCAGCAAAATGTATCAACGACTGGAAGAAAGCCTTGTCTATGGTCATGTGGGCACTCGCCCCACTGTCAATCACCCAGCTGCTGTGGTTCTTGTCCGCCTCCGAAAACGCAACGCCTCTCGCATCATTCTGAGCAGCTTTAGCCTTCACATTCCCGTTAGCTTCCACCTTCGACGATGAACCGTTATCCTTCCGTTGATCCACCATGAGGTTGCAGCAGTTTCACTTAAGGTGTCCAGCCTTCTTGCAGTAGTGGCAGGTACGATTTTCATTGCTTGACCTACCCTCTGCGGATCCCATCGCCTTCTCCACTTTCATTGTTACGCCATTGCGTTCGAGATTCCGGTTGAATTCGTTGACCAGCTTTGCCTTCACGACGTCGAGGAAAATGTTATCGTCAGATTTGATGTCCAGTGCTGTCACCAGACCATCATATGAAGGAGGAAGGCTCCTTAGCAGTTTGCAAACTTTGGTGTTCTTGTACAGGTGCATTCCTGCCCCATCCAGACGATCAAAAAGATCATCAAATACGGCCAGATGCCTCTCCACATCGCCGTTCTCCACGAGGTTTGTAGAGCAGAGCCGCTTTAGCAACGACACACGAATGGAACGTGTCGTCTTTTGGTGATAGCTCTTCAAGGCATTGTAAAAATCTATAGCGTGAGTACAACCCTTGATCAGCGACAACTGGCTATCATCAAGTAGCAAAATCACTGTCGCCTTCCGGTCGTTTGTCAGCCATGCAGCAGTACGATCTGCTTCTACAAGGATTTCCTCGCTTACCAGCTGCCACAGATTATCGCGGGAAAGTAGCATTTCCACCCGGATCCGCCAAGTTTGCAAGTTCATCCCATATAGCAGGGGAACGGAAAACGTCGTATCAGCCATCTCGAAATTTCACTTCTCACTAGGCACTTTTCAAATGTTCGGCTAGTTTATGCAAGCAGGGAGCACAACGGTAACGAACAAACGTTTTTCTTCCCTCTTGCTCCACAGTCACTCTGTACTTCGTCACGCGCTACATTTTCGATCACTGTATCGAGCGTCCAGTCCTTCGCGATCAAAAAAATACGCACCCACGACGAGATGATAGAATAATAAAAAGCACAACGCAATATCCAGTTCTTCACGGCCGAATCTTTCCGTCACAAAAAACTGTTCCCTGGCCGTGGTCGCTGGGCCCATAATCTGACGGCAAAGGCCAGGTTCAACAGCGTAATGGCCTACGGGGAATTTCGGATTGACGACGGATCACACGCGAAATAGAGAAAACAACACTGTATTGAAAAAGTAAAATAGACGTTTTACACGCATTCAGGTTTTTGTTTCGAGTAATCCAAACGTCAGAAAAAGAAAAAAAAACAAGGTATGTTACGCACCAGGTAGGTGCGTTGAGTGAGGAACAAGGTTGCTATAAACTTTTTCACGCAAATCAATGATACCGTCGTGAGGAAAAAAGTTTCCGCTATCAATTATGCTGTTTGATGCGTGGGCGGCCCAAAACTTTTCTAGAAACGGACTTACAAGGCTTTGATCACGAACGTTGTTCGGCCCTATTCTATTGTTGCTTAAGAATTTTGTTTTGAAGAGGATGGCGTTCATTTTATTTGTTTATTTATTTTTTATTTTTTATTTCCATCTAAAAAATCAAAATTAAGAAAAAAACTCTGGGGTTTTTTTGTATTTTAAAAAAAAAATTTGAAGGACCCAAAAAAAAACTTCGCGAAAAACTCAACACATTCCAAAAGTCTCTTGTAACTTTCTCGTTGGAAGAACAAAAACAAGCAGCCTTCCTTAGACAAAAAGGAATAGATAGAAAAGAAAAGAAAAACAAAATCAATAGATCATTGCACGGAATGTTTTAACTTCACTTTTTTGACAGTTCAGGGAGCTTTTTTACAAGGTGTTAGAATTCGAGCAGCTCAAACGAAATTTTTTTTCATTGGCTTTTCCGGATTCTGTACGATTATGTTCAAGAAATGATGTAAAATTAAGCAGTGGTGTTTGTTTTCTGGCTATTTTACATCAATCGTAAAAAATTTAGAGCTCAAAAACTCATACCGAGCTTATTGAAAATATTCTTAGTCCGCATAAACAAGCTCCCTGAACTGTCAAAACTGCATTGATGACGCCATCGTGCAATGATCTATCAAACACATCTTTCGTCGAATTGCGTATGTGTCAGTTTCAGGAGACATAATTCTACAAGAAATCTGTTTCGTTCCCCTACTTTTTTACAAACATGAATTACGTCTCGTGTAAAATTCATAATTTCTAAGTGTGTACACACTTAGATTTTTTTTTACAGAAATCTGAAAAAGTTTACCAAATTCTCAATAGCTGAACGTTCGGTAATCCAATTTAACGGATTTCGGTGAGATTTTACAGTTATCTGTACGTCACGAAAATGCTTGGTTTCGAAGTAAATAATTCTATCTCAACCGATCAACTTCCAGGTCCATAGTGTACTTTGTAGTAACTGTAACAGATATAATGTTAACTAACCATTCATAACTATCGGTTCAGGCAGGTCGAATTCTTTATAAACGCATGCATGTATGTGTACGCTGGTCAAATCAATCTTCCTCAACAACATTTTTGATAGAAACAATTAAATTGAATCGATTTTAATTTTGCGCTTTTACCTGAGAGTGTTATTGGAAGAAAAGCTTTTAGTGGATTAATTATTGATATTGTGTTTGGTTTGCTCTTCCAGCAGCTCCTCACGTTTTTTTAGGCACAGTTTGCTGTTGATGCAGAATCATGTTTGGCAATTCAGCATTGTCATTTGGATCCAGGTTCTCGTCATCACTGCTATTTGCGTTTAGTTCTTCGCGATGCTCTGAACTCTTCTGTGGATGAGCAGTTCCTGATCAAGAAGGTTCTTGAAAGTCAACCTCTGCTGGTTTTGACGATCAAGCGGTCGTCACACTGGATCCCATACCAAATAAGGCCTGTACTCGAAAAAAATGCACCAGACAAAAGTGTTTGCCAAAAATTTATTTTAAGTCGGATTTTCTTGAAACTTTCAGGGAATGAACAAATACATATGGATTATGTTTCGGCATAATTATTTTATTCTATTTCCTTTCCATCGCTGAAAGCCTGCACCTTTCCCTTAAGACCCCTCATTACATTTTGTGCAATGGTGGAGCCGACCTTTTTGGTCACTTTCATCCATTTTTTCTTCAACTGCAGCTCGTTCTTAAACACCGTGGACTATTTTCGAACTTTGGCCTTCATTATGGCCCAAAATCTTTCCCCCGGACGAATCTCTGGTGAATTTGGGGGCTATGCATAAACCACGTAGACTTTTTTGGGGGGAGGGGGTGTTTGACCAAGGTCTACGCTCCATTCAAAATTTCAAAAAAATGTATGGAGAAAAGTCTACGAGGGGGGGGGGGTCTACGATTTTCAAAAAAGAGTCAACTTTGTTTATGAACCGGCCCTTGGGGGGTTGGCGGTTTTTTGGTACAAAAACAACTTTATTGTCTCTGTACCAATCCAACGTCGATCGCGCGTAATGGCATGATACCAGGTCCGGCCAAAATAATGTCTCAGGGGAAGGGCAACAGACGCTTCTGGAGGCACTCGGTGCGGTAAATTTCGCTGTTGATAGTACCCGTTGTGATGTACGGTTTACTCAGTTTTCCGCATTGGCATATGGCCTGCCAGAGCAAGTATTTTTTCGTGAATTTGTCCACTTTCTTATTTCTTACGTCTTCCGGAACATCAAACCGTGATTTGGCAACGTAAAACTCCAGCCCCGGTATCTGCTTTGCGTCTGCCTTGATGTAGGTTTCGTCATCCATAACCACACACATCGGTTTCGTTAACCACTCTCGATACAGCTTCCTTGCGCGGGATTCGGCCACCGTGTTTTGTTGAATACGCCGGTTCGGTGCCTTGCGGACCTTGAATACACGAAGCCCAGCTCGTTTCATGGTTTGCTGAACGAACCAGGCGGAACACTTTGCCCTCAGAGCCGCGACACGCAAATCGAAAGGTTCGGATTACACTTGAAATAATCCAACACCTTCCGGGCCTTCACAGGGTCAGCTGTCTTCGATTTTCTACCACTTCCATCCCGCCGCTCGGTCGTCTGGGACTCCTTAAACGACACAGTTATATGGGTGATTCCCAGTTGTCTTCCGATCCATCTAATGGTCGCAGTCGGATTTTCCATGACGGCGCGCAAATATCTCCGTCGATTTTCTTCTTGTTTCGATGACATCTCAATAACTACAGAACCACAGAACAAGCTATTCATACTCAGATGTTCATTAATTTTTACCCACTGACAAAAAAGTTACACACGGATAAAAAATGTGCATTATGTTGCCAGTGGAAAAGAAGAAAATAGAACCCGAAAATAAATAATCACATGTGATAAATTAACATCACAAGCAACAACCTTACCTTCTGCAATCCATTCAAAGATCGAATCGATGGTCCAAGGCTATTGAGATCATTTGTTAGAGTGGCAGACAACCTCAAAAAAAAGAAAAAAGAAATTCGGTTAAAATTTGCCAACTCAGAAAACTTCCACTGGGTCGGTTCATAAACCACATAGACTCATTTTTGAAAATCTCAGACCACCCCTCCCCCCCCCCCATAGATTTTTCTCCATACATTTTTTTGAAATTTTGTATGGAGCGTAGACTTTGGTCAAACCCCCCTCCCCCAATAAAGTCCACGTGGTTTATGCATAGCCCCACTGGAGGATACTTCTCCATGGTGGCCACTAAACACTCAAACAGCTTCCTGTTTGTTATTTTTATTCTGAAATGTGAAAAGTTAATAAATATTATTAATTAATTAATTAATTATTAATTATTAATACTCAAGGCTTCGTATCCATTTTCAGCGGTCGTCAAAGGTTTCGGGTACGCCTTGAAATGTCACTTGTGAGCGACAATAGACCTTTCTTGTGGATTTTTTTTTATTGGCTTATCAGATACCTCTCAAACTGTAGAGTATACTTTTCCATGAGACCTATGTTTTTTGAAGCCTGTAACTATTGAAAAACAATAAAAAACTGTTAAATAACCATTTCACCCCATATGCGCTCACTGGTGAATATCCATTTGACCCTCCCTTCCCCAACCTGATGTTTCTCTTCTGTGGTGAGTTTCACGATAGCTTGTTAGCTCTTCACTCCTAAGGAGAAATCATCACAACACATGGCGGTTGATTTCTTACTTCCTCTCACCCGCGGAGAGTTTTTTTAAATATATATTTTGCGTTTTTGTGTGTGGGTTGGGGGAACCTACCACCCGCCGCCACCCCCCCTTTTTTTTGGTGCAACCCACCCCCCTCTACGATCCTCAAAAAAAATCATACATACTGACGTTTAACACACAACAAGCCAACCCAATTTTGATACGAGATCCAGTTTGGAACAGGATCAAAAACGAATTCGATAATAGTGAATTCGTTTTTGATTCAGTTCCAACCTGGATCGGGTATCATAATTGAGTCGGCTTGTTGTGTGTTGAAAGTCAGTGTGTATGGTTTTAATTGTGACTCGTATCGGATTGAGGTTCGCACTGATAATATGTTCGAGTATCGCAAGTTGGAACTAGTTCCAACCTAGGTTTAAAAACGAATTCGATGAAAACATAAAAAAGAATCCCGTGTATCACCTGCCCAGTCGGTATCGCAGTAGACTTCCAGCGACTCGTCAGTTTCCAGCTCCTCTTCAGGTGCCGGATTGGGTCCCACTGCTAGAACGGCTGGAGATGATACGTCTAGGCCAAATCCGTCGAAGAATACGGACAATGGACTTGGACCTTGGCTTGCAGTTGGATCTGGAACAACCTCGACTGAACGTTGCTGCAATTGGTTTGTGTGTGCACGTATCAGCCGTTGTAGATCTTGCAGGAACACGTAGTTCACTCTTCCGATGCGCCCGATGATCATAGCGGCTTCCCAATGCCAAGAATTGCCTTGATAGACTTGGGCATACACGGAATCATCGGATTCTAGGATCTTGAAAACCGGTATGTAATGTGCTACATCTTACGATTCTTGATTTACGGATCATAGTCGTTCGTCCAAACTTCAAATGAGCTGAGCGATGAAGAACCAGCTTAGTAATCTTTCGGCTGCCAAAAACTATTTCTTTTACTGTTGGCACTGAAGCACCCGCTTTATAAGCCAAATAGGACAAATTGTTTTGGGGTGTTCTGACATCGGCGAATGAGTCCTTGAGCTCCAACGAATTTACGAGAGCAATAAAATCATCGTCTTTTTCACTAATATTCTTCTTTTTCGCAAACTGCTTCAGATTACCCAGAACTAAACGTTAGTAAGTGTTGAAAAAACTTGACACTCCATCCATCATAGCTACCACTTTGCTCTCTGGCAAACTAACGTCGCAACGTAATTTCGTAATGAGTAACGCAATAGGCCCAGGACAACCCATCCTGTTGAACTGTTTAGTTTTGGTATCCAAGTTCATCACATACTAAAACATCGTTAGCATTTCCAAATGGCTTTAAGCCAGCAAACCATCGGCCCTTTTTAGGTATGTATTAGGAGAGAGGCGACATCTCATCAATTTGACAGGTTCCTCGCAGGCTCAGGATAATCGCTTGTTCCAATCGAACATTGTTTTCTAATACAGGATAATACATTTGCCGGTTAAAAAATATGTTACCAATGTTACTCTATTTGAGATTCGTTAATATGGCCATATTTTCCCAGTTTCCCCTAAGAGCAGATTTTAGCTTACGAGACCAAACGTTGATTATTGTTCTTCCTTTAAAGTCCGAGTCCCGAAGGCGACATCGAGGAATGGTGCATCGTAGAACTTCAAGGAGATCTAGAGGTGCTTGGTGATCGAGGCATGGGTGGACAGTTTATTGGCGATCTACTATTTTACAAATATGGACAACCGGTAATATATATATATATATATATATATATATATATATATATATATATATATATATATATATATATATATATATATATATATATATATATATATATATATATATATATATATATATATATATATCTCCAGTAATAATCAAAGCAATCGTTAAACCCTTTATTTATCATTTCTTAGATTCTCATCATTGGTCATCACATCCTGCATGGACGGTTGCAAAAAATTGACAAACCCCTATTGGTCATGGCGAAGTACGAAACTCACAAGCGTCGTGTGACCGAACCCTCCAACGATTATGCCACCGGGGACGAAGAGAACGAAACCATGCTGGACGTGAGTCAGACCAGCCATCTCGATATCACGATAGCCTCCTCGAATCGGACCGTCCTGGATTCGACACTGGCAGTGGAGCATAAAACCGTCCCCAAAACACAGTACCTTGTGCGAGCGGTTGTGAAGCACAAGATTCTCTTTAAAGCCCGACCCAAACCAATTATCGCTAATGAGGCGAAAAGTGTGTAGAGTTTTGTATAAAAACCGAATTTATTTCTAATCTGCCTTCGAGTTCTAGCATTACAATTTTTGATCATAACATATATCCCTATGCGTGGCAGGCGTTCCTTTAGAGAAATTCCATTTCCCTCTCGATGCCGACAAACTTGAGCTGCTCCGTTGGACCGTATCTACAGTCGAAGAACAATTCCTCGTCCGGTTAAATGGCTCGTTTGGCAAAGATTCCGATCCGGTGGTCACCATTAACAATCATCAGCTTTGCGTAGCAGTTGGGGTTGACAGAATGGTTCGCGAAACAAATCTTGTTGCCCTTGCGAGTGGCGTCAACCACGAAATCTGTAATTTATGTTCATGTAAAAATCTGTACTGATTAGTTCCAAGCAAAACTGGGCTCACCATTGTTTATGTTGAACAGGAAACTGCACATATACTTGTCGTAAACTTTGCCTCGACGGTCCGCTTCGTCCTGTGAGATAATTTCACCGCAGTATTCCGATATGAATTCGTTCTTTTGAGCGCTCTCATTCAGGAATATTCCCCAACCGGCCACTTCCGACGGGGCCATGAGTAGATGTTTGTCTGTTGGTTGTAAAGTTTATATAATAACTGTCAACGCATGTGGGAGCAAAGAATGAAAGCTTACGCAAGGCACGCTGAACGCTAACATTTTTGCAAGCAATTTTCGAGATCTCCTAATGTTAGGTGCAACCAACTTACTAGAGCTAGAAGTGAGTATCTTATTAGCGGTGGTTAATTAGTAGGTAATTAGCGAGCAATACAAACTCGTCCTTGGAAGCATCTTGCACGGTTCCCTTGCGTCCGGCGAACGGAACCGTTCCACACCGATCGACGAAGTACACGGATCACTTAAGTTGTTGTCACACTGGCAAAATCGCCCTCGAATCCGGCACTTTTGAATCCATTGCGCGTGCCGTAACCGTTGGCCTTCACGTTAGATCACGTTTGCTCGCATTTTCGGCTTTTTTTACTTGAAAGACCAGCTTAATCTTCCTAAATTCAGGTTCAATTTTCAACACATCATCGAATAATCTAAATAGATTTAAAAAATCGTGCTTTGGTTGCTTTGGTTATACAAAACGAAAATATGTAAACATTAGAGTTTTCAGAATGGGATGCACTGACAGAGAGGCACTGTTGCCAGAAAAAGTTTTGAATTACATGGTGAAAATAATTTCGCTACTTTACAGAGTTGCCAAAACGCCTCATATTTGTTCCACATGGTTATATTCACCATAAAATGTGGAACAAATTGGAGCTTTCAAAAATTTGTAACAAAATTAGGAGTGCATAGAAAAAAAGTTATTAACGCTAAAGTTATGAGAAGTTCATTGCCTTTGAAGGAAAAATATAAAAAATCGGGGTTAGGTCTGACAAGAAAGGTCTATTGTCACTCACATACGACTAAGAAAATAAGCGAGAGTTAATCGAAGTTCATCCATGGTGACTTTTCTCTTTTTTGGTGGTTCGTTTTTTTTTTTTTTTTTTTTTTGGTTTTTTTTTTTTTTTTTTTTTTTTTTTTTTTTTTTTTTTTTTTTTTTTTTTTTTTTTGTGTGTGTGTGTGTGTGTGTGTGTGTGTGTGTGTGTGTGTGTGTGTGTGTGTGTGTGTGTGTGTGTGTGTGTGTGTGTGTGTGTGTGTGTGTGTGTGTGTGTGTGTGTGTGTGTGGGTTTGTGTTGACAATCAATCTCCCATTGACCGGCAGTGCTTTTATGGAAGAAACTGGTCTGCATTTCTTCAGTAATTCATATGTGATCACTATGTGCAAACATTTTGAGTCCTGCAGATTGAAGGTGACAGCTCTATTGAAAATCCAACGACCCATTTCAAGAATGCCTGTTCATACACGTAAATTCTGAGGTCATCTTCTTATACAATAAGCCCCGCATGAAAACACTTCCAGAATCAATCAAACACACTATAAGAGGGATTCCATTCACAACGTCCTATGCAAAGCACTCGGAGAAACTATAATTTCACCATTTATTTTAGTTGAACAAAGGAGTTTGATTGATTTTATTTCCGCGAAAACGACACAGCAAAGCACAACACGTCATTTTCAAAGCACGGCTTGCTGCGATTCCTGTGTATTATGTTTCCCTCTGCGCCGAAAATTTTACTGTAATTTCGCATCACTTCGATGGCTTTTTTTTAAAAACTGTTCTTTTGGATTATCTATATGATTTTTGCTCCATGCAAGTCTACAGTATGAGATTAGGTGTTTTACAGGAAAATTATATTGGATTAAAGGTAAAAAAACTAGTTGCCGAGAATGGTCATCTTTGTTGAAACTGACATTTCCCATAGATGAAAATGAAATGTGGTTTTGATAACGATAAAATCGAACCGAAATTAGCGTACAAACTAGACTGCAGCTAATTTTGTTTCCTAAGTAGAAACGTTCGGCACAAAGGTGTTAAGCCATCCGCTTCATCCTAAAAAATTGCACTTCTTCATCTAGTAATATTTTTGATAGAAGCTGACATTTATAAAATTTTGATTCTCAACATCAATTTAGTTTAAGTTTCGAAGAGAATCGATCTAGATTAATTGATTCACAAAGTTTTCGGTTTTAAGAATGTTGAACGCAACCTCACCTGTGCCGTGCTGCCAATTCAGCATTTATTAAGAAGACGCTGTGTTTGACGATCCTCGTCTTGTTGCTGTATATTGGTGATCATCTACTTCCTCCCGTTGAACTATATAATCTATTCAAACTACTACAGAGTCTATCTGTCCGAAAACATGTGTGCATGCAGATGGAAAAAATGATTGGGATATGACCGAGCCCCACTTACCATATCCGTATACATATGGTTTGGAAATACCCTCACCAAATAAAAACTAATGTTCATCCAAGAAAAATAAAATCTTATGATCAAACCTCTTAAACCGGTTTTCAAGACTCTGCCAAATTTACATTTACAGACCAGTTCCCTGGAGTAGTATTCGAACGAAATTCTTTTGATATTTTTTCCAGAAAGATGCAGAAAAACCTGATTTCCAATAAGCTGCAACCAAGAGTCAGATTATATTCCAGTTTAGATTAAAACATAACCAACTTTGAAAGTGTGTGATCCGGGGGTTTCGTCTTCTTCTGAAAGTGCTGAATCCTTTAGACTTGAAATAACTACAGCAAGATATGCGCTTTATATACGGAAATGTGATATGTAACTGGACATATAACTAAAATTTAGATTAAATTAAGATAGATTAGGTCTTCTCATAACATGGATACGCTTCTATGTTTGAAAAGTTAGCTCTATCAGATATATATGTAATTAATAATTATCCTCAAACAGCGTGTAACGATCAAATGATTGATAACATTGTCAACGCGAAGCGAATTGCTAAATATGTTCCACGCTGGCTGCCCATCGCCAGCGTCGTCGGTGAAGTTCAGTTCCTCCAGCAGTATTGCTTCAGTGCCTTTGCCGGTAATCGGTCTGTATTTATTAACTTTGGCGATGCAATTACTGCTGATTGTTTGTACTCTGCAGGCGAAGGCATATCGATGGCCCAGACCCTTTCGCCATCGAGCGATTTCACTTGATATCCATACGGCTGCTGGTATGTTCTAATTATTGCAGTTAAACATATATTGTTACAACTGGTTGGAGGCTTTCGCTTGGCACGTAAATCATACACAGTGTGGCAAGTTTAAGACATTCCTTCGGACTTGATTTCCCAAACCTCTGTTCGTTTTAAGCAAAAGGAAAGAACGTGGAATGGGCAGTGACGAAGGCGCAGTTGGGGAAAAAGACACTGCCGTGCAACCGAGAACGATCGTTCGTTGCCCGAATGCACTGACATAAGCGTCTGGATCAGGCTTGTTTGCATGCTATTGCACATTGTACATATCAACGCGGCCTACAAGATGGAAGTTTATATTATAAATGTTCATCTAGCTGGAGAAGTGAAATAGCGTTGTTGATTCTCACTTATTTCAATATCCTGCCTCATACGACGGTTCAAATTCAAGGATATAGCGACTTTACTCGCACCTGATTTTGTCTGTGGACAACAAAGATTGATCAATAGATTGATAGGATGAAAAGCGTTCACCCAAAAATCAGACGTTGGAAAATTCCAATAGAATATTTAAAATCGGAAGGTGATTTTAAGTACCTAGAGAATGTTCAGACGAACGCTAGTAATATCACCCTGTTTTCCGTTTCCTCAGGTGGAATGTCATCGTTGTAATTTTTAAACAGCTTCTAGAATAAAACACAAGCTTCCTAAATTCAGGTTCAATTTTCAACACATCATCGAATAATCTAAATAGATTTAAAAAATCGTGCTTTGGTTGCTTTGGTTATACAAAACGAAAATATGTAAACATAAGAGTTTTCAGAATGGGATGCACTGACAAAGAGGCACTGTTGCCAGAAAAAGTTTTGAATTACATGGTGAAAATAATTTCGCTACTATACAGAGTTGCCAAAACGCCTCATATTTGTTCCACATGGTTATATTCACCATAAAATGTGGAACAAATTGGAGCTTTCAAAAATTTGTAACAAAATTAGGAGTGCATAGAAAAAAAGTTATTAACGCTAAAATTATGAGAAGTTCATTGCCTTTGAAGGAAAAATATGCCTGGCTTGAAAATATAACTCAACATTTACAATACTTCAAACTTCATATGATACGAAAAATACAACCGAGTATAAATAACTACAAAAAAAATCCCTTCGGACACCGCACACTATGATCCAGCTTAGTTGAGCATGAGCATGATTTACCGCCCGAGGTTGCTACTCCGTTCTTGCCAGATCAGCTGTTATTACACAGAGAATCAACAGATGATGCTTGGGACTAACATACATCTTCAATGGGTAAAAACTGGTGATCCCAATCTAAGGCAATACCGGCGCCAGCCTCGCCTGAATGCAGGTCAAGTAGGGAATGGGTAGGAATATGTTGACGTGATACTCGCTTTATTGGAAGCCGCGGAATCCACTGCACTTCCACGAGAAATCACTGGGATTTTGGATAACAGGATTGGGTGGCAGCAGGGTTCGTTTTGGTTAACGACAAGCTGTTAGGTGTAATTAGTACCGATTTCCGATTTGGACCGATTTAAACAAACAGTAAGAATGATATTGGGGCCACTCACAAAGTGTGATTGTGGTGTTTCATTGGGAAAACAAAGTGATTTTCAACAATGCTGAAAAGCCGATTTTTACCGGTTTAAACCAACAGTAAGGATGCTATTGGGGCCACTCACAAAGTGTGATTGTGGTTTTTCATTGGGAAAACAAAGTGATTTTTGAGTATGCTGAAAAGCCGGTTTTTACCGGTTTAAACAACAGCAAAGATGCTATTGAGGCCACTCACAGAGTGTGATAGTGGTATTTCATTAGGATTTCATCTCAACGCTGGAGAACCAACTTGAACCGATCTACACCAACAGTACGGATGCCGCTGGAGTCCCTTACAAAATGGGACAGTGATTTATTTGCTCCAAGATAGGGTGGCCCGACGAGCATGACGAACGAATAATTTGGATCACAATTAATAATGTACCTCACCACCGACCGATCTTACCCGGCGAACCACGACTTCCGATGCTCACTCGATCACTCGCGCAACGAACAATAGGCAACCGAAACAATAGGCAAAACGCTACGCCCGATAACAAAATATTGCGGAACAAAGTATTGACACAACCGATTCAACCGATGGTCGACGCAAAGCTATTAAAAGTAAATTTTATTAATATAGATACATAATGGGCAACAATTACCTGTCCTGCTCCTCGTCCTTGAGAGCACTTACTACCGAGTATTAGATATTGTCTTCAAAATTTTGTAGAAATAAATTATTTGTTGCAACATTTTTCCTTCATTTTCTCCGATGGATTTTCAACAGGATTATTTCTCTCACTATCAACGATTTTCGTCAACACCAAATAATGATCGCCAAACAATCTATTTCACTTATTTCTACTCGGGATCATCCAGACACTATACAACTGTCAGCACTTTTTAGTCGGGCTAAAGTGAAAAAGGAAACCACACTGTCCTTTTACTTTTCACTTCATACGATCGAAAAAAAAAAACACACACACACACACACTTAGCGATAAGAACACTGCCTATTAGACCTCTGCACTTTTCCCCCGTAATTACATGTTTACAAAACACCTGAAAGAAACTCCTGTTTATCAATGTGGGAGAGGTCATCCGTTTTCACAACAAAACACCCGGCCAGTGTGTTGGTGCCATCACAAATCGACCCCACGGCGATAGTATTGGTGCCGACTAGCCGCTAATCGTTGGTCGCGCAAAAAAGGCAACATCAACAGGAAAATGACAGCAAAGAAGCCTTCCAAGAGAAGTGAGCTCCCCGAAATGATTCAATCGTCATTTTTGTCCCGGATCGGGCACTTTTTCCGGCCATTTTCACACTCCCCCCCGGGACGGAATCTATCCTTTCTTTTTCCGCCGGCGGCGGAAATATTTGGGGCCGGGTGTGTATTTTTTTGTGTGTAAGGGCCCGGCCCGAAACCACCCCCCTTCCTTTCCCGCTCCCTCCCTGGTTCGGCGCCGCACCTATTTTTTTTGTTCTGGTGGTTAGTTTAAAATCAAGGTGTAGTGTGGTGTGTTTGTCTTTTGTGATAGATTCAACAATTAACTTTTATTTTCTCCGGGGGGGTCGGGAGGGGGGGATTTATGCGGTGGGTGCCCCGTAGAAAATTTGACAGCTGTGAAATTTCCCAATTGGCCGACGAAATCAGGTGTCTTCGATTCGGTATATTATTCTTCCGATTTAATTACTTCGTGCCAGTGGGTGTATTTCGTTATTATATTAATTGGTGAATCAAACCTATTTTAATCTAAGTAATTTGGTATCAAATTAAATCGGTTGTTAAAATAGTTGACTATATCGGGATGCATAAGACTCGATTTAATTGCAATATTTATTATCAAATTTGGTTTTGTTTTTGAGTGAATGGGCTAAAGTATATTTTTATCAACACAATAATATCAGATGCAGCGATTTATTGTGTGGGTGTTTTTTTGTTACAACATTGATTTTGTTGAATTTGTAGATTATTCTATATTTTATTCTGTAAGAATAAATATGTAGTTATAATGGCTAGTAGCTGAAGTGTTTGGAGAAAAGTGAAAAAGGAACAGAAAATGAAAGAATATGCCGAAATTTACCGAAAGCATTTCTATGAGAGTGGAGGTGGGGGGGAAAAAAAAAGGGGGCGGAAAATGGTTCAAAGGATTTTAAAAAAAAAATATTGTTTGGGGGGGCTCTGGCGATAATTCGAAAAACTGGGGACCTCGGGGGGGTTGGCGGGCCATTTTGTCCCTCATTTAAGGGGCAAAAATTTCCTTTTGAATCATTTGGTGTCTTTTTTTTCTCATTACATTATTGTTGGGGGGGGTCCTGGGGCTTCGCTGGACATTCTTTGCGGTGAAGATCTCGTTTTTTTTCTGTGTCTCTCTCCTCTTTTTGTATCTCCACTACACGTGTTAAGGAGTGTATCGAAAATAAGCTATCCACAAACTTTCTCTCAAATTTTGTTGAAAACCGATATTTTATTCATACAAAAAATTGATCCTTTATTGTACGAGGTTAAACTTGAACATAATAAAAACCGGATGAAATTTAAGTTATTCCTTCACGAATTTTCGAACTTTGGATCGAATGCTCTTCATCAAGTTCCGGACAAGTGTTGCATCGCATTTTTTGGACGCTTGAGCCCAAATTTTTTGAACTCCTGCTGTTCCCAGCTGCCTTACCAGTCTTCTTGAAGACCCTCTTCACGATTGCTCAGTAACGTTCGATGGGTCGAAGCTGAGGGCAATTTGGTGGATTGATATTTTTCTCAACGAAATCTATAACCTTTTTCGCAAGCCAATTGAGAGTGGTTTTGGCATAGTGAGCCGACGCTAAATCCGGCCAAAACAGTGGAGGTGTACTATGCTTCTTATTTAAAGGCAACAATCTCTTCTGGAGACACTCAGATCGATAGATTTCCGTATTTATAGTTCCGGTAGTGTAAAAAATGGTTGACTTCAAACCACAGGAACATATTGCTTGCCATACCAGTACCTTTCGACCGAATTTCTCCACTTGAATCGACCTGTCCGCATCGCTCACATCCTCTCCAACGACGACAGTATTGTGGACCTGGAAGGGTTTTTGAGTCCTCCTTTACGTAGGTCTCATCGTCCATCAAAACGCATGCATCCGGACGCTGCAAAAGACGGAAATACAATTTCCGGGCCCTTGTTGCTGCTCGCTTCTTCTGTTCTGCACTTTGTTTCGAGATTTTCTGCTTCTTGTAGGTCTTCAGGTGGTTTCGCCTCTTGATACGCTGGATCATTCCGACACTCGTTCCTGCTTTTTTGGCCAAATCACGTATTGACATTGATTTGTTCTTCATGATTAGAGATACCACTTTCTGCTCCAGTTTCGGGTTGGAAGAACCGGGTTTTCTGCCTCTTACTGGTAGCTCATCCAAAGAATAGTGTTCCCCAAACTTATTAATGATGGTTTTAACACTCGCATGATGGGAGTTCAGTAGGGATTTTTTTGTTAAAGCCCGAAGCTAAGAGTCAGTTCCATTGTGGTAATATCCCATTAGTTAGTATTTTCACTGTAAATATGTACTCACTTTTTTGTATTTCAGAATCAACTAATTAAAGAACATATATACTAGATACGGATGCCGTAGTACTTTGCTCTAATATAAATATAACATCATTATATAAACAATAAATGGTAATACAGGGAAATGCGAGGGACCATCAGTGCACCCGATTGAAGCACTCTGGATAGGGAGAATGGGAATGTCAACTCCCCGTTGCTAAAGGTTTGTGAATAGAGGGCGGGCTTTTTTCCCTGCCCGATGGGGCTTCTTCCTGGTGGATTACCCGTTTTTTTGGTTATTGGTGGTGGTTCCTCCCCCCCCCCACCCTCTGTTTTTTCGTCCTACACTGATAAAAAAGTAATGATAATATCTATGTGTCCCATCTATGTTTTTTTGCAATATAATCAATGAATGATATCTATTTGTAACCACACATACTTTCTATGTGTACACATAACCACTATGTGTGGCCACGCATACTTTTCATTTGCTACATAAACTTCATTTGTGTTTCTCAGAAAGTTCTGTTTATGTGTGAATAAATGAATATTATGTGAAATTTTACATGGATTTTTGCCAATAAATATGTGTGGATTATTTGCCGTGTACAATGGCATGATGAGGATAATCAAGTGAAACAGAGAGGAGAGCCTATTGCCAACAATCAATATGCAACTAGCGATTTGTAAATTGTTTTCTGTTGTGGAACCCCCTTGGGCGGAATACACCCTGAGCCAGCACCTAACTATACATATTTGCGCCTTTAATTTTGATTTGCTGTGTTATTTTGACAGAATATTTGAGAGTGTGTTAGTGTGAGTTCATTATTAGGGGTGCATTATTAAGCTTGGGACCGAGCTTGGGACCGATGTGCTAGTACTGACTGAGCCAAGAAAAAAACGTATTTGTTCGGGACCTACTGGTCTTAGAGTTAGTCTATGCTATTGCTGTCGGACTGAGATTCCTTGCTACGATGGGTGGTAGCCTATATCATACACATGGTTTTGACTTTGCAAGCCACATTTTACACAGAAAGTTTGGAATATTTCTCATTAATTGCTACCACCTTCTTGTCCATTTGGCGGGAGCATATTTTCCGGTTTGTTCCGCTTCCAACCTTCCGAACCGCTGGTCAAACAATTTGCTAAAGACGGTATTTTTTGGTAGTTTTAGTTTCTTGGCAAGATCGCGATTTCCCCCTTAACTTGATTTGACGCCATTTTTTTTCAAATGCAACAATAATGTAAACATGGTGTACCACGATATAAAGTGCAGGGTATCAGTTGTCATATAATTGAAACGTTCAGTGATCCGTGAAATAATTCAAACAACTACAATGAAGGAAAAAAAAAATATCCGAGCCTTTATTACGAGTGATGCAATCTTTGTTGCACGTAAATGCTACTCAAAGATAAGTATGACCACAGAGAACAGACATCCAGGCTCGAACATTTTTTTTTCCAATTTCCTGTGTAAATTTTTAAAAGCAGACCGTTGGAAAAACAACGCCGCCTAGCCTAAGTTTCACCAAACTAAAATTGACAGACTATCAAATCTCGAGGCGGGCAAGTGGCGCCATCAACATACGATTCACCAAAACTAACGGAAACGAATCGAAATTCTAAAATGACAGTTACAAACATTTACACACGAAGGGCACACCAGCTTGGTTGTCTGTTCTCTGTCGTATGACTAAATTATTTGTTCTATTCGATGTATTGTTAAATCCTAATTTGAATTCCAAAATCATAAATACTGTCACACTCAAAGTCACGTTCCGAATGCTGCATTTAAAACAGCTTCTAGACAGAACCGTTCACAGCCGATGCTATAAGCAGATTGTCCTGCAACTCCAAAGTCTGTATCGATTTAGTGGACATTTTTGAAGAGAGGAAGGTTCGGCTTGTCAAAATCTGGACACCGCTATACTCATACATCTTCTGAAATATTCTCATCAATAAGTTAAATAATTCGTAGAATGATAGACATATAATCCGGTTTATCTGAAAATACAAATTTAGTTTATATTGCTTCTGATTAGTCGAAAATGGCGTCAAAGGAAGAGCAGGTTTGAAAAGTAATTGTGTGTGTTCGCTTTAAAAGTTCGGATATCTCGATCAGGAAACTCGCTAAAAAGCTTGGTTTTCATACATGCACTCACCACAGCATTTTTAAACCTATCCTATTTTAACTCGTAGGACAACAGCTAGGAAAACAGGAAGTGAAACAACGTTGAACAACGAATTCGACGAACTACCCGAAGGATACGTTAGTGAAACAAATATTACGGAGGAGGCCAAATCTCAAATTAAAAGGTCGGAAAATTTCGAGCATATTTGGAGGCATTAACAAGACATTAAGTAATTTAAAGTAAGGACTGTGCCGAGCCACATTGACAAGCAGAATGTGTCGGCCTAAACACGTGGTGGTAAGTAATATCTCGAATATCTGACGAATTTTCCTGCGTGGAAATAGACGATAAATCACTGAAAATTTATTAACGTATATTAGCTTTCACTCGTTTCGTAAACATGGATTTTGGTCATAGAACAAATGTCTCGTAAATTGTATGAAACGTTAATATTGCTTGCCATCTGGTGGAATGTTATCATTACAGCTTTTTGTACAATGCACGAAATGGATTTCATGAAGACCAGCCTTCGCCTTCGTAATGTTCCTTCTGTGTCCACTAGTGTTTTTGACAGTTGCACGTGTGGAATTGAATACGAAGGTACACAAGTAACCATTAAACACTATAACGTGGCATTATATCAGCATTATATTTGCATATGAAGCAGCACTTAAATGCCATGAAGCTCTACGAATATCCCGAAATAACGTGCTTATAGTATATAACGCAGAAGTGACAGCTCGTTGATTGCATTAGTAATGCTATATTCATGCACCTATACATAACTGTCAGTTATGATAGCCCATTTTTAGCACTGCTAATGTTATTATTCTGCATTTATGTTTTGTCTATTCGCGATTTATTTTTAGAACTGTTTCTTCTTTTATTTTATTTTTCTTATTGATGGTCTTAGCAAAAAAAGAGGAAAATGTATGTAACAATGAGCTATAAACAAACCGCTTAGTGTAAATTCATATAATTAGTGTTTAATTTTTTTTTAATTCCTTTATTATCGAGATTTTTAGCCCTGGGCTGGTTCCCCAAGTAATCACGAGGCTGTAATAGCATGCATATATAGGGCATATGTATTACGTCTAGTGCATCATTGAAGTTGGATTAAAGCTGAAAAGCGCTTCATTACTTGACAACTGTTGAATTGATGCGATCCCGCATTACCGGTTGAATAAGTGCAATAATATAATGCTTGGGGGTTCTTTGGTCTTCTCCCGGAGGTAGTCATTTCAATCCCTTTTGGTAGTTTTGTAAATGGTGGGGGGGGGAAATTGGCGTGTTTGTTGTGGGGGGGGGGTATTGAATCCAACCCCGCGGGGGGGGCTGCCTTTTTTTTTTTGTTGTGGGGGGGGGGGTGTGTGTAGTTATGTTTTATTTTTTTTTTTATAAATATAAATTATATATTTATTTTTAAGGGTAAGTCGCTTAGAACAGTGTGCCAGCCCCGATGTCTTACACACTAGACGAATACGTTTCAACTGCGGCATTCCAATTTTCAATCCATACCACATGTGTGGCCCACTGAGGAACACTTTTGACAGTTGAGCTTATAGAAATAAGAAACCAGCAACCATGCCAATATGCGTTGCGTGGTTGCCAGGCTCAGCAGAGAATAAAAAATTAGGCTGTCAACACAACGGCACCTTCGGCACATTACGGGAACTCCTATAGAACATTGCAACGCTTGTAGACACACTAAAAAAAATAGCACAGGAGAAAAGTGTGTTGAGCGATCCACCTCTTGACCGTCATGCATAACTGGACCGCTGCACACTGTTGCCAAAGGCGCAAACACGTGATCGAAATTGTTTTGACCCGAAAAACTACGTTTTTTTGCTATAGTTTCTTCAGCAAGGTTTTTTCGTGAACTATTCTCCATCTTATGAAGATAAAAATTTGGTTATTAATCACCCTACTAGTGAGAAAAAAAATTGTTTTCTATTTTTTTCTGTTAATAATATTTTTTTTTGGGGGTTTTTTTTTTTTATTTTTAATAAAAAAATTGTGTGGCACATTCCTCTTACTTTTTTTTTTTGTTTTTATTATGATTATGGGGTTTTTTTTATTAAAAAACTTTATTTTTTTTTTTTTTTGGCGTATAAAACCGCGGGGGGTTTTCTGCAAATTTGAAATGTTCTACACTTTTGTTTATCATATAAAAAGACACAAATTTGCCAAATATAGTCGATTGTTATCACTTATATTTTTTGAGATATTGAGGTTTTTGATAGAAAAGCGTAAAAAAAAGAGATATTGAGGTTTTTGATAGAAAAACGTAACGTAAAATCATAATGATCCGCAAATTTTCGCAGACGAAACTATTTGCATATGAAAGTATGAATCAATAAATGTTAAATCCAGGTGCAATCGTTCGTTTCTCGTTGTCGCTTGGGTGCCTAAGCCAATAATCTTAAAATTTCAAATATCATGTTCGGTACTTTTTTTGCTTAATTCGGTCTGTAAAACAAAAATTTCACCAAACGTTTTGTAAAATATGACGTTTAACAACATTTCAGCAATCAAAAATAATAAATTTCTGTAATTGACAGAAAACTACCGAACACTGGTAGATCGAAGTAAACCACGCTGAAAATCTGACGTGTTGATTTTTCAGCTGCGTTTTTTTCGGGGAATTTTAAAAAATTTTTTTTTTTTTTTTAAATTTTTGGAAGTGTGGTGTGGAGATTTTTCATTCGAGTAAATTTTTTAGATCCGACTTTTGGTCAGAAGTGCGGTAAAAGTCGCCTAGTGAATGTTATCACCGGGAGCGTGAAAGAGCAGTTGTGATTGTATCATCCGGTTATGTTCCGAGTAGCTCCGGGAAAGTGACAATTTCTTACATGGACCAATCCTAAGAGAACACATGAGAAGTCAATAATGGATTCGTTAATGGCTAAATCAAGTACCCAAAGTTGGTCAGTGGGCTTTGTATGGTATCAACTAATGTTCGTGCCCCGAGCGAATTGAAGCGGTTCCCAGCCCAGTAAGGCTGAGCCAACGGAAGTAAAACAGCATATCACAGGGTAATAGACGGAGAGTAGCGATACAATGCAGAAATCAGTTCTGGAATATCGGTAAGCTTGTCTTATTTTTCTTTCTCTATTCAGGGCGTCTGTACAGTCGATTAAGACCGTTCACGCCCATCTCGCTCTAGAATTCACGGTATAATCCTATGAGAATTGGTGATATGGCATGAGCGGATAGATTCAGTGATTGTGTAGGTTGTGTGGAAGAGGGTCAGTGTGAGTAAAAGGCGATATCCATTCGGTCTCCCTGACACAACACACGCACACAAAAAGCTTCATTTCGTGCTCAGGCATAGTGCATGGTTTGGAATCTACTATACAACCAATAACCGGTGTATCGAGGGTCAATCAAATGAAATGGCAGAGGCATTGAATTAGCAATTCATTGTTTCCCAGGGAACGATTGCGTGCAGACATGGTCAATGATAACCATGCAGCGTCATAAGGGGTGCGGGTGAACATGCGTTGCAGGTAAGCAGGAGTGTATTTGCGTCTGGGATTCGGTGTGTGAGTTATCTCAGATATGATCAGATATATGTATGAACATATAAAGTACGATGAAAATGAAACATAAAACGTCTTTTACCAGACGGAATCACATTGTCGGAAAAGAAAACCTTTGTGTGTGTGTGTGTGTGTGTGTGTGTGTGTGTGTGTGTGTGTGTGTGTGTGTGTGTGTGTGTGTGTGTGTGTGTGTGTGTGTGTGTGTGGGGGGTGTGTGTGTGTCACGCGCGTGTGTGTGTGTGTGTGTTTGACTGGGTGTGGGTGTCTGCTTACCCACACATCTTCTCTTTCCAGAAAGCGAGTAATGGCGCTATAACCATAAGCTGTAAAAGGCTAGGACAAGAGTTAGTGCTCTTGTCCCATCCGACAGGCAAGCTCTCACACAAAAAGAGCCTGGATAAAAGTAGGAAACGCCTGTGTTCCAGCCCAGAAAAGCTGACAACAAAGGAGTGCATTAACTTTCTTAGCTTCTTCACTCCCAACGACCTAAATACATATTAATATACATATGCTTTCTCGCCATGGAAAGCCTCCCACACAATCCCATCCAACTTCCAACTCCAGATGTCTATGAAGGTCGTATGAGTTCTCAGCATCTTCTTAAGTAGACATCTAATCAACACTTCCCTCCCATCCCTTGCTGATCGTAAGGACCTGGCCAGGTATTGTGCAAAGAGATCGATGGATGAAGAGCCTGTCACACCAAGGCAGCTCTTCTGGCGCTTCCATCGTCTCTACAACAGCCAACCCAGGATTATGTATGGTCGGAAAATGCTATGCTATGCTTAGCTGCTTGACAGAAAACTACCGAACACTGTAAAAAAAAAAAAAAAGAAAAAAACCGAACAAAAAAAAAAAAAAAAAACAAACCAAAAAATGTATAGCCCCCCCCCCCCCACAATATAAAAAAAATATTTAATATATTTTGTATTTTTTTTTTTTTTTTTAAAATAAAAAGTAAAAAAAGTACCGAAATGATTATTTTTTTGTTCGGTGCTGTCTTACGTTTTTCTTTTTTTGTTGATTTATTCCTAGGTTGGTTCGGGTGGGGGGGCGTTTGTTAAAAAATAAGTGATGTTTTTTTTTTTTTGATAATAAAAGTTGTTTTTTTTTTTTTTTTTTTTTTTTTTTTTTTTTATGTAGGTGTTGGTTCTTTTTTCCAAATGCTGCTTATTTCAGTGAACATTTCGGAATGTTTCAGGACAAAATTATCACCCGGTACCACGAGCTCTTCCATCAAAATAAAAAATGCCGTTGAGTCAAGCGGTACCGCAACTTATTATCTTCGTACCATTTTCTAGTCGCTGCTGAGTAGAGGCAAAATGCCAAATCTGACCAAAATAGGATTGCTTGAGAATGTGGTAACAGATGGTTTTAAGACACTCTAGAATGTGAATTTCATTTATATTCCCAGTTGTGATAAATGGTTCTCTGTTTTTTTTTTCACATGTAAAGATGACTTGCCACACTAAATACTTTTTCGCCTTTTTTTTCAGATTTCCTTTACTCTTGGTGGTATAGAATTTATTTCCAGAAATTTGTTAAAAATCGGACTTGACGTATTATATAACATTTTAGGACATTCACGACAGTTTTATGAGAACGTTTTGGATTTTCTAGCCAATATAACGTATGCATTAAAAAAAGGGACTGTTTCGGATGGCGATAAAAAAAAGCTAAGACAGATAATTGCTTTCGATAAATTTCCCATGGTCGGGAAGACCGTAGAGTAGGTGAAGACTCTACGGGGCTGAGCTGCAAGCAGCCCGGCGGGTCCACGGGTCGCGGATGGTGGGGTTCCATCAGATAAGATGGACGGCTACTGAATACACGAATAAGTAGCCCCGGACGAGCGGCGGGGACTGTTTAGGATGTGGGGGAACTGAGCAGTTGTTGGACTCTGTTGAGTTTCTTCCAAAAACCCAGCAGCCCTCACAAAAGCGAGCCACCCTGGTTTTTAAAAATAAGTGTAAAAGACCAAGCCTTCACCCATTTGAGCGTCTGTTCTCCATGTTAGGGGCGGCTCAAAACAGCGTCTGTTCTCCATGTTAGGAGCGGCTGGGTCACCGTCTTGTTAAATACAAAAGCCATAAGTCCTGGTGGTGCTTGGGACTGTTAAACAACAGCATCACGATGGTCCTCCTGCGAGATAGTGGGGTTGGTTGTGGGCCTTGCGAGCCGACACCATTCAAAAGGAATTGCAACGAATAATACACAAGGAAGAAATCCGAACCGGAACAATCGGTAAATTTCCCATGGAAGGAAATTATTTCAGCTTACTTACAAAAAAATTCAACGCCCTTGCGAGCGGCCTTCCGGCAGTTAACTGGAGCATTCGCCATGGTGGACGAAAACATGCGTGTAGGCATGTTTTTGAGTTCTTTCTTCGTTTTATTTATCAATTACTCCTCAGTTTTCGTGACAAAATTATTGGAGTAGATCTTACGCTTTAGGTTGGCCCAGAAATTCTCGACGGGACGCCGCTGGGGGACGTTGGGCGGGTTCGCCGACTTGGGTACCACATTGATATTCAGCCGCTCCATCTCCTCCAACGATCGCTTCGAGTAGTGGGCCGAAGCCAGATCCGGCCAGAACACCGCGTCTTCGCCCTTATGGTATATCTTGATGAACGACGCAATCCAACAAACATCAATGCTGAATAATAGCTTGTTCATATTACAGCGTTGTAACATAATACAAGGCTATCTTGATGACATTTTCCTTGTTGATAATTTTCAAAACACCCTTGTATTATGTTACAAGTCTGTAGTCTGAACAAAGCATAACTGTTTGTTCAAGCAAATTTGGAGGAGTTGTTCAGCTGTTTGTTCTAGAAAGCTGAATAATTTCTCCAAATTTGTTTGGACAAGCGATTATATATTTCTCCAAATTTGTTTGAACAAGCGACACTGATGTTTGTTGGGAACTTCCAGCAGGCATTTCGTACTATAAATTTTCCCGTTCACGGCCAGTCCGGAGCGAAAGAAGAGCGGCTTTGACATCCCCTTCTCGCTGATTGTCAGCCACCGCAGCACCTTCTTGGGGAACTTGGTGTGTGAAATGAACTTCACCTCGAAGCTCACTTCCTTCGTGGGGGAAGTAAAATACGAAGTGCCCTGCCACTCGTTGCTATCCAGAGTGAGATAGGTCTCGTCGTACATCACCACCGCCACGTCGTGATTCGCCGGGAAAATCGAGTTGACCATCTTATTCAGCCGCTGCCGCTGCGTCATTGCCTGCAGCTCCGAAACCAGTGGACGCGACTTCCGCTTCCTGACATGTATGTTCAAGTGATACCATACCATACGGCCAAGCGCACGCAACGATGTAGCCACTTTTCCCTCGGTCTTCCTCTTCAGCATCCTTTGGAGCTTCTTGTCGCTCAGGGTCGGCGGCCGTCCGGAATCGGGTTTTCTTTCGATGCTCTGATTGTTGTCTAATAGTGCCAAGATGTTGTAGATGCCGGAACGGGCGTATCTGGCGTCCACAAAGTGCCGCACGATGTCTGTTTTCGACGCGGCAGGGTGCTGTTCTTTGAACGCGCACACTTCTGAACGGAGTTGCTTCACTGTTTTTGCCATCACGGTTAAAGTTCGACTGATAGAGCTGTCAAATTTTGTCTGCTGACTCATGGGTTACTATGATTGATACTGCATGGGTAGTGTCGTCAGCGCGGGTGAAGGAAAACCCATGAAAAATCAGCAATTTTGGTCAGTTTTTTTTAATTGAAACGTTATTACTGTCCAATATAATATTTTGCACTTCCTGTTTTTCGTGACACCATTTTGAAGACTGCCGTTGAGTTAATGAATATCTCGACTGACAGCAAAACCATACACGAGTAGAAAATAGTGCGTTAACTTGGAAAAATTAACTCGGATTTGACAAACAAAGAAAAAAATAAATAAGGACATTCATAAACTCTATGTGTAGACAAAGTTTCGAGAAAATCTGAGACCCTTCGGCCCAATCTGTACGATACTAAATAAAAATTCCCATATCTGACAGGTGAAGAATCAATTTTGACAAACACCTTTTCGAAAACCAACGGATCAACAGCAGGCGTAATTTAGAACATCTGTCAAATTGTAGTAAAAATTAGTTTTATATATCACCGTTTCAACATGAAAGAATCACAGTCAGTAATGTTATTCATCATCCTGCACATAAATGTAAATCCAATCATATATTGGTTTATTCTAACATGTAAGTTTTCATCAGTACTAGCATAAACGGACCGCTTTAAAACTGTTTTCTTTATGCAAAGAAAATCGACCTCTAAGTTAATGTCCTCTTGAAGAATGGAAAGAAAACGCGAAAGCAGAATAAACCACGCTACTTTCGCAAGCTCATCCACTGACTCTATCATCATATCCTCCGACCGACCTCCGTCGTCAGCTTCTTTGTTCGGAATCGTAGAAGAAAATCAAAAGGCAAGTTCCACCTTCTATTTACAACAACTGATATCCCCATACATGTCTATAGGCAACATCGATATCATAGTAAGAACCGCATTGCTCCGAACACAAGGCTCATTTTCCCTTTGAGCTACGAAACCCTTAGCTATAATGCAAGCAACGGGTCTACTACTAAGTCTCCGACGCAATCTGATCCGATCGTCATCGTCATATAGCAGCTATCTACCTGTCTGCCTACTAAAGTCACACTTATGACGCACATCTTTCAAACCAACAGCAGCAACAGCAAGCATCAATTTTCGTTGCTTTCGTTGTGGCGATAGAAGGAAGGGTTACTCGTTGGCAGCTAATCAGCCTAGTAGTCAGTTCTGCTTCGCGTTCCGCCGCGTGTAGTCCGGTCTGGCTTTCGATTTCTTTGTCCGTTGCCTGGTGCAAGTTTTAGACGGGGCGGTGCGATACCCTCTCTATGCGCAAGTTCTTCCATGGAGCCTTCCGACAAAGATAGCGAAGTTGCCTTAAAAAACACTTCAATCAACTGAATCCAGTTTGTGTTAGGAATAAATCGTGAAAGGCGCTACAATCATCGAAATTGGATTTTTGGAAAACATTAACCGCTAGTTTTTCTCTGGAGGTAAGTCAACAACAAGTTACAAAACGTGCTACCCGTTCGTCGTCGGTTACACTTTCTGTTCGAGAGCGAAAACACGTTTCGATTTGAAAATTCAAACGAACGACTTGGGGATAGGCGAGAAACCCTGTTGTGGCGCTATGCTAGATCGTTGACCATCAAGAGCACCAAGTTCTTCTGTTGCAACTTGGTGCATTTTTTCCTAGCAGTTATGCAACACCAGTGGATATGCTGTGCTGTGGAAAATCCTAGAAGCAGCATGCCACAACATATTTTCTAGCAGGCAGCGTTCGTGGCGCTTTGAGTAGACCAGCGTGTTTTGGAAAACGTGTTGCGCAGTGGCAGTGCAGAGCCGTTTGCTTTCGAAATCTACGGATACCGTGGAATTTATGTGGGCAGGTTAAAATTTATCGTTCCGGAGGAAAAATATTAGTTTGGATAAAGTGAAAGGATTGTTTATAGAACAAACAACGATACATGATTTGCGAGTGATTTCAGTTCGAATTCGATCACCACGTATGTAACATCGTAATAATTACGATGCATCATGTTAGTGATCGTCGTGCCCGAACAATAGTCACGCAACTATTAAAGATATTAATAACCACCTTCTTTCCACCCCACTGCAGCGTAGTTTCAAAGATCTTTGACACTCGGTCCTAGGCTAATGCAGGGATTATGATTGATTTGAGTTTTCCCACGTGAATCCCGCTGTGATCAGTTTCTATTTGATTGCTCAATTACATGTTTTTTTTAAAGGGTTGTCGTTTCACACGAATGGGTAATCACGTTGAGAAGTGCCGTAGAAACTACGCCGAATATAAATTACTTTGTGTAAATTGTTCTATGAAATAAAGTTTTATGCGCCATAATATCCTAAGACATACCGAAGGAGTTGTGAGTTCGGTTCTCATCGATTTTTGACTTTGTTGTGTCCAACTATAAAATTCTTTTCGGCCATCATACATCCCAACAAACATCAGTGTCGATTAATCACTTCTGCAAACACATTTGGAGAAGTTATTCAGCTTTCTAGAAGAAAAAGCTGAACAACTTCTCCAAATTTGTTTGCATTTGTTTGAGTTATTCAGCATTGATGTTTGTTGCAATGTCTTCAATTTTTGGGATCGTTTCCCAAATAATTTGTTACGTTATTTACGGACAACCGTGTTTTAAACAAATAGTACACAGAGAAAAAAAATGAATTTTGACAGATGCGTAAAATTTTCCCTTGTTCAATTGCAAATCAAAGCAGGCGTTAACATCGCAATTGTTTGCAATCCTTGATAAAATAGCAAATTTCCATAAAATATCTCATGAATTTATACCTAATCCAGCATTTGATATAAGGCTTGTTCGCGACAAAACCTGGACAGATTAAATTTGCAATAAAACAAATTTGCTGTAAGTTAGATCCAAGATCCATTTTTTATTCTTTTAATTGTGCATTATTAGTCATCTTAAAACTAACAACAGTTACTTAATTAGGCTGCATGAAGAAACGACGAGATTTTGAGTTTACTCCAGCCATTATGGTCTGTGCAGACTTCTCTGCAACAGATGCTGCTTTTGTCCAATTTCCAAGATTTTCAAAAAAATTCTATAGTTGTAGCTTGTTGTTTATATTGAGAGAGTTCTCTCTTCTCGAGAGCCCAATACCGCTCGATAGGTCGCAACTCCGGGCAGTTAGGTGGATTCGCCTCTCTCTGTACAACATGGACTCCATTCGCTTTATACTATTCCAAAACATCTTTGGCGTAGTGACAAGATGCCAAATCAGGCCAGAATAGCGAGGGAGTGTCATGGCTTCGTAGGAGTGGTAACAATGCGTAGGAGATGGTAACAATCGCTTCTTTAGGCATTCTTCACGATATATTTCCTTGTTTACCGTTCCGGTAGTGATGAAGCTTTGGCTTGCTCGACGACAGCTGCATATTGCCTGCCAAACCAAATATTTTTTTGGGAAACATGGCCTCATTCTTCGTTCTGAAATGCTCTTCTACGCCGTTCCGTTGCATGGCAGTATAATAAGACATTCAGGGAAGCTGCTTAAAATCTTCCAGCACATAAGCTTCATCCTCCATTATCACGCAGGAAAACTTCGTCAAATATTCGATACAACTTGCGAGCCCTGGTTTTAGCCGTCACATTCTGTTTATCATTACGGTTCGGTACAGTTTTTAACCTTGAACGACTTCATACCTTGCCGGTGCTTGGAAGTATGCACAAAAGTTGGGGACATTTTCATTGTTCTATCCACAGTACGTACTGAAAGATCTGGTCTCTTCTGCAATATTTGCTTCACCTTTGCATCCTTCTAGTGGTTCCTAAGATCCGTTTTTGTTCCGCTCCCAGCCTTCCTGGCTGTTATCAAACGTATATCAAAAAAATTAAGAACGATATGGACAGTGCTTGCAGAAAAACCAAGCTTTTTTGCAAGTTTTCTTACTGACATTCGAATTTTCATTGCCACCGCACACAATTTCTTTTCGCACTTGCTCTTCTTTCGACGCCATCTTCAATCTAAAAGCTTGTAGTATCACAAAAATTAATTTTACATAATGAACAGACATACGTTCATCAGTCTGCGAAATGTTTCACGCGTTGATGAAGTATTTCCAGAGATATACGTATTTAGGGGTGTCCAGATTTTGTCGTGAATAAGCCTTATGTGCATTAGATAACACAGAAAATGATAAATGATTCTTTCAAACTGTGTATTGGAGGGTACTTAAATAAAAAAAAAAAAAAATTCCAGGATATTCCAGTAAATTCGATTTTCTTACTTTGGAATTGTTTGGCTCCCTTACTTCTTTTAATGCTATCTAAAATAAAGGGAAAAACTACTCAGAGGCGTGGTTTTTTAAAGCCTGTACGGAAATACATTTTGTATCATCACACGAACGTTATAGGTTGAACAGAAATTCAAACAAATCCTTTTCTCATAATTTATTTTCCTTAAGTATGTTCCTTTACACTTTTGCAATAATAGGTTTAAATTTCACCCTCACGCCCAAACTTTCGGACCTTTGGCTTGGTTCCTGCCATCAAGGTTTGGACAAGCATCTTTCCTCTGGTTTTGTATGCTTTTGTCCGCTTCTGCTTGAAGTTTTGAACTGGTGTTGATTCACCTCCCATGTTTCGACAATCAGCCTTTATTATTGTCCAACATTTCTCGATCGGTCGGAGCTCTGGACAGTTTGGAGGATTATTTCACGAGGTACCACAATGAAATAATTTTCCTCGTACCATCTCTTTGTTATTGTTGAGCAGTGGCAAGATGCCAAAGTGGGCCAACACAGGGGTTTTTGAGAATTCTGCTTTAGAAGTAGCAGTAAGCGTTTTTGAATGCACTCTTTGATGTAGATTTCACTGTAGCTCAGTGCCCAACCTGATTGTAGACCTTCCTTGTATACTAGTTGGCATTCACGCACAGTCTGACAGTTGACAGTTGCTTCACGTACAGGATAACAATTGATTATGAAGTTTTCCTGTAGGAGTCAAGGTGGATTGATTTATATATTCTGCAGTTGTTGCTATGCATATATATATGTATAGACATGAGGTGTAATTTGAAAAAAATATTGTGGCTGTGTTCTGGAAATTGCTCGAATTTTGCTCGAGTATAACGGGTTTTAGTTTTCCTATCGATTGCTTGATGTAATGATTCTTAAAAAAACGTTCAATATGTCTTGGTTATGAGATGACCTTGTAACCTTGCTTTTGATTCTTTGACAAAGATTATCAAAATTTGTTTATCTACCACCAGTTTCCAGAATGCAAATATTGTTTAAAAAAAATCATTTTTTTCAAAGTTGACTATTTACTGTAGATATTATCGATTTGTTTTATTTTTCAAAATGGCATCGGCTGCATCGATTTTATTTTCAAAAATGCCCATTCCTAGCTGATTTAACCGCATGTCTTTTGGCTTGCCAAAAGAGATATTTTTTCTAAAATGTTTCTATCTTCTGTTCTTCAAACATACCCAAGTAACCACAAGTATTATATTATTGCTCTTATTCAACACAAAATCAACATCATTAATGCGGGATCGCATCAATTCAATATGCCCTATATATGCAAGGTATTATAGCCTCGTGGTTACTTGGGTAGATTCTAGGCTTCCTCTATCCATCGTAGTGTAGAATTTATTACCAAGGATTTGTGAAAAGTCATCCTTCACACATGAATCATATATGCGGGCCCGACTTTTCACTTTTTCAAGCCTTTATCATCTCGGCGAGGTTTCTTCTGGGCTTTGAATGACCTAAGTCCACATGTCACTTTAATGTCCTGCACAGTTGACTGAGGTACATCCACTTTTTTTTATTCTCTGACCGACATGTTGGGCTTACTCTTGTATACTCTCACAACCTGTTTGACATTTTGTTTGTTAAGTGTTCCCTCTTTAGACTGCTTGGTTGGCTTCCTCTGAACCGTTTTGATTTATAGAAAATTGCTTATAACATTCGACACCGTTTGTTGTGTCACCCTGACCGAATTCACGATTGTTTTCTGTGAACGATTAGGATTTTCTAACCACTTGTCCAAAATAAGATTTCGCTGCTCCTGTTGTCGAGACGCCATTTTCAAAACTTCAATTCAAAAGTAAACAATATGTACGTCGACGCGAAGGTGAAAGGATCCACTGACAGCTAAACCATACACTGAGAGAAATTCATACGTTGACTCAGACCATTGACGCGACAAAGTGACAAAAAATATGTCCGGACACTAATCAATATATTATCAATATAATTCTCCACAAATTTTTGTTGAGTTCAACTGCAACATTACCAAGCGGTTATTAATCGCAAAGCAAATGTACATTCTATCCCGGCAGAGTTTTATAATCAAGTTTTATGAAGGTCTCATCGTCCATGATAACACAGTCCGATTTTTTGATTAGCAGCTTGTCGTACAGCTTTCGAGCCCTCGGTTTCACAGATTTAGCCTGTTTGGTGCTTCGTTTTGGCTGCTTCTGCTTTCGACGTGTCTGCAGGCCCATTCTCTCCTTGGCACGCATAACATTAGTCGCCGAAGTACTTAGCTTTTTCGCCACATCTCGGACTAATGCTGAAGGATGAAATAGCTTGAAATAGTCCCTTACCTTCTTGTCGATTTTAGGGTCAGCGAGACCGGGTTTTCTACCCCGTCTCGGGGAATCTACGAAAGAGCACTGTTGTTGATACTTACGTAGTGCGGTTTGAACTGCTCAGATGCTCACACCTTCTTCCTTAGCCAGTTTTCTGATCGAAAGACCACTGGCGGTGCACCGTTTGTAAACAATCCGTTTTGTTTGCTCGGGAGAAAGACCACGCATTTTCAAACATCCGTGCAGAAAATTGAAAAAAAATGACATCAGTTTAATTGGGATGTAAACAACAGGGCGCAGCCAAAAGTTGGTTGAATACTGCACGCATTTTGAATTGATGGTTAATCATAAGTGCATTTATAATTATCGGAACAGTCTATAGTATTCTCAATATTCGCAATCTAGCGATTGTATGCTACCTGGCGCACCTTCTATCGAACGCTCTTCATATGATTCAGCATCGACTTCTTAGCGGTAATTTTTAACGCGTTCTTTTAATCTTTTTCAAACTGTTGAATTGTATCTGCTGCCAAGACATGTTTCCTAAGATGTGCCTTCGTCAATGACCAAAATTCTCCAATTGGTCAAATTTGTGGGCAGCTAGGATAGTTCATATCCTTTAAAACGACTGAAACATTCCTGGTAGTATATCATTCTACCGTTGATTTCGCGTAATGACAAGACACAAGATCTGTCCAGAAGGAACCTTGTGGCTTCCAACAACAGGATCCTTGTGGCTTCGAATTATAGGTAGGAGTCATTTTTTAAGCACTTTTCGATGTACGTTTCGTCATCGACCAAAGTGCAGCCCTTGTGTTTCGTCAAAATACGGCCGTACAGGAGCCTAGCACGCTTTTTGACCACGGAATTCTGCTTCATGTGCCGGTTCCGATGTTTACTAGCTTTGTACGACTTGTATCCTTCCCTGGCAAGGATGTTCCGCACTGTTTGAATGTTGGCATTGTACCTTCTGGCCACATCTAGGATCGAAAGACCGGGATAGGCTTTGACGCACCTCAACACTTTGTTGTGCAGCTGACGATCCCTGTTTCCAGTTTTTTCGTGCGTCCGCTGATTTCGTTCCACACTCAGGGTTTTCTGGTAGGTTTTGAGCACTCGACTAACTGTTGTTTTCGAAATCTTCAGCACTTTAGCCAGCTAGGAACCGGAACACTCCGGATTTTGCTGGTATTTGTGCACAATATTTTTTCTTCTTTAAAGTTCCATCTGACGTTATTGCTGAACGCGATTGACTACTTTCATCAAACTTACACCAGTTGTTCTCTATAGAAGTGTGAACAAACCACTGTCAAAGATTTTCGATTCCAAACACTAGAGGCGTGCTAGCGGCACGCGAGAGGCGTACCAGTTTACTTTTAGTCAGGCTTTACCTGGGTCCAGCATTTTCGAAAGGCGTAAAGGAAGGTGCCAAAGTAACATGGCTACAACCATCCTGCTTTATTAAGTTTTATTAGAGTTTTATGAAAGCCACAAGAAATCAATTTGGTTTTATTATGGCACCAAGAGGTGCCAATTTGTTTCATATTTTAGTCAGATTTATGAGAACCTACACAACTTGTTTACAACGATCTGAAAACCTTGTTTCTAAAATTCCTTTTACTCCTATCAAAGGTTTTATTTCGACTTTATGAACTCTTAAAATGCTGTATTGAAATGCCGTTATAGGACTCATTGATATTATCTTATTATGGTCAACTGAAAAAGCATTTTAAAACCATTTTGCCTACAGTAAATGCATTAAACGGCAAATTGGCATTTAAGGAAGTCACTATAAGACCAAATAGTTTTATAATAGTCATTGCGAAGAAAAATTGGCTTTATGGCAAAACTGTGATTATTTTCCAATCGCCATATTGAAATATAAGAAATAATTGAAATGTGGAAAAATAAATGCATCAAATTTTCAATGGTATGCAAATAAACTGTAGATCGGAGATTTATTTTGGCATTCTTTTAGATAATCTCATCCAATTTTAAGCACTTTTCAGGAAATTCATGATTAATTTATCGAATGTATTTTTTTAAATTTGATTTATGTTGTTGTAAATTCGCATAATTTCCGAGGCGCATTAATGTTCGGCTCTTATTGCGCCAATATTCACCATACAGCATAATACGCTGTAGAAAACACAATTTGTTTTGGATATTTTGCTACCAAACAAAATTTCCCGCAACACTAGACCTTTTTTTTTACTGCTAAATGAATCAGAAGAGTAGAGAAAGCGAACAAAAAACAACCTCGATTTCACAGTGAAGTTTGTTAGCTGTGGCCATTTGGCCGCATTCTGGTTTTCATGGCAGCAAATAGGTTTTATGAAGGTTCTCAAGTGGTCATAACATCTTTCACTAGAACATTTTCAAAATCCTTATGTTTTTATAAAGGTTTTATTAACTTGTTTTCACAACCGTTTATAGAGTGGGCCATTTTGTACAAATTTCGGCTTTAAAGAAGCATAGAGGAGGTATTGGTAGACAAAACAGTTTTGATTGTAGTTTTATCAACAAAGCCGGGAGAAGTGTTATACGGCTGGAATAAAACTAAAATTGTTACTTGGGTGAACTCATCACGGATTCATTTGTTTTGAGCAGTTTCATTTTCGATGAATTCAGCGCACTTCTTGTCATCGAGTCTGATAACCACTTCTCCTGTCAAGAACGATTTTGTTGTACTCTTTATTCGTTAAGATTAGTTATTCGTATTTAAGGAGGTTTGCTACAATTGACGGCATGAACCGTCAATGTTTTGTATTGGTGACCATGGATTTTCCAGGAGCATCTTCCACTTGAAAGGGGAGAAAAGGAAATGTGACTGTATTACGCAGGCTGAAAAGGCAGCTAAATTCATAGTACCTGATGGAGAGAAAGCTGTCTGCAATATCAATAATGGTGTCAGGGTGCAAACTGATGGACGACGAAGCGAATGTAAAGATGGACTTTGGGCACTTACTCGCACAGAAAAAAAATCTGACTTTTCATTGTGATGTAAATATCAGAGCTTGTAAAATTGTATTACATTCCATGCACAGCAGCAACTTGCATGAAATAGTTCTAACAAGGAAGATCTTTTGCATACAACTTTTTCGACAATATAGGGAATATCCTAGAACTTCACACGATTTATAATGTAGGTTTGTAAGTTTTGTGACGCTTCATTTAGGTGCATGATATTGAACAGAAATTCACACTACTTTTTCGAGCTGTGCGGGCAAATGTTTCATGTGCTCGAGGAGATGTCCCCAACACCAGTAAATTAATGTTTGATGATAGGTTCGCTAGACAAAATTCTGATTTGGCAAGAGATTTACAGCTGCGAACAAAAAATCTCAAGTTTACGTTGGTAATGAGAACATGCACTCGATGCACACAAAGGCCTTGTAAAGTTTTGACCAGATTTGGCTAGCTGTCACTTGAGTCGAGAAACACTTCAGTGGTCACAACAGGGAGAATTTCATCGAAACCGACCTCAACCTACTCAATTGTGTTCAATTTTGCCCAACCGAGAAATAATGGGAAATTGAGAAGCGAAATTAAGAAGACAACATCGAAATTGTTTTAAGAAAATCCGTTAGTTGGGGGTGACCCCGGCGTAGGGGTTAACATCCATACCCAAAAGGTATTTGAGTGACTACGACGGAAGATGAACCAGCCCAGGGCTGAAAATCTCGACAATCAAGGAACTAAAAAAAAAAATTACAAATAATAAAAATCCGTTAGTTGGAAACCGCCCCCGAAACTTTTTTGGTATTGTTGAATATAATACATCATTTGCATCACCTGAAGAAGGTCAAGAAATTTCCGTAGATCTTCTTGGTATTTATGAGTCACTTTTGACATTTGCTTTTCGATTCAATCAGGTAAATTGCCTTTTCATTTCGGACCATGTGAACCCCTTTCGCACATTTTTGGTCGAGGCCAATGGTTTCACCTTCACTTCAAACAAAGACGTGATTAAAGATTTTCCACCTTTGATAATCACAACAATTTTGGCTTAGACTGAGGCTGAACCTAACCGGTGATTGCAGTGAGAAAGTCATTATAGTATGCTTTAAACTTCAAGATTAGAGAGATGCGGTAGCTAATCGACTAGTCGCTACTAGTAGTTTAGGCAACAAGTTGCAAGAATAAAATTTTTCAGCACGAGTCCTTCATTTGTCCAACGAGGCTTTTCGAGTTGGATAATCGCGATGAGTGCTGAAAATAATGAGTTTTTCACCGAGTTACATTCGATTTTTTTTTGCAATGAAAAAAAAAATTGAATTTATTCTCTCGAAATGTTTACACACCTTTGTTATATGGACGTCCATGTGTGCTGGCAAAACTTTCTGATCCAAGTAGGTTTTCCCGCATGACTATCACAGATTTTAAGTTTCCAACACAAGTTCTGCATTTGAAACTTCAGACATGAAGGTGTGTGGGTATTTTGGGAGGAAATTCGAAACTCAACCGGAACGCAAAATTTTCATCCGCAAAATCTCCGTTCTCAAAAGGCCCTTGTATGTGTACAGGATAAGTGAGAATTCCTGTCAGTGAAGTATATGGTTATAAAAATGAGAAGCTTGCATGAATTTACTTTCTTTATATCCTTAACATTAGTTCAGTTCAAATCTTTCTCCCTTTGCCTTAATTGCCAGCCGCAAGCGTTGTTGAAAAACATCTCACCAAACGATTCATAGAACATCCCACAACATTCCAACATTAAAGAGGCAGGCTATTCTTTCGATGAAATAAAATCCGGAAAATTGTCCTCACACTAAGCCTGTGTAGTGTTCGCCTGGTAAGGCTTGTTGGAAGCAGTATGTTGCATTCTTGTAGTGTTTCTTGATGAATGGAAGCAAATGGTTCTTCAAAACATTATCGATGTATATTTACTGTTGATTTTAACACCAAATTCCATGAACAGCAATGTAGCCTTCAGAGTTTTTGGGAAACATCCCCAAACCATCACCCTTGAAACATTTTGAAACTTTTGAACAGCTAGCTTTGGTAGCTTGGCAAAAGAATGTGTGCTTGATTGGATACCGCCCAAAGGATGAGACAGCTCCAAATCACGAGCTATTTCTGAGTTGCTTTTGAAGTACCACGAGTTACTTACATTGCTCAATATTTCTCACTGTCATCTGCTTCTTCATTTTGTGATTTCTCAAACCGTGCATCACAGCAAGCTGATTTCGATCGATACGTCAACCCTTCTACATGTTATTTTCTGCTTTCCCCTGGGGAGCAAAATGATGCCCGGAATGATTTTGCAGTCTGATGGCCAGAATTGAACAAGGTGATTTCGGTTGCTGAGCTAATTATTTCGACTATTATTCCAGTAGCATCACGATGATTTCTTTAGATAGGGCATGCATCTGATCTTCTACGCTGGATGAAAAGCTAGCAGTCCCCATAGTTCTGCATCTGGCAGTGAGTTAACGCGCTAGAAGAAATGGTTCCGATGCTTGATCTGATCCGTGGTCTGGCTTAGGGTTCTATCTGATTTAAAATAACAGGTTACGCTGGAATATGGATATCTAGAGCTTACCCCTCAGTACACAAGTGTTCTAAGTTGGTAGTGAACTATCGACTTCCTCATTGAATACGAAGTTAGCTTCATAAATAGTTCTGATCAGTTTCGTTCCGGAAAACAAAGAAAATATTCGAGAGCCCAACCTTTGGTTGGTTAATATAAACTACATTCATTTTTCAGTGTAATTGGGAATATAATATAAAATTAGTTGGCCGAAGACGGAGCTGATGAAGCGATTCCAGAGAAAACTACTTACGTCAGAAGCGGACCTGCTCATTGTCTGGTAGACGGAAGAAATGAAATGGTGGCTACTCATTATCTGGTAAGAATATAAATTTTTGAGTTATAACAATTCTTTTTAATTACTTATTCAAACTAAAGTATGACATTTTATAAGCCTAACTTAATGTCTTTTTACTAATTTATAATTCTCGCACTTAGTACCATAAGGACCTAAATAGAGTGATCGATCTCTCTTCAACGATTGTATCTCAAAGTTCTCGAACCTTCTGGTAAAGCCTCTGAACTTTTTCCTTCTGGTACCTTTGCGGAAATTTTTAGAATTGAGGGTTATTTTTTATAATTTTTTGATGATTCTCTTACCTTTTTAAGAATTCTTGAAAACTTTTTGAAATATTTATGAACTTCTTGAACTTCTACGCTAACATTTAGTGAAGTTTTCTCACCGATCAAAACTGTCAAACAAAGTGAGATAGAAACTAAGGAATAAAAATTCCTACATAAGTTAGGTCATAGAACGATGCGAACGGTTGGGAAGTTGTGTTTATCATATTTTAATATGGCGTCATGTACAATGAATATCATTACGGCCATATGAATGATTTTTATTCTGTTTGCTTCTTCGCTTCGTCAGTGATTATCTCTTGAATTTCAGGGAAGTTCTCTCCGGATCTTCCGCAATGTTCTCTGCTCAGCTTCTGGAATGTTCCCTTCTGAACTTTTGTAAAGTTTCCTCATGAACTTTTCGGCAGCGACTCCTGAATTTCTTGGAACTTCACAGCTAACAACCCAACCTAACCTTCCAGACTTTCTGAGAAACATTAAATGAACTCTTTTGGTAAGTTTCTTCCTGAACTTAGTTTCTTTCTAATCTTCTGATAAGTTCCATCCTGAACTTCGAGGAAAGTTTCTCCAAAACTATGGGAAAGTTCTCTTCAGAATTTCAAGGAAAACCCCCTTGAATTTCTTAGAAGTTTCTTCGTGAGCTTCTGAGCAGTCCTTCGGGAAAGTTTGTTCCTGAATTTATGAGAAATTCCTACTTGAACTAATAGGAAGTAATAGGAAGGACCTCCTATGCTTCTGGAAAGTTTTTTTTCTGTTCTTCGGAGAGGTTTTTTCCTGAACTTTTGGAAATTCCTGAGCTTTGAGAAAGCCTCTTTCTGAAATTCTAAAATGTTTCCTTTTGAATTTCGGGAAAGCTCTCTAGCACTTCTGGGAAGTTAAAAAAACTTTTGGGAAGTCCTTCTGCTGAACTTCAGAGAAAAAAATGGCCATTCCGACCAAAGCGCATTGGTGGTCCTAATGAATCGAGTTCTTGATCAATTTCTGAAAATTCACAAAAGCCTCTGGCAATGTCCACATTAATTTATATCAGTACAATGAGCCGTTTGAAAGTTTTTTTTTTTTTTCCTTAGCTCAGTCGGTAAAGGCGCAGCTACAAAGCAATACCATGCTGGAGGTGGCGGGTCGATTCCCAGCCTGGTCTAGGAATTTTTCGTAAGAAAAATTTCTCGACTCCTTGGGCATATAGCGTATGATTGTACTTGCCACCAATCATAATAATGCAAAAATGTACTTGGCATCGAAGCTCTCATAAACGTGGAAGTGCTTAGAACACTGAGTTGAGAGCAAGAAATAAGCTAATTGTGAAAGCAATAAGCTTGAAATGCTAAATAAGAAGAACATTCTTCGCTAGACGTATTTTTTTTCTTGTTAATTCATCTGCAAAAAAATGTTTAGTGTATATGTTACCTTGCTCAGCCAATTTCCACTTGCCAATGAAAACCGCGTATCAAAACAAACTCTTACTTGACGAAATGTGACAGATCAGTCACTAGTTTCCAAGCGGTCGATTGAGTCGACCAACTCGACAAATTCCGTCGATCTCGACATCTGTAATAGCAAAATAGACCTGTCGAGCAAAGCAACGGTCGACTCGACATCTATAATTGGCCCCTATGTGTTTGAATAGCCGATGGATTGATAAGCAAGACTAACAAGACCATCAGGTCCCAGTTTTTGTTCTGCTCCTGGCAATTATCAAGCCACAAAGGGATGATGAACTTAGAACCAAACCTAGAGAAACATTTGTAAAAAAAAAACACTAGCAGTTAGGTTTCGGTCCTTCAATCACAGAGACTAGACATCCAGGCTCGAACATTTTTTCACGGCAGATAAAGCGCGTGCGCATAAGCTGTACACACAAATGTTGACGAAACCACACTGCTGCATCATGGACGATGAAACACACGTAAAAGCGGACTTTAAACAAATTCCCGGCAACCAGTATGTGACTGCGAAAGACAAGTTCGATGTTCCAGAGTCTCTCAGGAAACAGCAAGTGTCAAAGTTCCCCAAGAAATTCATGATTTGGCAGGGGATTTGTTCGTGTGGTAAACGGAGCAAGCCTTTCGTGACAACTTCAACTGTAAATGGTCAAGTATACATGAATGAATGCCTGAAAAAACGACTGCTTCCGTTTCTCAAAACACACAACGTTTTTGTCACTACTCCAAGGATGTTCTGGAGTGGTACAAGACGAATGGTGCCAATTTCGTGCCGAAGGATCTTAATCCCCCAAACTCTCCAGAGTGGCGGCCAACTGAAAAATATTGGGCTATAATGAAGCACGAACTTTGTAAGCATCCTAAAGTTGTCACTGCAGAACAGGAAATGTTGAAGTCATGGTTGAAAGCGGAAAAAAATGTCGGTTCAAGCGTTGTACAAAATCTTATGCGTGGTATTAAGAAGAAAGTTCGAGCTTTTGGATTTGGTAAATAAATACAGTGAAATAAATATATCCAAACCAAGATTATACATTGTATTTTATTTCCGGAATATTTCATGACAATCGGTTGAGAGACTTGTTATTAAGGACGAGTTTAAAATGATGCAATTTAACTGTGAACACCCTTTAGTAACTTCCTCTTAATTCCAACTACTTCTATTGCTTATCTTGACAGATACGCGTATTTCGTCTACAATGTGCAGACTGCTTCAGTGTCGTGTACTAATACTCGACTGAAATCTTGTTTGTCAGAATCTTGAAGTGTTATCGGCCTGGTATATTTCCACATCTCTATGCGCTTCGTTATGATATCGGTAGATCATGTTGCTGAAGTTGCCAATAATATAAATTATCTTAAGTTGTCAATAATATAAATTATCTTAATGTTATGAAGAAAATACAAAGCTGCTTTTAATATCACAACGAAGTATGTTCAGAAAAAAGGGCAGCATGCGGTATTCCGCTTTCATCTTCCAGCAAATATTCGTACGAAAACTGTCTCTGAAAGTCCTGAGTCATATGATTCACTGGCCGCGTCATCGTTTTACAGGGCTACGCTTGCTAAACTGCAAAACGAACGACTGTTGTTCCGTTCCCGACAAGCTCCAAACCCATTAGTTGAGTTCCTATCTGTCTGTCTGTCAGGCTTCCGGTCAGTTATTTGTTTTTCGCGGCGGTTGGCTTCTTCCTATGTCCGCTTGGAAGGTAGACTCGGCCTCGGTGTGACTGCTACGGCCGGCTGTAGTTGCACATCGTTCTGCATGACGGTCGGTAAATCTGCATCACTCTCACCTTTCGTATCGGAAGTACCATATGTCAAAAACAATCTGACGAGCACCAGAGAAAACTGCCGTTTGGAACGTTACCGGTAATGTTGATATCATCTAGAAACATAGTAGCCAGGTTTTTACGCCAAGTTATTTGAGTAAACGTTCAGCAAAACACCTGTTTGCTCGCGTAACCTAGTGTAGGGGAACTAATCGCTCCTAAGCATTTTGGTTATTTAAAAAATCCAGAGAGCTAATATCACTATCCACATCACATAGAATCTTTATCTAGATAGTTTCCATTGCAGTATGTACGTTATCATCATTTAAAAAATGTTATTTTATGAATTACCGTTCTTTACAAAAAACCTATAAAAAAATCGATACTCCCAAACAATGCGGGTAAGCCCGTCACCCATGGAGATAAGACCAGCATGCATTATCAAAACAGTTATTTATCGTAATATTTCAAAGTAAATGAATAGTGGAGTTTAGAGTGAGAGTAAATATTAATAATGTGTTACGAATAAGGGTTAATCCATGAATAACGTAATCTATTAAGGGGGTTTATTGGTTGAAAATGATGTGCTTTTTTTAAATCTTCCGTTTTTGAAAGCTAGGGCGATTGGATATATACCTCGGCCGCACCGGAATAATATGCCTTAAATGGAGCCTTGAACGAAACGTCCAACGGTTGCAATTTATCAATAGCAGTTCAGATCATGATCAATAGCAGTACAGGATCAGATTCTGAAGCGTGAACGCACTCAAGGAAATGCTCAAACCATGTTGTGAACACTTCGATAGTCATGTGTCTTGATGAATTTCACGCAAACTTTGTTCGAGGTGGTGCTCCGTGTTTTTACCTAAATGCTGCTATTTTTTCTCGTTAGGAGGAACCTGAAATTAAACATAAATTTCAGTCTAAATGCGACAAAAAAAATCTTTCATATTTAATAAACCGTAGAAACCGCAGTTTCGTCAGCATTGTAGAGCTGTGGAGGAAACTTCATCTTTTCTAGTTCGTCTTCGTACATCTAAAGAAAGGCATTAACGGAAACCTTGTTGAACGCTCTGGCCCATGTAGCCGACGTAGCTTCTGCCTTCCGGAATGTAAATTTCGGATTACGCTTAATAAATCCAGCCAACCATTCGTGTCCTGCCATTTTCTTTTGGGAGTTGAAAGGATGGGAAATTCTATTATTTCAGCAATTAAGTCGACCATTGTGATTTCATAGAATCGGCATTCAAGGTCCAGCAAATGTTGCAAGAGCTCAGCTTCCTGCTCTGGGATAAAGATGGCTTCTCTTGAACGAAGTATCGATCTTGCCAAAGACGTGGTCCTGTAATATACTCCTTGGAATTCCAAAAGTTTTGGGAGCACTCTTAACAGAAATCCCACACCCGACAGCCTCCTTTGCACGGGTAAGCTGCTCCTGGTTCCAACTACCATAGCAGATTTTTCGTTAGTAGGTGCGAGGCATCTAAAAGAAATCAGGGAATTTCAGCAACATCCAGCAATCCAATAAGTAAGCATGTCGGTCTTACCCCCACAGCATACATTTTTTGAACATCACGATTGTTTAAGATGTTTGATCAAACTTACCTTTCGTCGAATCCCGGTGATGATAAGATATGAAGTTGAGATAATGTGAACCAACCAAACAGAATGTAATACATATTGTGTTTATAAAAGCTTAAAATCAGACAGCGGAGAATAACATCGGGTAGTACATAGACGCTGCTCACGTTTGTTTTCTTAACATTTGACAGTTCACTGTGGTTAAGATATGTCTTAAAACGTCAACAATAAGAAAACCTGAATGTTCGATGTTCATAAACTTATTAGAATACTGTTTTCTGGTTAAAGTGCAGGAGTGCCGGGATTACCCCCAGGGCCGGGGTTACCCGCACTTCACCTATACTTTATCAAATGAACAGATAATTTTATTGAAATTGTCAACAGGTATAGTTATTCCGCTATAAACAACAAAAACGCGTTTTTCTAGCAGTATCGGTGTTGGTGGTTAAGTGAACTATGCAAACATGGGCAGTGTTGGTCATAAGTAGTAGCTTTACAGACACTGTTTTCAACCGAAAAAATTGCAATGTTGACAACAATGTAGAGAAAAAACTCGTCATTCACGATCACGTCATTCGATTGCAAGTTGAAAGTCCTTTAAAAAATGGATCCTAGATTGTTTGCAGCCCTCTTCATTCAGAGATATACAAAAATATAGAATGGTGCTTTTAAACATTCAGAAAAGGGGAGGGGTTTTGTTTTTCAAAATCGGGGTTGGTCCTATTGGCAGAATGTTTAGGATTTTGTAGTGTCATCCTAAAGTAAGAAGACCCACCGATTTTGAGTGCTCGGTCACCTGCGATAGAAATGATCCAAATGCAAATGAGTAGTAAATAGATACAATCCCGATACATGAAGCTACAAAATAAAACCTAGGATTAATCATATGCTTCCATCATGTTTGCATAAGCGACATTGACATAGTATAGACACTCTATTATTATTGATCGAACGACCCTTTCTATGCTATCGCCAACCGAATGAATTGCTTCCACAAATTGTCCTCTCCCAATCCATATGCGGGGAATAATAACAGCTAAACATTCGGTCATTTCATTGTCTCAATGGAGCCAGTATTGATTGCTCTTTTACAAACCCAAAGCGTATCTAACCGTTGAGAATTCAAAAATAATGGCAATGGCACATGGCTTTGTTGTTCACGCAAGTATATCTGCACGCTTAAACAACCATGCGTGCAGGTTCCCAGCATTGGATAAGACGCGAATTTGTAAATATTCATTTGCTCGTGACTTTTGACCCCTATTCGAAGAAACGTCCTTATAGGGTGGGTCAGCATGCAAGGTGAACAATTAACTGAACATAAAATTCGTAGCCTTTCGAGTACGAGACAAAATCAAGTCTGTTTCATCGATGCGCGCAAGTAATTTACAAGCCCCCCAATTCACATTTTTGCAATACATAGCAAATATAAGGCGTTTAACCATTTCTTAAACCTTAAATTTTAATATTTCACATTCAGAATATTTACCATAGCGCAAATTTAATCCTCCCATATCACATTCTAAAATTTCATTCCCGATAGCAGCGTCACTCTCAGACCTACGTAAGAGCCAGGCATATCGTACGCACCTTTGGATTATTTTTTTTTCGAAACTGGTTTCCAAAATAACACCCAAAAGTTGTCACGAAGCAGCCGCTCTAAGCTCATGAGGATGGAACTGAGCTTGAACTCGATATCGAAACTGGCCCTACGCGTTGATCTCCTGCACTTCGGTAAGATAAGTGTGCGTGTGGATGGATTTGACCCCGTGGCTCCGTTGAAATTTTTAGTGGGCCAGATTATGAAACCTTCCCTCGCCTAACGATGCCCTTGCAGTGAACCGGAATGAGATGATGCTCGATAGAGCGTTTTTTTCTTCTTCGTTCAGTTTTCTTAATGCCTTGCCATAAAACGCATTATTGTCATGAAAGGAAAAGTAACCTTCTGACTAGCCTCTCATCATTTCCACCAGAGAACCTGAGAATAATTTATGAGTAAAGAATTTTATGGGAATGAATCCTCCATGATGATAGAAAAAACCAAAACCTAACCAAAAAGCGAGTTTTTCGCTGAAAACAACCGGTGCAAATTAGCATAGTCCGGCTTCGCGGATGGAAGAATATATAGAGAGAAAGAGCGAAGCTTTCAATATGCCACAAATCATTCAGTCAATGAACTTGATTTTTGATTAAATTCGTCATACTACGAGCTAGACAGATAAATGTAGATTTATCAGATTGTAGATTTTTTTTTCCGATGAATATCCGCACGTTTTGAGATTTTTGCATGCTTTTTGGTAATGACACATTATCATTGAAATATGTCAAGACAAAATTGACTGGTGATGGATGGTGAAGTCTAATCAATATTCAAACAAACGAACTTCGCCTCAAGTGGTTCGACAACACATTCAATCTGAAGTTGGTCACCAACCACAGTCACTGAACGAGTCGTGGTCCATGAAGATACAATCAAATTGACTTTTTGACTTTTTTTTTGGTGCATTAGGGCATCATTGAAGTTGGAATTGGACAATGGAGTGGACGGCCAACCAGAGTCTAGGAGGGGATGTGTCTATCATTTATGATTGGTACATTCCACTCCAACAGTTGTAATGGATTTGAGGCGCCTTTCTCAAACAAACCATCTAGTGGAAAGCTTAACTGAATTGCGTATTTTGTTATTCGTTTTATCGGATCATATTGCTGGAAGGGAGATTCTCTTATTTCCGCAGGTTTCGCGTAAATGTCTCTACTTACGGGTCTGCCCATCCCCTTTTTGGCCCTTCATACAGCAATATGTTGAATTTAGAACGGTAACAAAGCATGATCTTTCTGGTAAGTGGAACCGCATGCAGGGCAAGGCCACGCTAGGATGGTAGTTTTCAACATACATACATACATAGTTGAAGGAAAATTCAATATATATGACTTGCGTTTGAAAAACTACTATGGAATTCTTATTTAACCACTTAATATTGATAAAGGGTTTGAAATTGTGTGTTCAAATGCAGTTATGTTTAAAGGAACCAATTTAAGAGAGGATACTTTATTCCTATGTTCAGCTATGAAAGCAAATATGTATACCAAATAATGGATGTAGCAAAAAATACAAAAACATTTCACTCGATTCTGAAATCGTGGAAAATTGGAACCTACGATAATCATTCGAAGCAATTGAATGTTTTTCAATTGTTGAAATTGTACCCATCGATAGTTTCAACCTGCCATCGGTCTTACAATGTAATATTGATGGTCATTTTTATTTTCGTTGCAAACTCAGTTGTAATATACAATGCTAGAAAGGCGATGCAGTGTAGTATGTTTATATACAGACGTCACAATGGGTGGGATATATGTAGGTAGTGTTGAATAATTAAACTGTCAAACAAGTAAGCAGTCAAACTGCTTGTTTATATCTTTGCATATGCAATTGTAACAAAACGGTCGAAAAAATAGACAAATGACAACAAAAAAATAATAAGTAATCATCTTGTTATCATATAATTATAGTATTTTGGGGTTTTAGTGTATGTATTTTTTCTTAATATTATTAGTTCAAATACACTGACATTCGCAATTTCTATGATACAGTCTATAATTTGGACCCTTCCAACATAAACCTTTTAGATTTGTTGGATATATAAGTTAAGTCAAAATCACAATGCACTCAATCTATAGGATTTTGAAATGAAATTTATTTAAAAATGTAATTATGTAAAAAAGTTATATGTTTTTTAAATGATTTTGATATTATACATTTTTGGAGTGTATGGTAGAATTTAATGGGCAGTAAAAGAAATGTTGTCGTCGCTCATACAAATACAAATGTATAAAAAGGTACTTAATTGAATTCAATTATATTCCGTACCGCCTCTCAGTCTGGCCAAACATGGTTCGAAAATGTTGCTCTGCTACCAAAAGCGAATCCGAATCTTACCTTCTGCTTTCAAGCCCGTACACTCAGAAAAAAAAATCAAAACTAAATAGTTTTAAAGTAATTGTAATTGTAATTGTAATTGTTCAGTGTATAGTCCGTGCTTTCCTGCTAAGATAGCGTATCCGGGGACTCACCCCCAGGTCTATACACCTACAGTCCTTCCCGTTGCACTCGTTAGCTCGTGCGATACTCTAGACTCACATGGGTGGTCGTATCCGGGTCCTCCACTGGGTAGGCACATGTGTCCGTCCAGTTTCTGGTACATTAATTATCTATTTTTTATGCCTGAATGAAGTACTAATGCTTAAAAAGTTATAAGAAAACCCGTGTGAAAACAACTAACTAGTAGTCATTTGTATTGCGCTCAATTGGCCATTATATTGAAGATTTTATTCCGACCTCTTGAAAATATTTCAAACTTTTGAGAGTGGACTAATGTCCATATTTGTACCTTTTAGATTTTGGATTATTAGTAACATTACATGAACTTTTCTCATTAATTGTCTCTCTTAACAACCAGTTGGCAGCGTGGAAGGTGCCCTGTATTGGCCAACAAATTCTCTGTACAACCCTTCCCTTATACATCCAAACCCAACACTTCATCACATCCCAATGCTTTCCTGGAAAGAAATAAGAATAATAATAAAAATAAAATATGTAGACACAAATTGACGAAACAACTACAAAAGGTCGGAATCGGATGCTTTCATGTTTCGTTGGCTGGCGATTCCCTTCCTGGTTTCTCGGCTGCACAGGTGGTATTTTTCCAGTGAATATTTTCCTGAGCGACGGCATGCTCAACTTTACAAGTGGTGATCCTGCAAATAGAGGCTAAACAAACCGGACTACTCCTCGGATTGGTGGCCCGTCATATCATTAATAGCTGATATAACTAAATATAATTAAACAGACCCTTTATGATAAAAAGGCATTTCATACTTATATTAATGAGTTGAGATGTGTGATTATTATCGACCCCTGTGATCCTATTAAGTTGTATTCCAAATACTCTGATTTAGCTAAATTGCTCTCAGAGTCGAAATTTTATAACGTTATGAGTTATAGTCATCTAGTCCTCCACATGTGAGTACTTTATTGCTCTGTGATAGTAATCTTTATGCCTAACTGAATTATTATTACTTAAAAGTATTGAGGAAGTGTGTAAAACGGTAACATTTAGTAACATTCCATAAACCCATATCATTAAATATTTATTCCAACAACCAAATGAAAACGTAGAAGGTGCCTTGCATTGGCCAACAATAAATTTTTCTCCCTAACGCTTTCCTTAAAATCTCCACACCCAACTCATCATCACCCCCCCTACTATATAAAGAACAACAACTTATGATCACATTCGGCTATTATACTACATAGTTTCTTCATCCTGCAGTGATATTAGTCGACACTGTTGTTATTATCATCCATTATTAGTGGGGAGAAAATAGGGAAGATACCCCTAAAATACTCTTCTCATTGTGAATCTTCTTACATTAAAAATTACGATATACACGTGTCAGGGTTTGTGTGTGTTATGTGTGGTGGTGATATATAAAGAGCACACACAATATCACAGAGAACCCCACTCCTTCATCAACTGCCCTATTTTATTTTTTCCTTTGATGATCGTAGGATTAATGGAGCAATGAGGTGAATATGGGGGCAGGTGGTTAAACTAATGTATGATTATAAAATAGGGGTGTTCTCTATACACAACACATGAAAAATCTTATTTCTTTTTCTCTTCTTTTTCGGTTTCTCTAATGTACACTCAGAGATTTTGCTAATCGTCGATAGTATAAAAAGTAATCATTTTTATCATTTTCTGGGTTTACAAGTCGCATAGTATAAAAACTATACTAACGTTTCATTAAGTTTAAACTTATTTCAAGGTGTGCGAGAAAGTTCTAAATAGCATTATTGTCCATCTTTTAGCGCGATCATGTTGCCATTTCATGATGTCAACATTTCATTGATTTTCGAAAATAAATTGCTAGTTGTGTTCAGTGTGATATTTTTATCAAATAATCAATGCGCTTTAAACATTGCAGGTTTGAAATCAGTGCTCTGAATCCACCAAACAACAGCATTCGATGTTCGAATAAATCGATGACAGTAAATCGGATCTCGCTGTCTACTTGGAAGCAATTCATATGAAATGAAATAGAGTTCCAATCAGATCACATAGGTTATTTTAATCCATATAATTAATGGTATCCTTTGTCTGCATGGGCATGCTCAACGTAAATTTATGCCCAAGTTTCACATTTCCAACCTGAAAAATATACTAGAACATTCGAATCAATCCAGTGAATCGGTTTTTATTCACATCGACCGATTGAGGAAATGTCGATGTCATTAATTTGTAGGTTAGAAGTTGACAAAACATAAACAAATTCAGGGCGGGAAAACATTTCATTCTTGGTTTCAAATAAATCTCCATTAAACTACGCATGTATATTTCAACTTTATACTGCGCCCCGTATATTTCAAGTTTATACTAAGCGAGTATAGTGGCCGTTTAAACGAAGCTATGCGTCAACCAGGCGAATATCGATTTAGTGTGAATTTTAAGCTAATTAGTTTAGATTTTTTTCTGAGTGGTTGCTCTACTAGTCTCTCCGTTTCCTGTAATAACCTAACTCACAATCCACCGATTCCAAAGCACGAGAGGAATTCGCGCCGCCTAACATGCAAATGGGCAGAATGTTAAAGGAATGTAACAGATCGATGAATCAACCCTCTCAGGTTTAACGGTAATATGCTATATGATATTATATAACTAAACTTGTACGGACTTTGCAAAAACTTAGGATTTGGAAATTTGAGTCGCTTAACAAATCCTCAAACAAATGTGCAAAAGCACGCTGGCCCATATTCAGTGTCAACCAGTGGCTACGGGCGCTCTACTCCAAGTTCCCCCTCCTTCAAACTCACCTCCAGTTCAATCCACCCATTGAGTTAGACACATCACAATAGAAAACATTGCGATGGAGCACGGACGTAAGGTTACTAGATGTATGAAACATACTCTATAGCCTATTTAGGATTATATCTGAAAAATCCAAATTTGGCCAACACCCTCCATCAAAACTAAATAGTTTAAAGTTCACACTAAATCGATATTCGCCTTGTTGACGCATAGCTCCGTATAAACGGAAACTAAACTCGACTAAACTTGAAATATAAGGGGCGTAGTATAACGTTGATATATATGTGAGTAGTATAACGTAGATTTATTTGAAACAATGAATCAAAGTTTTCCCGCCCCGGATTTGTTTTTGTTTTGTCAACTAATAACCTGCAAACTAATGGCATCAAAAAAATTTAAATCTGTCGGTGTGGATAAGAACCGATTGACTTGATTTACTGAATTTTTTGAGCAGATTTCTTGGATTGGATGTAGGACTTGGGCCTACAGTAACGTTGAGCCGTTGGGCCTACAGTAACTGATTTAAATAACCGATGTTAACCAATTGGTGCTCTCTTTCAAAATGGTAATATTAAATTTTATATTACCTACTACCAAGTAGAAAGAGAGATCCGATTTACTGCCATTGATTAGTTTGACCATCGAATGTTGTTGTTTAGTGAATTTAGAGCTCCAAAAAATAAAACCCGGCTTAATTGAGGGTAAAATTTGCTGCATGTGCACACTTCGAAAGCACATTGTTAGTTTTGGAAGAAAAAAAATATCACACTGAACACAACTAGCAAAGTTTTTCGGGGAATCAGTGTATATTGTGATAAATGAAGCTAAAAAATGGTCCAACGGGGGGCATAATGTTTGTTGAAAATTCTCTCACACAACAGTTTTTTTTATATTGGGCGAGGGGTGCTCGGGGGATTAAAAAATTTTTTTTTTTTGGATCTATGGACGATAGAAAAATCTGTGGGGTTCTTCCAGCCGCCGCAGGAGAGGGGGGCAACTTGGTTGTGTAGCAGCACATACACTTCCGGCCGACGCTGGAAATTATACTGCATTCCTGGTGGCTTTCAACACTTCAGCATATTTTTCCACTTCTAAACGGTATCAGAGCGCTAGCAACTGCTATTTACCGCAGCAAACGTTCACTCCGCGAAACTTTCTTCAGACCAATTGCAAACGTCACGGAGAGATTTAATCGAAAAACCAACCGAACTTAACGTTAAAATGCATTGTAAATGCGAATAACCTACACTCTTCACTGTTGCACAGACTTTTAATTAATTTAAAATCAATATAAAAATATGTATTTTCGAGAGAAAAAAACGCAGCAGAAAAAAATAACACGTCAGATTTTCAGCGCGGCTTACTTCGATCCCCTACCCCAACAGTGCATTTTGTACTAATAATGATGTTGCGCTGTTTTTTTGCTTTTGTTTTCTTTTCTCGCTGTCGTATCTCTTGCTTGAAAAATCTGGGGGGAGCTCGCACCATAGTGGCGCGAAATATTGTGATATTGGGGGTGGCGGGCCGCTTATTTTTCTTACTTTTTCTTTGTGCGTGGGGGGGCGTGTTGGGTTCATATATTTTTGTTGCTTATATATAGCACGAGAGCGGCAGCGAAATAAAAACATATCAGCTGTAAGTCATTGCTTACTACGTTTTCATCAGAAATTTATTCTTCGAAAAATATTTTTTTTAATACACTGTAAGTGAGGGTGTAAAAGATTTCAAATAGAACTGCTTTGTTACGGCAATCCGTTTTTCAGCACAACACCTCGAGATATTCTTCGAAATTTCGTAATCTGTAGTATAAGTGCTTTAACGTTCATCGCATCAAGCGTTAGGACGACAGAAACTCGAAATTATTTTCTGCATCGTAAACACACGTTACACTTGGAGACAATTAATAGATGGTGGTGGTGAGTTGTGCACTGAGCCAAGAAGTTGGGAATGGTTGCATCACTTCACTCCGCCCCACATCTGGACGAGCTCGATGAACTCTAGAGTTGCCGGCGAGATAAACACACATTAATGAGTGTGTATGGCACAATAATAAAAATGAACATGATTAAAACTGTCCAACAAAAGTTTTCCCAAGGTCGCTTGGATGGGGCTCGGTCACATTTTCGGAGGTTGCAATGGCTTGATGCTGTCACGGTACAGTTGGACTTTTTCGTTCGCTGAGTCATTAACGTCTGACTGGCTAGCTGTCTCCTAATGGGGTCGTAGGTTTTAGTTGGCTCGTGTACACTGGTCAAGGTTAATTTTTGAAACATGTAAAGAAATGACAACGGTTGAGCGAAATGTATGTTAGCAATGGAGATAGGCTGATTCGGCTGTTTCAGTTTCTTTGTGTGTTTCCAAAGCCGAAAATGGCATCAATGAACAACTAAGATATGCGCGTTGCTTTATTGCTGTAAAGCAATCAAGATAATGGAATGAATGTGCAATTAATAGCTCGAGATTCTATTTCTTTCTGCTTAACTACGTGGAAAATTGAAATGTAATTTCCTCATGGAAATCCCATGAGCTCGATGTTGTACTGAAGGTCACCAGGAGGTTCTCAACGTTACAAGCTATCTTCAGTTCCGACATGTGAACATCCAGCCTCCCTCCTAGTCTAGTCAACAGCTATTAACTGTGATCGATGAATCCCGTTGATAGAAAATAGCAGTTACGAGGCGATACCTTTCTCAGTTAGCATCAGAGTGCATGTTGTTGCAAAACCAGTGAAGGCATTTGCGGTTTCAAATGGTAACTAAGGTTCCTGATTGAAAACCGGTTTAGTCGCATTAGTAAATACGTACTTTGTAATTTATCGATTTGAGAGTTAGGCTCGACGAGTTCTATACAGTTCTAGATATCGAATGGAAATGAATTTTAGAATTATTTATCGAGCAAGTAGCGAGTAAATCTCAATCAGAGTATCGTAGAACTGGGTGTTTTTTAAGGATTGCGGGTAACTTTTATAAGTCGTGGGCTTTCTTACCTTTGATAATATTTGAATTATAGCGTGGGTTTATTAAACATGTCTCACTTTTGATCGACCACTTAATAATTCGTGATCTCAAATCCAAACCAATTCCACGAAATATGTGCAACGTTGTAAGTGAAAGAAGGTCTGAAGGCTAAATACTAGGATGGGTTATGATGATTTTTTTTTTCATTTTAAATTCCAGACAACTACGGAAAATTAGGAAATGATTGTTTGCTACCTCACATTCTGCTTTGCGTTTAAAGTTTGTATTTTTTAGTATTTGAAATCATAGTTAATACAGTTTTGCTTGAACTTTGCAACAAATCGTGTGAAAATGTAGTAACTAAAGTACCTAAAGACTCTGCCAATGGATTTACAGTGCTTAAGTGTATCTCAATAAACATCTTACTATTATTTTGTAAGAATTGCAAAACTAAAAAAAAAAAAAGCAACGTCTGTTTCAAATCTTTTCTAGCTCATTTATCTTATCTAAATCGCCAATATACATATTCGGGTTAATTTTCTATTCATTAAGTAGCTTCTTCCATAGAGTTAATTAATAAAGAGAATCGATGAATTTTCATTGGTCCTTATTAATGTTTGTGTGAGAGTTCTTTTCAAAACACCGAGGAACTACAGACAGTTAAATTATTATTCTTAGCGTAATGTAGCACCTGTTTCGTGATTTGCTTTTCTGATTTTTTTCGACTGACGATACAAGAAAATCATGGAAATAATTCAGAAAACCAGTTACGGGAGTTGAATCGATATATAAATAAATGAATTAAATCGGCAAAGATCTAACATCGCCATAATCGAACGGAGTAATTGAAGCCGGCAAGATTGTGGCGAGGTGGTACCGTTTATGCTACCAACGGTACCTGTCGTGTGATCAGAATTGCGTAATATCTTAACGTGCTTGAGCGACTGTATTTTCCTCTCAAAACACCGCACGAACATGATTCTTCAGCCAGTACCCCTTGCGACCATCCTTAATTTATTCTGCGTAGAACCCATCTGCGAAGGTCGTTAGCAATCCTGGGCGAAGGTTAAACCCGTCGTCTAACTCGTCTCATGCCTATGTCCATAACCTGTGCAGATTAGTACTAAGTGTGTATTGAATCTCACATTTTATTGCATGCTTGATTGTCATTGCTAGATATTGGAAAGTGCGCTACTGCATTTCATATGCCTCCACTCTAATTCTTCGGATTTGCGCGTAAAACACTTAGTTGATGATGGCAATTTCTGTCAACTTCTATATAAGTGAACGACAACGACGGAAGCTGCTGGTTTGTTTGGAGTGTGTCTGTCTTTCCATTCAACAGTGAGGGTAAATATTTACCGTTTACCAACAATGTGATAGATACTTGAATTTCAGTATGCCATACAGCTCATACCGGGACCTATTCGAAAAGGGTATTGGCTGAAATAATTCTATGTTTATTTTATGTTCCGAAGAATATTCACGACCAAAATATTGCGCGCAATTTTGACGCACGTGGTAAAGAATCAGCATAACAATAAATTTTTAGTTTACATAAATGGAACACAAACGAACTCACAGAAAAAACTCGACATTTATATATGATGATTTCCGTGTTTCTAAAAACATATTTACGGTAAATAAGTAATCAAATATTAGAACCTGCTCAGAAGCATAATAGTTAAACAATTCGGTCAATGATCGCTTACTATAGAACATCTGCTGATGATATTTAAAAATAGGTATAATTGCTTTCGCAAATAAAAACTTGACTCGCCGCTAGTATCACAAATCGAAACTCCCTCTTGGGAATCTAAACTTCGGAGGTGTTGATTCGGTGGTATAGTTAGCAAGTAATTAACGCTTACTGCCATCGTGTACTAAATCGATTATATGTCTTCAGCATACACCACAAGCACCTGCTTTTTATCTTTTGAAAAAAAAACGCATCAGAATCTTATTTCATGTAATACCACCTCGAAATAAGCATCAACCCAAGTAGCACACTTCGATCATAATTAGTTGTAGTAACTTGATTATAACTTAGCAAGTCATATTTAAGTTATCTCAACCAAATGGCATCAAGTGTGCTACTAGGGAATAGCAGAAGCAATGGCCCAAGATTAAAGGGGTGTCCCACATCAAATTGCATCACGGAAATAACGCTGTAGTAAATTACCTAGTAGACCGATCCTTTTCAAACTTTCAGACCAATTCCGCATCGAACGCTGAAGAGCTTCGGTTTAGTTTTTTTCGCACTCCGCATTACCTCTTTTGCATTTTTTTCAACCCGCTATCAATCACGCGGTGATTAAAAGTAGTGCACTGTTTAAACCACCGATATCCAGCCGAGCGTTCCATTAGGGAAGCAGAGTTGCGGCGCGAGAGGCGCCGGCAGGGAGGGCCCAACAGGGGGGTAGCCCGGGGGGGGGGGAGGGGGGGGGGGTGGGTTTTTGGTGTTGGGGGTGCCAGTGTCGGTCCAAAAAAATCATCTGATTTTTATTAATTTATTAATTTTTTTTTCCTCTGATCGCTGAATTTGTTCTTGCATGGATGATTCTACGGGGGCGACTTGCCTCCCAAAAGATGTTTTTAGGGCGCGCTGTTATCAACCGTCTTCTGCCTCTCCTTGGGTTGTCTACTTTTCCGGCAGAAAGTGAAAGCCCTAGATTTTTTTGGGCATTAAAAGAAATTTGACGCGTCGTTATCCGGGGACCGAATTTCATCAGGTCAACCGAAACAAACTTTGCGTGTTACTGCACCTACGTATAAAGTGCAAATGAGGCCCGTACCAGTGACGCAAGTTATAATGTCGAGTACTACGTCTACATCCCATCTCGAGGATGTGGAGATAGACGGTGTGGTTTCTGCAGCGAGCCTGACGTGTGAAGACGTTATGGAAGGTAAGGGGCGACTGCCAGATTCCGCTTCTCGCGTCTACCATTGAGATTCTAGAATGCAGACAATTGCATGCAGAATCTTTGGTAGATGGAAAAAGACGTATTCACCGTCGGACTCGCTACAAGTGGACGCCCGCCCGGATCAATTTCTCCCAAGATTTGTTGAAATTGATAAAGTTTTTTTTCCCAGTGCGCCTTTTTGTACCAAGGGTATTTAATTGTACCAAGTGCAAACAGTTGGGTCATACGGCTACTTTTTCGACAACAAGCCCCGTTGTGGTCAATGCGGCCAAAGGCATCTAGAGGATGCTTGCCAACAGGAAGCAACAAAGTGTGCTTCACTGCGGCAAAGAGCCTCTCCACGATTTGCAGAACTGCCCCGTGTACAAGAAGCGCACTGGTAACGTGAGCACGTTCCATAAAGAACGCTCCAAGCAGACGTATGCAGACATGTTAAAGTCGCAAAACGGATGCGTCTGCATCGGTCTGTATCAGCCGCTCAAGAATGAAAATCCTTTTTGATTTTGTCTTCCGATGAACTGGACTCTGACGAAGCCTATGAGAGTGGATTTCCGGAGGTACACGCCCCCGGTAAAAGAAAGCCTCCTAGTTCTCCGAGTGTGCGCCGGAAACAAATAAAACCTACTCTCGAAAGCTTGCAAAAAATTGATGTAGAGGGGGTCAATTTAAAAACCGAATAAACCGGTAATAGCTGATGCATCCGTTCTAGCTGTAGCTATACCAACCCGCCGCTACCTAATAACAGTAACCGTAAGAGGTTACCAACACTACGTCTTCTCGCAATTCTAAGAATATCCCGTCCAAGCGAGGTAAGATTAATTTTAGGCCATTGTGGATAACATTTGAATGCTCCTTGGCCTTTCGGATGCTTCACCGCTCCGAGGAATTATTGACCTACTTATTCCTATAGTTGGAAACTACTTCAAGCAATTGACTGTATCATGGCCCCTTATTGGTAGATTTCCATATCTTTCGATGAATAATTCGTCGAGTGAGGATCAAGATATGATCACGGTATTACAATGGAACTGTCGTAGTCAATACTAAATTAGACTCGTTCAAGTATTTGATTCACAATTCTGATTGTGATATATTTGCTCTCTGTGAAACATGGCTTTCATCCGAAGATGAATTTAAACTTCCACGATTTTAACATTATTCGCCTGGACCGAGATGATTCATATGGTGGCGTACTTCTGGGATCAAAAAAGTGCTACCCCTTCTATAAAATCTCACTCCCAATAATCTCAGGCATTGAAATCGTCGAACGCCAAATAAATGTAAAGAATAAAGATCTTTGCATAGCTTCCGTCTATATCCCTCCCGAGGGCATCAATAAACCGCCGTCAACTTTGGAGTTCAATTACATTACTTCCATCTCCAGTTCTTATTTTGGGCGATCTGAACTCCCACGGTACTTCTTGGGGCGAACAATACGATGACAATAGAGGCGGGTATTTTCTATGACTTATGCGACGATTTCAACTTGATCCATCATGACCACTGGGGAAGCGACACGAATAGCAAAACCTCCTGCAGGAGAGTCGACTTGACCTTATCTTTGTGTTCTAATTCACTATCATTAGATTGTCTGTGGAAGCGTAATCAATGGATCACCTATGGTAGTAGATCACTTACCAATAATTATCTCAATCACAAATAGTTTTCACAAAACAGACCAGCCAATCCATGTTCCTTATGACCTCACGAGGCATATCGATTGGCAACATTTTGCATCGGCGGTAACCCTTTGGTGTTGATTCTACCGATCCTCTTCCACCATTAGAAGAGTATCGTTTCCTTTCCGACCTGATGTACAAAAGTGCATTAGAAGCTCGAGAAACGACGTGTTCCAAGTGCATCCCTCAAAAGAAGACCCGCCACCCCTGGATGGGATGACGAATGCACTAAGTTGTATCTTGAGACATCCGATGCGTTTAAAGATTATCGTAGACATGAAACATGCGAGCTTTTTGACAAGTACCTCAAGCTTGAAAAAAAGCTTAAAAACTTACTCAAAGCAAACGAAACGCAATTACTGACGTTCATCTGTAGAGGGACTATCTAGAGAAAACCTCGATGACAACGCTTTGGAGAAAGGCTCGTTACATGCGAAACCGCTCATCCTCCAATGAGAGTGAAGAATACTCCCATGCAATGGATATTCGACTACGCTGGAAAAGGTTTTGTCGACTCTGTCCCAACCAACCGAATTTACGGGATATCTCCGAAATAACGGTTCTCTGGCCGAACCATTCACAATGTTGGAATTTTCAATGGTCGCACTTCTTTCATCGAATAACTCTGCTCCGGGAAGCGATATGAATAAATTCAACCTTCTAAAAATCTTCTCCTGATATCGCTAAAAGACGATTACTTAACCTGTACCAACACTCTCATGGAATTAGACATAGTTCCACCCGCATGGAACGGCAGGTTAAAGTAATAGCTATTCAAAAGCCTGGGAAACCAGCGTCCGATTACAATTCTTACAGTCCGATCTCTATGCTACCATGTTTATGAAATTATAAGAAAAAGAAATGATCCTATCAAGACTTGACCGAATTTGAGTCGAATCAAACAACCTGCTATCAAATACGCAATTTGGTTTCCGAAAGAGCAAACGAACAAACGATTGTTTAGCGTTGCTTCCATCTGATATACAACTGGCCTTTGCACACAAGTGAGCAATTGGTTTCGTTTTCTACCTGGATATTAAGAGCGCATTTTGATTCAGTTTCCATAGATATAATGGCTAAGTAGATAGTCTGCACAGTAGTGGTTTACCAGGAATTTTAAATAACTTTTGTATAATTTACTGTCAGAAAAAACAAATGACCTTTAATCTAGGTCAACTGACAACTTCCAGAATTAGCTACATAGGCTTACCCCAAGGCTCATGTCTAAGTCTCTTGCTTTATAATTTTTATGTTAAAGATATTGATAACTGCTTGGAAATAGATACGCTACATTCAACTTGCAGACGACGCTGTGATCTCCTTTTGAGGTCCACGTGCAGAAATCTTGCAAATATCTTTTGCATTGCGAAATTCCCTAGATAATCCATGTCCATCTGGGCCAGAGTTGAGGATCGAGTTTTCACGCATAAAACCGAATTTGGTAGTGTTTACTAGAAAGCGGTTCCCAGCCCAACTGCGTCTCAAGCTTTGCCAAAGAGACATTACCCAATCTTTGACCTTCAAACACCTTAGAGTCATCTTTGATTCAAAATGCACTTGGAGTAATCACTTTGCGTATTTAAAACAGAAATGTCAACAAAGGATCAATTTTCTAAGATCAAATATCCGGAACATGTTAGGGTGCTCACCGGAAGACCTTATTAAACTCTATAAAACAACTATTCTTTTCAGTTTCTCGAATATGGCTCTTTTTGTTCCTCTCGGCAAGAAATAGCCACCTCATCAAATTGGAACACATTCAATATCGTTGTCTACGTATTGCCCTTGGCTGTATGCATTCAACGCATAATATGAGCCTTCCGAGGTTCTGGCGAAGAGTAAAAACCCCTACAGTACCGCTTCTGGGAGCTCTCATCTAGAATACTGATCAAGTGTGGAATCAGTAATCAACGCTTGTGATTGAAAACTTCGAAGAAATGTTCGAATTGAGTACCCAGTCAAGATTCTTACGAATCTATATTAACTATATGTCATCCGATATTAGTCTTCCATGCTATAACCCTCCTAGTGTGCGATTCCCTTATCACAGTTCCTCCATTGATTATGATCTCTCCATGAAACAGGCCCTTCAAGGAGTTCCAGATCAATCTTGACCTATTTGAACTCCCATATTTTCATCGAAAAGTACCAACATGTCAGTTGCAATAGAAGAATTTTCACTGATGGTCACGCATTGATGGATCCGGTACTGGTTTCGGTGTCTTACAATGAATACTCATCTACCTTCCAGAAACTGCAGGAACCTTGTTCCGTATATGTTGCTGAGCTGGCAGCAATCAATTTCGCATTGGGGATAATTTCCGACATGCCCATAGACCATTATTTCATCTTCTCGGATAGTCTCAGTTCTATTGAGGGCCCTCCAGTCGATGAAAACAGGGTTAAGCTACTCATCTTACTTTCTTTCAAAAGTCGGGTAGCCGTGCGTATGCGGGTGGCAAGTCATTTTAGATTTCCTCTTCGTGTGTCCCTCCCCTTACTCCTCTCCTGGCGGTAAATAAGAAGACGCACCATCTAGGGAAGGCGGGGGAACCAGAATTCGAGATTTTTGAAAGAAGAATTTCACATGATGAATTTTTCCCATTAGTACGTCAGAGTTCTCTTCAAAGTTGGCAAAACGATTGGACAAGTCATTCTCTTGGGCGGTGGTTACATTCCATTATTCCAAATGTTTCGTCGAGATCGTGGTTCAAAGGTCTGCAGATGTAAGTCGCGGTTTCATTCGTGTGATGTCAAGACTTATGTCCAACCACTGCTCGCTAGACGCACATCTCTACAGAATTAACCTCGTCGATAGCAATGTATGTAGGTGCGGAACCGTTTATGATGACATCGATCACGCAGTTTGGCATTGCCCGAGTATTGATGCCTCCAGAGCACGACTTTGGATACCCTTGTGGCCCGAGGGAGACCCCCCGCGGCGAAGGAAGTGTGGTTTGTGTGGGCATGCGAACATGCAAACGGCAAGGGATTTACGTGTTTGTTTGTTTGTTGGATAAAAAGATTATCCTCCCTTACCCTCCCGTTAATTTTAGTAAATTCGTGCTATTGTGTTTTGGTTTGTGCTACTTGTGCCCGCGCAGGGGGGGGGGGGGGGGGGGGGGGCAAGCTGTGGTCACCCATCTGCAGCTTAGTTCCTGTAAGGGACTACAGAGACCGAGGATTTGGAAGATGTCGCAACCATGAGCAGCAACAAATACCTGAAATAGGTTACCTGCCTAGCCCCTTCCAAACAATAATGTGACCCATTAACCTCGAGCTAGCCACGAGTAATTGGCACCCCCTCTTTACTAAAATCGAAATAGAAAAATTGTTAATTACAATATTGAATATCGGCTCCGCAAAGTGTTACACACGCCTGAGCCTAATAAATAAACGAACTGATTAAAAAAAAAAAAAACATTCGTACAGTTTGTGAGTTTGTTTTAGACTTATTTAATAGAAGAAACAAGTTATTTGAGTGGAGCCAGCTAGCTCCTTCGGCAAGAAGGTTGGAGGGCTCTTGTTGTTTTTTTTTGGGTGCTTATGCGGCATTTTGTGGTATCGACACACCCATATTGAAATGTTGGTGATGATCGAACAAAGAGGAAGGGATTGGAGTCACTGGACAATGATGCTCTATCAGTTCATTTTGCTTCCTTTTGGGCTCGATTGTACAACCGATAGAACTTGCGTCATTGTCAAGTGTCATTTTTCAACTTAGTGAGCCCACCTTGTCTTTCTGTATGTCGTGCTGTGAATGATGCTTTCAAGCCATCTTTGATCAATCTACGCATTGTACCAAGTTACTAAGATTTTTGAATGATGAACTGTCTCTTTGCTCAATTCCTAAGATGCATATAACTGACTCAGAAAAAGTCAAATACGCAATATATTTGAATGTTCAAAATCAAATTTAAATACTTGGTGAAAAAATTAACAATGAAATCGTTAGTCGCCAACTCATATTTTTTTTTTTTTTTTTTTTTTTTTTTTTTTTTTTTTTTTTTTTTTTTTTTTTTTTTTTTTTTTATGTATATGTATTTCCTCTTCCAGAGCCTACACACCAACCTCCGCCGAACCACACCAAACCATGACGACCACAAAAGTGATATTGAGTTTCCCGTGGGGCAACAGCAGCAGCAGCAACAACAACAACAACAATGAAAAATCAAAGGCAGACTCCTTCCATGACACAGGCCTCAGCGAGGCCGTGCTGAAAGTGGCCCGCAAAGAACTACGAGAAGATAAGACAATCCGCGAGCAGGCCCTGGAGCAGATGCGCGAGTGGATCAAGCAAAACCAGGAGGTCGAAAACGTTCGCACAGATGATTTGTTCTTGCTGAAATTTCTCCGCACCAAGAAGTTCAGCGTATTCATGGCTCAGCAAATGGTGCTGAAGTACTTGAATTTGCGCAAGGTTCACATGCACTTGATGTACGAATTGGACTTTCTGTCACCAAAATTGAACAAACTGATCAACAACGGTTACATGTTCCCATCGCCTGTTCGAGACAAGCATGGCAGACGGTTGATCATTGGATTTGCAAGTATATCGTTTATCTATTGAATGTTGCCATTGATTTGTTATCGTAAGTAATTGTCTTTGAAGGAAACTTCAACCCGGACGAACACACCAGTTCGGACATGTCTCGTGTCCACTCCATAACCTATGAAACGCTACAGGAAGACCAACAGAACCAGATTGTGGGATTTGTACACATTGGAGATTTCAAAGGCATCACCACCGCACACGTCTCCTGCTGGAATCCAACCGATTTTCTACGCATGATGAAGTGGGGCGAACAATCGATCCCAATGCGTCACAAAGAGGTCCACTTGGTAAATGTTCCGTCAGCGGTTAAATACGTGATCGATGCTGGAAAGTCAATGATTAGCAAGAAGATGAAAGATCGACTTCAGGTAAGAACATATCTATTGGAAGGAATATGATTTTGCCAAAAGTAACATTTTTAGGTGCATGTCAGCGTGCCAGACCTATGCAGAAAGGTCGATCCAGCTTGTCTGCCGAAGGAGTTGGGCGGCAACATTCCAATGGTGGAGATGATCGAATGGTGGAAGCAAGAGTTGGCCGCCAAAAGAGACACGCTGCTAGCATTGGACAAAATGAATATTCTTAGTGATGGAAGCATTATTTCGCGGAATGGCACAGATCGGAACAATAACGAACGCGCACTCGGAATGGAGACAATCACCGGCAGCTTCCGAAAATTGGAAGTGGACTAGAAATCTAGGCGAAAGTGTACAGTAGAGTAGCATAATTTCACGCCTCAAAGTCAGCTTCGCGCATTTTCCTACAATGTGTTGTGAATTGAGATACGTTCCAAATTTTTATTTTGTCCAGTTGCACTAGTCAATCATACCTTCCAAAATTTTGTGTAAATCAATGATATATCCGATTGAAAATTGATTCAAATTTCCTCTGAAAAATGCTCGAAATTATGATATTCTAAGGTAGTAGAAGTATTGATAAGCGCAAACGGCTAAGCCGTGCTACTATATTCGAAAGCGTGAGTGTGTTTAATTATATAGCCTTAAAGTACACCATGAGTGATTGAGTGCTCAAATATGGTTTTGTATAATTGATGTAAAAATTTGATAATAAACTTCACATATAATCCATCGGAATTGTTTGAAATTAAAGTCACAAATCACATGACATCTACGATTATATTGGCAGTGGAGGAGTTTCACAAGCAGATGAAATGCATAAATTCTCATTCCATGCGTCATCATGGCCATCCGAAAATGCTGCAAGTATGTGGCTTATCAGGTGATTTAAGCAAGCAAGAAGCTGGATTTTCCAGTTGAAGCCGAAGGTTGCTTCAAAGTTTGTACAACAAACCGGATACAATACCGACGACAAATGTGGAATTCGAAGATATGAGGATACGTTGTTCACATGACTTTCTCATGGGTATAAAGTAGACAAGGCCAGATAACAAACTGGAAAGCAAATGTACATTCCTATCAAAGTAATGAAAAAATAAAAGAATTCGGAGGAAGCGCATCTTTTGTTTAGTAAAAACAAATGGCGTAAACAAGCCTGAATGCCATACTTCAAGATATTGGATTGTTACTCTTGAGCTGAAGTACTGTACCAAACATTTGGTTAAATTACTAACCGTAAAGGGGGTACCGTAAAGGGGGGTAACATTTAATTTCGGTTTTTGAATTTCTCGTTTGGATTGTCTTTTGGTATTTGGTAACTGAATAGTATCAGTGTACAAACTAACAGTTGTTGCTCGTGTTTTGCCTCGATTTTCGTATTTTTCGAGCAGTTCCCTCCATTCGTGGTTCGAACAGAACAGTTTTGTGTAGTAAGGGAAGGGACAGCCCCTGGCATTTTTCGAACTGTTGGTGGTAAAAAATGACTAAACTCAACCCTTATGAGGGCCTCAAAATATGAAAAATGGGTGATTTACAGTTGAAGATTGTACTCAAAAAAAAAAAAAAAAAAAATGCAACAGACAAAAATGACCAACAAAAATTCATTTTAATTTGGATACAATTGAAACTCTCAGGGAATAAATGAACACATATTAGCTATGATTTTGCTAAGTAGGGTTTGTTCAACCTCCTCTCCTAGGCTAAATGCCCCCATCTTGAACTTAACGCTACTCATCAAATTTTGTGCAACACTTGCGCCATCTTTCTAACACTCGAACACAGAACGAGTGGATGGTTCTTCAAATCCTTGTCAGTTTTGAAGACCTTCCCTGTTTTCCGGAGCTTGCCATTCATAATCGCCCAGAATTTCTCTATTGGGCAAAGCTCTGGTGAGTTTGGCGGATTTTCCTCCTTCGGCACAAAAACAACATCGTTGGCTTCGTACCACTCCATCACCATCGCGTAATGGCACTATGCCAGATACCTTCGTGGGACCGGAGGAAGGGCAGCAGGCGCTTCTGGAGGCATTCTTCTGTTTATATTTGGCCGTTGATGGTGCCGGTAGTTATGTACGGCTTGCTGAATTTGCCACACCACACAGATCGCGTTCCACAACAAGTGCTTCTTGGCAAATTTGTCGATCTTCTTCTTCCGGAGCCTCTCCGGAACATCCAGGTGGGACTTGCTGACGAAAAAATCCAGGCCAGGGATCTGCTTGACGTCCGCTTTAATGTACGTTTCGTCGTCCATTACAATTCATTTTGGCTGCACCAACAACTCGCGGTACAGCTTCCTGGCGCGTGATATCCGGCTTCCTTACCTTGAAGACATGAAGTCTGGCAGCCTTCATTGTCTGCTGGACGAACCAGACGGAAGAATTGACCTTCTTGGCCACGTCCTGAGTCGAATGGTTCGGACTGCGCTCGAAGTAACCCCTCGCCTTCCTTGCGATGCCAGCTCGCGGCTGGTTCATCTGGGTCTTCTTGAACGATTTTAAAACACGGGGCACGGTCGAAAAAAAAAATGATTCCCAACGGTTTCGCGATCCACCTGTAGGACTGGCCTGGATTTTCTACGACCACTTGAGAGAATAGGAAAAAATTTCACATGTATATATTATAAATATAATTATATACTTAAAAATTATATAATTTAAAAAATATTTATTTTTTTTATATTATTTTTTTTTATTTTTTTTTAGTGTGGTGAGGGGAGTGTGGATATAGTGGAGGCGGGGCGGGGGGGTGATGGTGAGGATGGTGTACTTTGTGTGGGGTGGGAAGGGGAACGGGGAATAGGCGTAGCCAGGATTTCAAATAGGGGGGGGGGCGAGTTTTTTTTAGAGAGAGAGAGAGAGAGAGAGAGAGAGAGAGAGAGAGAGAATTACATCGTCTCCAACCAGTGGTTGCACATACTGAACAATTAACATTAACGAACACTTAACGGACAATACAACGCCTGGTGGACCAGTAGAGTAGGGTCATTTTCATGTTCCGACAGATGGAGCGGGAATGGAGCCCCATTTATGTGACATTACGCCTGAATGCGGGTGAATTATCTTCTCTACTCTCACCCAAAGTATTTGACAATACCCGTCCGTTTCTTGCAACAAGATTAAACAATTCTAGGCTTGTTCTGGAATAAAAAAAAAACGATTCTAAAAACTTTCCCATGTTTTTAATTCAAACCACATTGAATGCCAAACATTTAACGGGTCATATTGGATTTTTGTATAGAATAACCACCGAATTTCTTTGCAGTTTGTACTGACAATGTATTTTTCATCCACGACCCTCTCACCCAAAGCAACACAGAAGAAACACCGTTTTTTACTCACCATGCTCACACCGTTTGAATAGATTTTATTTTTTTAATGGTTGTTCAAATAATAAGTGATTAGCTTTTAACAAACATACATTTTGAGTTTTGGTGGTTTATAGCTTATGGTTTGTGTCCCCTTTGCTCACCTTAAGTATAATTATTTTATCTGATATTTTCTAAACAGGAACATCAAACATAACCTTTTAAAACGACGTAAGTAACAAATGTAAGCAAGCTGTGTTTTTTGTGCTGAATTGTTGCTACTTGCATTCTCAACACACGAGTAGTTAGTAAATAATTTAAGAAATTTTATTCATCAATGACGAAAAGAAATTCATATGCGTTCCAACAGCTATTCCTCAATATTTTAAAAATAATTTATATACACATCTGCATCTGCGTTTTGAAATTTGAACCGATTTATCTGATATGATCCAACTGAAACACGTTCTGTCGAAACACGGTATATGTAGCAATCATGTGTATCTGAGTAGTATGAAACCAAAACGGTGTATCATTGAATTACATTAAAATTGTTGTTCAAATTCGAGAAATACAACCATTTTGCATATTTTTCTATTCGTGGTTATTTCAGCTGCATGACAAAACATTCGTTTTGTTTTGTTTGCTTGTTTTTTTTTAATTACATGCTGGAAAATATTATACTTACTTTTGAAAAACTTTCGAATGTCCATTTATGGTACTTCTGGATAAAATGAATCAAATAACTGCTTTAGACTGCTTATAATTAAAAAAAAAACCGTATGTATTTTATCCGATGATTCGTTTTGTTATGAAGGTTCTTCTGTTTATAAACACGCGCAGAACCATCGCTTATTCTTCCGGTCTTCCTCTAAACTCTCCACCGATTGCTTGTCGATCTGCCAAACTTGGAAGACATCTGCATGGAGTTATCTCAAATTATAATAATCCGTCCAATCTATCACAAAACGTTGCGATTGGTTGAGCGGACTGGAGATAATGAAATCCTTTTGTATAAGGCCAAGTCTCTCCCGGTTGGTATTAAACAGATGAGCATGGATATCAATAGAAACATAAAGTTACCAGAAGGCACAAAATGCATCTACGGACTCTTATTTTTACGAAATCCCTCAATTGCAATTTTTAATGGATTAGCATAGATTGTTCATTAGACACTTCAACTTGATTGATACAATTATTAGTTACAGTAGTGCAATAGATTGTAGGATACAGTAGTAAAAATTTAAACTTACGAAAAAAGAGTTTGGTTCGAGCATCGGCTGTGAAAGGTTGTGTCGATGCTTTATTACGCACTATTTTCCTATCGAGCATGGCGCGTTTCGTGTTGTTTCGGTTATCGATAATTCGGTGTAACGAGTGATCGAGTGAGCACAGTAAGAGAACAACAAAGCGTCTCTCAAGCGTTCATAAAATTATCCTTGTTTTCCTAACGGAAAACCACCATCACACTTTGTGAGTGGCTCCAATAGCATCCTTATTATTGGTTTAACTCAGATCAAATCGGATTTCCAACATTATAAAAAATCACCTTGTTTTTTCAATGAAAAAACACCATTACACTTTGTGTGTGGCCCCAATAGCATCCTTACTGTTGTAATCGGTTCGAATCAGAAATCGGTACTAGTATTTAAATATTTTACTAAACGAAGCGTGAATTCAGCTTATTGTTTACCAAAACGAACCCTGCTGCCACCCAATCTTGTCATCCAAAATCCCAGTGATTTCTCGTGGAAGTGCGGCGGTGGTCTCGGCTTCCAATAAAACGTCCAAATAAACGTTAACGCATTCCTACCCTTTCCTTATTTGACCTGCATTCGGGCGAGGCCAGCGCCGGTATTGCCTTAGTTTGGGATCACCAGTTTTACACATTGAGCATGTTTGCATCATCTGTTGATCTTCTGAGTAATAACAGCTGAACTGGCAGTAACGGAATAACAACTTCGGGCGGTCAATCATGCTCATTATCCTGCTCATGCTCATAAAAACGGATAAATCATTTGAATAGGATAAGACAACTGCAACTTCTCGCCCTGACTAGCTTGCTGTTCTGCTTCTCACACGCTGAATCAAACTGTAAGAAATGATCAACATATATTCTCAATAATACGAAACTACAGTACCCTAACACGGGGAAAGCGGGGTAACGGGGCGGTTTGACCCATGCCATGAATAGTTCAAATAAATATTTTTCGTTGATACTTTTTCTAACCATCAACTGTGTTTCTTAATCTAGTATTATTTGGCTTCTGAAAGCTATAGCATAGGTTTGAATATTCAGTTTTTTGATTAACCAAGAACTGAACATTTTATTGAGCATAGCTTCTTCAACTTTCAGCTAGCGGGGAAAAAAATCAATCAATGCTTATCTAATAGCTAACATTACAGATTAAGAGATATTTCCCTAGTAGCACATTTGTTTCAACCCAGTAAAGGTGACTGCTCTGTGACTCAATTAAGTCACAATAGAGCTGCTGAAACCAGTTTTGACTGTTGTGTGCTGCTTGGGGTTTTTAGATACTTTAGGCTACATAGGTTGGGTTCTAGGTTAAAGGAAAAATATTGTAATAAAATTGTTACTCGTTACTATTTAAAAACTATTATATAATTACAACTTTTTTCTCATGGATGTCAATTTTTTACGCTTTTTTGCTACAACTTGTTACAAAATCGAGGCAACTTCGCGTAATTTGGCTTTTTTATTTAGGCAAAGGAGCAATCTGACAAACATTCCAAGCAACACAAAATCGTCATATTTGGTTACAGTGACTTGATTGTGACTTAATTGAGTAGTATTGGAGTAACATCAACTGTATTGCAACAAGTTACCTTGCAACCTTCTAGAGATAAAAAATAAATAATAATATATTGAAACAAATAATAAAATTCTAAAAATAAAATCAAAACTTACGTTTGAGTTTCTTGAGTCCCATCGTCTGTTTTTTTTTTTTTTCTGTTGATTTTTTTTTGTTTTGTTGGTCAGTGGTGTCGTTGCAAGTTTAATAAAGCGTTTTGTCGTTTTTTCTTCAGTTTTTTGTTGTTTTGTGCGTGAGTGTCGTGCGGTGCTGTTTTCTAGCAAAAAAAAAAAGAGTCGTGTGTGTTTTTTTGCGCGTGTATAAAAAAAATATATTCTTTTTTTTTAACAACTCCACCAGCGGGCGTATAATGATGTCCCCAGAGACGCTGTTGATATTGTCTCTAAATGTGTTTCATTTTCAAGATTGCTTTTGCTTTCTCTCTCTCTCGTTCTTGTTCCCGTTTTTTTTTGTGTTGGTTTTTGTTTTTTTTTTTTTTTGTTTTGTGTGTGTTTTTTTTTTTTTTTTTTTTGTTTTTAGTTCATAGCGGGTGTTCAATAAAAAAAAAAAATTATTTTTTTTTCTTCTTTTAATAAAATTATGAACTTTTTTTTTTTTTTTTCCCATTGGAATTGTTGCTCGGTTCCGTAGAAATGGGTGGTAGGATGTTTTTTGTCCGGGTGCTGTCGGTTGAATCGGAGATGGCGTCGAAACAGCAAGCGTTTCGCCGGGGGTGTGTTGTACGGTTTTTAGGGAGGGACAGTGTTTAGGGGAGAAAACTTTCGGGAGGATACCGTGCGGGAGAGTACCGGTCCGTGGATTCTGGTTTACCGGGGCGTGTGCGGGGAGCGGAAGGCAAAGAAGAAGAAGTGCTTTGAAAAAGCTGTTCGACAACAAGGACGGAACGAGTTTGCGTGACGCCGGCCGAAAATATCACTGCTCCCATACCTTGATTCACCGAACCCTCAAGATGGAGGACATCATCTGTCGGAAGAAGACTCGGTCCCCCGAGTACACAGACGAGCAGATAGCGACCGTGAAATCGCAGTGCCGATGGATGATGAAGAACTACCGTGGGACGTCGTTCGTGCTGGACGACGAATGTTACTTTCCGCTCTCGAAGACCCACATTAAAGGAAATGACAGCTACTATTCTAGTGACAAGTTGGCCACACCCCCCGAAGTAAAATATAAGTTTAAGCATAAATTTAAAAAAAAAAAAGTAATGCTGGACCATCGCCATATCGGACAGAGGGATTTCAAAGCCGTGGTTCAAGCCAAGCGGTCTGGCCATCAATCAACAAGTGTACCAGGAGGAGTGTCTGGAGAAAATTCTTCTGCCGTTCTTAAAGGACCATCATGCGGATGGGAAGTACGCCTTCTGGCCAGACAAGGCATCTTCCCATTACGCCAAGAAGACGCTGGAGTATCTTGAGCAGAAAAAGATACCGTACGTGCCGAAAGAAAGGAACCCGACCAACTTGCTCCAGCGCCGTCCCATTGAGGATTGTTTCGGCTTCCTCAGTGCCCTAGTGTACAAAAATAATTGGCGGGCCAAGGATACGAAGCAGTTGGCCACGAGGATCCGGAATTGTATCCGGTAGATGGACGTCAGTGCCGCCCAGCGCTCTTGCGAGAGCATCGTGACTAAGTTGCGTCGTACGGCTGATCAGGGCCCCTTCTCCAATATTCATTGACGTTTGTTTTGAAGAATAAACAATATATATTAATAAAAAAATACAGAATTCGTTGAAAATTTTTTATTTCTATATGACTGAAAAGGTTCGCATTTTTTATTGAACACCCATTATATGTGCTCTGAGAGTCTTTCGAAGCAGTTTTATTGAATCAAAAATAAGTTGTCATTATGTCGACAAGATATTTGAAAAGTCTTAGTAGTCCAAATAATCTATTTTTTATTGTTTACTGATGAGACAATGAGAGAAGTTTCCATTAAAAGTGTTTGCGAGGTTGTTGCGTCTCTTTATGTTATATATTTAGTCAGTCAGTGTTACGTTTATAAGTTCAAGAGAGCATTTCGTCACTTTTTCAGTCGTTTATAATTTAGTTAATTGAAGTTTAGGTCTGATGTGCTCTGAAAATCATCGATGCATAAGTCGTCTTACCTTGTTCAAGTCATCAATCTTTTTGTCCGCCTTAGTCAGGTCTTGTCTTCTGTGTTATTCCTAGTTTTAATAAAACTTCTACTCAGTAAATCCAACAGTCGATATCCTACGAATGACGAAAACCTTGGACACATTGCCTATCAATATTTACCTGTCTAGCTAGAATTATATTTAGGGGTCGCTATGGCTCGTCATGTCAGGAAACTCATAAGAAAGGTGTTGCAGCCATTATGCTCTATAAAATTAGAGCTTCAACATGTGATACCAGCACGATTGAATATGTCTTTGGTTGCCATCTCAGGCCAACCCATCGCAACCAGATCACATATCCGAAGGGAGGGATTTTTTACCCATTTAATAAAAAGTTATACATAAAAGAAAGTGTTGCATTTTCCCTTGTCATCTATAAGGGCGTCGGCGAGTCATTGTCCTATCGTTAAGTTGATGCTATATCAACTGGAGGACCAACGCGCCCTCGGTATCTTTGAACGGAAGGTGTTGCGTAGTTAGGTGGAGTGAGTGGAGAGGAAGTGGAGGAGATAACTGATGTAGTTGTGGACCGGCCTAAGGGAGGGGGTGTGAAGATGTTGGTAAATAAGGGGGGGGGGGGGGGAGGGAGGTTTTTGAGGGGGGGGATGGTTCGTCTCTGGAAGCAAAGAGGAAAAAAAAGGGGGGGTGGTAAAAAAAAAGAGAAAAGAGGTGCGTGAGGTGTAGTTTTATCTATCTACATAACAATCACATGGTTTAGTTTTTTTTTTGTTTGTTTTTTAAATATGTTTGTTTTATGATATGAAATTAGTCATTTAAATATACTTCAGCCAGTCACCAATAAAAGTAAGAACACTTGTTAATCTTCAGCTCACAAACTACAAAAGAGAGCGATTGTCGCCTTTATTCCGTCTTTATACCGTTCCCGCTACCAATCATCATAACCAATACATTCGAACATCTTATTTACTATAAATTAGGGGATTCCGATCCTCAATCGATTATGTCTTACACCGTACATATCAGTTCTTCCCCTTTTACTTAGCTATATAATTCTGTAAACATTTATTCGAATAGTTCAATCTGATTAATCATAACTACTTCGACATCATAATAATGAATCATGAATTATTTTAAGAATGCACACAATTAATCGTTTTAACATGTACTACATCTTGAATAGCTTATTTTCGAATCAATTCTATACGATCTTTATTCTATTTCCTTTCTTACACTTTTTGCCTTTGTCTACTATCTTGCACTTGCCTCACCGAACTCGCATCCCTTGCCGAACGCGAAGAACTTCGTGTAACAATAGGACTACGTCTTCTTTGCTTGAAACGTCTGCTATCGTCTTCTCTCTGCTTGGGTCTTTCCATGACGTCCGGAAACCCCAAGAATTCCTCCTCTGAATCACTCCTTTCCCTCGTTCGCTTCCTTCTTTGTATCGGTACTTGTATCTTCGTGTACGTCATCCTTGAGCTCACCACCTTGAGTTGGTTTCTGTGTGCGTTGGCCGTGTGTCTGCCAAAAGAAATCAAAAATACATTTAGTGAAACTCTTCTGACAAATTGTACCTCGATCCATGTCTCTATTCCATGTTTGTCATTATTTTTATAGAACATCTTATCACCTGGAGAAAGACTTTGAAATGGGTCTTGAGTGGGTGTACTGTAATTATCTTCTAAATTCCTTCCTTTTTCTGGACGAATCTCTAGGAAATTCTTGTATCGTTTTTTTGGATGCAAGAGGTCCAATAAAGTTTTTGGCTTAAAATTAAACAACTTCTCGGATGGAAATTTTTCTTCAGAAGCAATACATGTATTCCTATAGTTAACCAAAAAATATGTTATCTTGTCTTCTATTTCAAGAGACTTTGTATCACTATCTAGTAAAAACTTTTTAAATTTATCTTTTACTGTACGCACCATTCTTTCCGCCTGCCCATTGCTGCTGGGATTGTATGGTGGGCTTTTCATCACGTTTATACCCTGTCTTTTCATAAATGAGATAAATTGTTCTGAATTAAATGGCGGTCCACCATCGGTTACCAAAACATCCGGAAGTCCAAACCTCGCAAAAATCGGAGTGAACTTTTTAATTACCCTACTAGCATCTGTTCCGTATTTCATGAGCTCCACCTCTAACCACTTAGTATGGCTGTCGACTACTAATAAATATGTTTTTGATTCAAAAAAGAAAAAGTCAGCATGTATACGGCTAAAAGGTCGTGTAGTTGGTATCCAGGCAGAATTGTTGACTGGCTTAGGAATCATCGCTGTTTTTATACAAATATGGCATCTTTTGACATAGCTTTCTATGTCCGAATTTATTCCCAACCAAAATAAACAGCGTCTTGCCGTCTGTTTCATCTTTATAATTCCATTATGATTGGAATGCAGCAATTTTAAAACAGCCTCATGCAGCGATTTTGGCACTACTACCCTATCCTGATATAAAATACATCCTTCCACTAATTCCAAATCCGCCCTCAACGAAGAAACAGATTGCCAATCTTTTTCCATCCTCTTTGGCCATCCTTTCTCCATATACTCCATTACCTTTGAAAGTAAAAAGTCCAATTTGGTCTCTTTGGCAATAAACAAAAAGTCTAGTGGAAAATCATTGAAATAATTTATGCTCTTGATGCTGTCATTGTCTAGATTCCTAGGAACTTCTTGCTCCAACGGAAAACGGGAACAAAAATCCGCATTGCCCATCTGCGAAGAAGGCCTGTATCTAATTTCAAAATCATAGATGGAAATTTCCATAGCATAACGCTGTAATCTGGTGACACATAACTGATGTTTTCCTTCCTTTCCAAATATACCTAATAATGGTTTATGGTCAGTATATATGAAAAACGTTTGTCCAAACAGGAATTTATGAAACCTTTTTACTGTACAAATTAGTGCTAGGGCTTCTAAATGTAATATTGGATATGATTTTTGCGCCGAGTTCAATGAAAACGAGACAAAGCTGATAGGCTTTTCCTGACCATTAACTAAATGTGCAATGACTCCACCCAGGCCATAACCACAAGCATCCGATACAACAATAAGTGGTTTCATGGGATCATAAAATTCCAGAATATTAGCGTTCAATAATTCATTCTTACATTGTTCAAATTTTTTCTGGCAATCTTCATTCCACACAAATTTTACATCCTTTTTTAGCAGCCGATAAAGACAATTTAGTTTAGCCGATAAATGTGGAACAAATTTCCCATAATAATTAATTAGTCCCAAGAAAGATTTCAATTCTGTGACATCTTTTGGAACTTTTGCCTCACTTATGGTGGATAATTTATCAGGTGATGGTAGTAACCCCTTATCCGATACTAAATGCCCCAAATATGTAAGTGACTGAACAAAAAATTGACATTTCTTTAAATTTACTTTAATATTCGCAGCATTCAATCTACTCAGCACTTCTTCCACGTTAGCTTCACATTCTTCCTTTGTTTTTCCAGCTATAAGCACATCATCCAAATAACAACTAACATTCTTCAGTCCCATTAAAACTTGGTCCATTACCTTCTGAAAGATTGGAGCACTAGATGAAACTCCCTGTGGCAAGCGGTTGTATACATAAAGCCCTTTTATAGTATTAATGACTACAAACTTTCGTGAATGCTCTGACAATTGTAATTGTGTGTATGCTCCTGCCAAGTCTAAACAACAGAACCATTTGCATCCTGACAAAGTAGCAAAAATGTCTTGTGCTAAAGGGAGGGGATAAGTATTTGGGACTATCACTTTGTTAATTGAAACCTTACAATCCAACACCATTCGTATGTCATTATCTTTTTTTAAAACTACCACTACCGGTGAGGCCCATTCACTGACCTGTATTGGAGAGATCACGTTCTGTTTTTCCAAGGCGTCCAAATGTTCTACCACCTTTTCCCGAAGCTTAAATGGGACGTCGTAAGCCTTTTTGAAAATCGGTCGGTCGTCTTTCAGTACCAAATTCGCCTCAAAACCTGTTATCGGATGTGAAAAGTCCCCATCAAAAACCTTGGGAAATCTTAGTTTGACCTCAGACTCGAAATTACCCTTTGATTCTCCCAACTCCTTTGTTTGATGTACCGAGTTGACCTTGGCAGGATTCATAAATGTTTCTCTCCAATTAGGATAGAATGTGTCCAACCAATCCCTTCCAAATAACGGAGCAAAAGCATTTTTCCCCTCCAAAATAATCAAATTTACTTTGCTGTGCATGTTGTTGAGCTTTGCGTCTACCTGTATTTTCCCAAATATGTTTAATTTCTCGCCGTTGACCACCACCAGGCGGCTATTACAATCCTTAATCGAAACGTGTTCAAAATAAAGATTGTATGTCCTCAAGCTTATCACGGAGACGGCCGCACCACAATCAATTTCCATTTTTAACTCTACTCCTTCAACTAGCACATTTACAAAACAAGGTTCACTAACCTTCCTAGCTAAAGATACCATCATACATGGGTAATCTTCCTCTTCCTCATCTGAATCGCGAATCTTCAACCTCTTAAAATCATATTTTTCCACAATTTCTTCTTCCGCATTATCCACAAAGTTTACTGCTCTAGGATGATTAAGCCGATAACAGTTGCGTTTGATATGGCCCCTTTTCTTGCAAAAATTGCATATAATATTGACGTGAGGGTTTTCAAATCTATCTCCTCGATGATCACGGTAAGTATTTCTCTGTCTAACTCCATAACTATCCCGGTAACCATACCTGTTATCATTCCAGCGTTCCCTCTCTCTATCCACACTTCTATTTCCTCTCCAATAACCTGCACCACCAGTGCGTGATGAAAATCTGCCTTCCCTGTCATAATTAACGCTCTGTTGCCCGTTTCCTAAACGATATTTTACCGAATTGACACTTCTAAAACCCTCACCTTGTTCATTCATTTCTTTCAACCTTAACTTAGCTAACTCGGTTCTTATCACAGTTTGTTCCACTTCCTCTAAAGTCATACCATCCTTCATTAATAATTGCTGCTTCAAATCTTGATCTCGTAACCCAAAAATAACCTTATCCTTGATTGCCTCATCTTTGTGCGCCCCAAATCCACATTCGGTGGCTAAAAGCTTTAGAGATAAAACATAGTTTTCTGCCGGCTCGTCTATGCCCTGCACTCTTGCATGAAATTTATGCCTATGCATCATGTTAGGTTGCGCTTTATCTAACCTTTCCTTCAATTTAACTATCATCTCCGTGTAATCAATAGCCATCACATCCTGCCCCGGATAAATCAATTTTACTTCATCAAAAATAACCGGTCCGCTTAATGTTATAAAAAGATTCTTTTTCATATTTTCAGCTATATTGTTTAATTGGTATAAAATATTCATCCTCTCCATATATCGAGAGAAACTGGTTCCTCTCACGTAATGGTCTACACTACCAATTAAAGTCGACATGATGTTTCAGCTGAGTACCGACAAGCGATATGAGTACCCTGTTAAAGCAATAAGAAAGAAAACCAATACCAATAAACTGTGCAAACTTACGTGATCTTCAATCTTACTCTTTCTCTCTGTCACATCAATACTCCACCGATTCGTTAGCAATTTCGGCTCCACTCGATTACCTGAGTTACCTCTCTTTCACTCTAAAGTAGAATCTGTTCCGTTTCACCTCTGGTATCCACTTGCTTCTTCCACCGCCTCAGCCTTTGTGTCACTCGAAACCTCCTTCCTAGTACAATCTCCGCAACTTCAATATTACCGTGCAGATCCTGCTAACCTCACCGTATTCCCGGTATTTTTTTTTTTTTTTGCTCACCTTGAACACCACAGATGCAAATCCTAACTTTGTATCAAAATTCACACTTCTTCTATTCAATCCTCTTTCTATTGTCTTTTCTTCTAACTAGACATGAAAATGGCCGATCAATCTATAACGAACCACCAATGGCCGATTGTACTTTCTGTAACATGCACTTTTCCTATTATTTTCCAATGTACTGCCAATTTACGCAATTTTCTACCGGATGTCAGCTACCACTTCTAATCCTTTAGTTTTTCATGCAGCCCACTGACCAAAACTTCAACTTTAATCCGACACACTTGACGTTTTTCCCGCGATTTTCTTCCTCTATAAATTTCTTAAATCTTCACGGCCAATTTTCACTCACAGCCAAAATTGCACGCTAACGCCGCTGTGAAATGCCACCACTCTTCTTTTAAATTTCTAAATTTATTAGGTTTTTTTCCTCGTCGCCACTTTTATGATATGAAATTAGTCATTTAAATATACTTCAGCCAGTCACCAATAAAAGTAAGAACACTTGTTAATCTTCAGCTCACAAACTACAAAAGAGAGCGATTGTCGCCTTTATTCCGTCTTTATACCGTTCCCGCTACCAATCATCATAACCAATACATTCGAACATCTTATTTACTATAAATTAGGGGATTCCGATCCTCAATCGATTATGTCTTACACCGTACATATCAAGTCTGAGTCACACGATCCTCCCAAATTTGCTCATCTATAATGCATGTACTTCAATCTGCTTTGTTTCGAATCTCATGTTTGACCATTGATGGTACATTCTCTTGAAAGCCAACCACTTTGTATCAACGAAAAATACTTAAGGAGGTTAACACTAATAATAGTAGCATAATGTGCAATACTCACTCGGTATTTCCGGTGGCGTGTCCCGTTTGACGTACTTTCCAACCACTCCATCCTTAATGGATTTATCCTTGCTCTTGCGGGAAAGCATTTTGCACTATCTTTGAGGAAACGAGAAAGCTCACAGAGGTCGAAGTTGTTGCAAAAAAAAAAAAGAAGTTCGAGCCCAAGCTCGGCGTCACACCAAACACCACCAACAACAACAAAACTGAAGTATGATTAACTAGCACTGTGTGTGCCTGCCCGTCGTCGTCGTCTGCTTGGTCGTGATGATCGAAATGATGCTTCTTTGAGCCCCTTAACTCCGAACTCAAAATAACACAACAAAAACCGAAACGATGGAGCAGACAAGCGTACTCTTTTCTCGATTGTGTGTGAAGTAGCTTTGGGAGGTTCTTCTTCCTTGGCCGTGGCCCTCGATGGTTTATTATTATTTTTCGTTGAGATGCTGTCGCTGCTGCTCTCACTACTCACTGATGCTGACGGACGGTGCTGATGCTCCCCCAATTCTTCTTCTCCGCGCACAGTTTTTGGTATTCTTTTTGAGTAACCCTCCCCGAATATGTATTTTCTTTTGTTTTCACTGCGTCTCTTCTTCACTGAACTTAAACGTCCTTCTTTCATCCAATGGAAACTGCTCCGCTTTAACGATTTTTGGATGATTTTCCTATAATTGCATTCACTATTCATCAATCAAACAGGAACATCACCTGATTCGTCATTCGTTAGCAATTATTTTTCCCAAGACCGATTTTGATGTTTTGATATGGACGGATTCATTCGAACCGAGTTTGTTGGTTTGATCCAGTGTCGTCCCGCACGGGGCAGCTGTTGCAGCAATAATAGTTCGCATCATTCGGAGCATCGCATTCCATCTTCTTCCTTTGGTACTGTTCCTCCTGCTCCTGCTTCGCCAAAATCACGCAAGTGGATGGTTCTAGGAGCGAGTTGCACAATATTTTCTTTCTCTTTTGGTTGCCCTCTTTCACTTTTCAACTTTCCAAAGTGAAGAACCTCCCCTTCCGTCGCCTTTAATTGCACCGATGTTCGGTTTCTATAAATTGTTTCGCTTTCTTTCGTCGGGAGGCCACCAGAAGAACGCACTGCAATCGAATTACACAAAAATTAATGAGAAAAGAATCAGTACTCGAGGCCAACCAAAATACACATACTCGATCGATGAGACGACGACAGATTTTGACGTTTCACTTTGTTTTGGTGGTTTTGGTCCTTCACTGGGGCGGTGCAGTCAGTGATGTCAGATTGTCTCTCGGTCGATTCCGTAGAATGATTTTTTTTAAGTGATGAGTTAGGGGTGAAATTCTGCACACGGTGCTCCCCGGCATAAAAAGGTAAAAAATCGTGATATTTCCATAGAATACAGTTGACGTAACCACCATTGTTGAGCAAACGCGTTTTTCCGGGGATAAGCTGAAATGAAATATATAACAACAGTTATGGACAACATGTTCTGTCCATTTGATGAAGTTTTACTAATACCTAAGAGTGGACCAGCAATATAATTACAATAGTTTCATTTTTTCATCTTTAAAACGCATACGCCAACTTACGCGAATAAACAGGCATATTACTGAACGTTAATGTTTATTTATTATCACCGTCTTCGACAACAATATCGTACAGACTGTACTTATTCTAACTCAACTTATATAACTAAACAAATCGTGTTATTCGGTTTTTTTAAATACTCCTGGACATGCTAAAATCAAACTCGTCAGAAATGTCATTGAATGACCGAATACGAGCGTCAAGAGAGTTGTTATAGCCGTAATTGGTTCGGTGATACGGAACAGCAAGCAAGTTGGAATTCCGAAAGTGTCGGGGAGGAATGTTCAGCGGTATCTGCTCAAGAAGCGCAGGACAGTCGATGACACCGTTAATGACGTCGAATATTAATAAACGCTGCATTTTCACGCGTCTGACAGACAGCAATTCCAAGCCTATCAATTGGCATCGCTCGGGATAGGGAGGGGGATTGTTTGGATCGTTCCAGTGATGAAGCCGCAATGAAAATCTTACGAACTTTTTCTGTACCCGTTCAATTGAAAGAATATGCACTACGTAGTACGGAGACCAAACCGGGGAAGCATATTCTAGGATGCTACGCACCAGCGTGCAGTACAGTGTTTTCAAAGCATGTATGTCAGTGAATTCGGAAGCATGTCGGCGAATGAACCCAAGAACAGAAAATGCTTTTGAAGTCGTAATCCCAACATGTTCATTTAACCTAAGCTTCTCATCGATGGTTACGCCCAGATCGCAGATAGATGTAACACGCTCCAGTGTTTCAATATTCATTCTGTAATGGTGATGCACGGGATTACTAGAGCGGGTAAAAGATATGATCTTGCATTTTTTGCTGTTGACGCGCATGCCATTATCGTTACACCAGATCAATATGGTGTTCATGTCCGTCTGTAGAATGGTGCAATCATCCGGGGACAGTATAGCGCGAAAAAAAATCAGGTCGTCGGCAAACAAAAGCTTAACAAGGAGAGAAGTAGACACAGATCGTTCACAAAAATGTTGAATATCAGTGGACCAAGGACACTGCCCTGAGGTACACCGGACGTCATGCAGAATAAACTGGATGGTGCTGAGTTAACCATTACATACGAAGTACGGTCAGATAGATACGAAAATATCCACTGCGTTATCCAATTCGGAAAGCCAATATGCTTTAGTTTATTGACGACTTATTCTCATAGTTTGGCGTAAAAACCAGGCTGCTTTGTTTTGAAAAATATATCGTACAAGTTCGAGGCTCTCTAAATGGATCCGTTTATGCCTTTTTGTGGAACGATGTGATTGCAGGACGGAAAGCTTATTACATTGCCAGGGTTTTTTTTTAAATGTTTCTCATCTCTTGGCTCCAACGCCGTCGTTACTTTGTGGCTGGGCAATTTTATGGTTTTTTTTATTAGCGCGAATCTACAATTGGGAGATTCTCTCCGGGATCGCACTCTTTCATTCATTACAGCGCCATTATAAAACTTTCGAGGGATTCTTTACTACAGATCGAAACACAACAGTGCTGGCTAGCATACTCTACAAACAGTAGAATGAAAAACGTCAAGGTGATTGGAATATGAATGAAAGAGAGCGAGCCCGGAGAGAATCTTTCAATTGTAGATTCGCCCTAATGAAAAAAAAACCCTACAATTGTTCAGGACAAAACAAAAATTGGGATTTGATGGTGCTGTTGGCTTTACTCATCAACGGCTCAAATTAATTTGAAGTACCTTGAGCCTGTGCATACTTATATGTCAGCGGATTCATTTCATGCATCGGTTGAGCGCACGATGAGAAACGTTCCTCGAAAGAAGTTCACAATTTCCCAGATTTTGTCTACTGTGTGAGAAACTCAGGGGATGGCATTAAGCCACTGGTTTTCGAAATGGAGCCGTCAGATTTCTTTGAATGTTCTTTCAAATTCAAGCAATCTGTTCTAACCAAGCTTAAGGACAAACCGAAGATGGCAAACATCAAACATGCCATCTTCTCCAGAGGAACATATGATATTCAGTACTTGTACAACTATAACGAACATATGAAGACATTGCGACTACTGACAAAGAAACAGATGGAAGATGTTGAAAAACTGTCTTTCAATTTGACCGAGCACTTTCAATACCAGAAAGAAGCCAGTGGAATAGGAAAATCTAGGAAGTCTTCTATCATCAAAAAGCTTTTGCCTTTGATGCCGGAGGGGAAACGCGAAAACTGGATTAATTTGCCTGAAAACAATAATGAAGCATATGCAGAGTAAGAAAGTATTAGTGATTAATACTGTTAAGTAATTCGATACAAACATAAACTGAGATATATAGTATGTTGAATACTTAACTCGTTTTTGTTGGTTTAATAAATGCTTTGAAAAAAAGGAATCAGCTCGAAGTTAATTTTATGGCTGCATAGATGGACATAAAATTAGAATAAGTAATGTATTTTGGAACTTGTATCTAATCCATTGAATTAATATCGGAAGAGGATTGAAAATATACCTTTTTTGTAAGACATAGTGTGGTGGAAAACCATGTGCCGAAAGGACGTGGCCGATGCTATATACTACCAGAAACCCTCTCGTGCCTGAAAAAAAGTCGATCGCCTAGCACTTCCACATTTGTTTACTGAGAGCTTTCTATGCCAAAGTTGCCATTTACGTATTCGTATCATTGTGTGGCCGGTACAACGATACTCTATGCCCAGGGAAGTCGAGACAATTTCCTACAGGTAAATTTCCTGGACCGTACCGGGAATCGAACCCAGGTACCTTCAGAATGGTCTTGCTTTGTAATCCCTAATGAAGGCCCTAAGGAAGGTCGAGGTGGTGTTATGGCGGCCTTTCAATTACTCGAAAAGCTATGAGCTTTCGGAACGTGTACAATAAATGATGACGTCAATTTCAATACCCACTTGCTAGTTCCTTATGCAATTTTACTACCTGTGGTTTTGATTATATATCAGAATTCCAGGCTCAACCCTTTTCACTTTCTCGCCAAGAAAAAAAAAATTCATCAATTCCATCCCATTTTCAACTCCAGATGTCTTTGAAGGCAGAATGAGGGATACAGTATCCCCACTGATCGTAAGGAATCGGCCAGGTGTTTTCCAGATATCGATAGATGACAAGTATGTATGTAATCTCTAATCTGCTTTCCCTGGTGCATTCAACTTAGCTTACAGCCACCCGTGATGTGCACGGTCAGCTGTGCATAGCTATGGGTCAACATATATGTGGAGAGACGTCATTCATGCGACCAAATGGCGCTTACGCCAAACCGTTCTTTTCAATTTATCTCACAATTTTTCGAAGAAACTTTTTTTTGTACTAGGAAGCAATGTATTATAGGGTAAGGAATGCAAAAAAAGTGAATTTTGGTCGTCTTGGCGCTTACGTCAACTATGCATCCCAGGGCAGTATAGGTCGGTTCTCACTTTCCAAATCAAAAATTTTAGAAATTTAAATAAATAAAAAAAAACTTATATAGAGAGATCTGATTGGGTGCCGTCGGTTAATTCTGTAAAAAGAAAATAACCAAAATCCGTACAATCTTTCTACCGATCCGTATTTCCACGAAAGTCATTCATTTTCGTAGATCAACGGGAAATTCCGTGAAGCTGGCATCCCTGGGTTGAGTGTCGATCAAAATCAAAATGCAAAGCTGCGTGGTTGAAGCTTGTGCGTGAATCATTCATTTTGGGCGTATATGAGCAGTACTTCTCTGAAACCCAGTCGATCGAATTTCAGTTCAGTGGACGTGAGCGCCTTGTTTACTGTAAAAAGTGGGTTGATTGGTGGGTGTTGAAAATGTCTATACAAAGAAGATCACAGTCTTTGCTCGGGGTGCAGTGAAGCAACAAGTGTTTCGCATCGCGGATTTAAGTGCAACTTTGTTGTTGCGTTTTCCTTTTTCTTCATACAGTTATTGCAAAATGGTATGTACATATTTATTAGTTTTAGATCAATCGCAAATAGCATTAGATCTAATGAGAGTTCTTCCCCTGACAGGCGCGTTACTTCAAGGAACAAGACATCGATGGTACGTGTCCACTTTCTAACGCAATTGAAATGCATAAATTAACATCTGCTATCCGAATTTTTCAGAGTTTCGTGAGTGTTTCTATTTGTTCGCCCGCAGTGGCCACATTACCACCCTGGACGAGTTGACCGTGATTATGCGCTCGCTTGGACTGTCCCCGACGATCCAGGAGCTGACTTCGTATTTGAAAAAGAAAAATGGCCGCATGAGCTTTGCCGACTTTCTGGAAGTCATCCACCAGCACTCGCGGGTGGAAAACCTTCCGGACGAGGTCATTGCGGCATTCAAGGCGGGCGACAAAAGTGGCCGGGGTACGATTCCGGCTCGGCAGCTACGTCATCTGCTGCAGAACTGGGGCGAAGGGCTGTCCTTTAGAGAGGTACTCGAACTGTTCCGTTATCTTATCTCACGCATTCTGCGTTGTTAAATGAGCTGTATTTTTTTTTTTAGGTGGACAACATCTTCCGGGAAGCGAACGTTATGAGTAACGGGCAGGTTCGGTATGCAGATTTCGTACGGGTCGCGTGCGCTCCCGTACCGGACTATTACTAGTTTATTTGCTGCACCACGCCTAACGCACATTCCACGCTTTTGTAATCCGTACTTAATTTTATATTAGCTACAGTTACTGTTCGCTCGTTGAGAAGCTTCATCGTTCCATGTTAAAACTAGTTCATTAGTGATTTCAAAAATAGTTTTGATACTTCATCGTTGTTAATCATCATCTAGCAACTTTTTATGAATCCCATCAATCCCAACTATAAAATAGAATTATTCGGGAAAAGGAGACGCTTGCATCGCAACCAGCGAATGGTGACTGTATTACTTTCGCTTAGCGATGAGAACAATCCTCTTGAAGTCCAAGGCAAACTAAACAAAGTTGGCTCTGGAATGGAGTGTTTTGTTTGGAGTGAAGCCAGAACGTCGATTCGTTGTATTTTTTTTTTTTACTTTCACGCAGATACGCAGTATTTGAATTGCATTTTATGTTCAAAAATAATAAGAGCTTAATCTAATTATCATATTTATTATTGGAAAGAAAAATATGCATTGACCAATTCGATTGAAGTGGGAAACCGCTAGGTGACCATTTATCCAAACAATACCGCCGACAATAAAAAAGATTAGAAAATAATTGATAATGATGATGCCGTTGAGTGTATGACTGTAAGGTGCAAAGAGCCGTCATGATTTCGGAAGAAATCAAAAGCAGGCCAAAATAAAATCAAAATACTGTTTTTGCAACTGCCGATCACAATGGGCTTGCTTTCATCACGCTGTAGTGTAGAGTAATGGCTTACTTTTTGGTCTCCAAAAATGTATCGCGCGACGCTTTTAAGTTGCGAAAAAAGTACATTATGCAACGCTTTTCTGCTACGTAGCACAATTCTGAAAATTGAATTGAGACATCTCTCGATTATATGTACAGAGCACTAAGCTCTTCCAATGACGATTACTCGCTAATGTCAAATGAAATCATCAAACATAGATTATCAATTTGTAAAGGATTGTCTCTTCTGTTTGATGCTTATGATTGTCACAATTGATTCGTAATTTTCGAGAAATTGGAATTGTAAGAGTTCAGTGTCGTGTACATAGAATCGGCGTATACCTTTATACATCTATAACTGATACAACTTTACTTATAGTGTTAAGGTGGTGAAAATCTATTTGATTTTTATATAACTAATTTAAAATATAAAAATATGCAATCAAATTACATACATATACGAAAACTCTTTCGAAAACTTGTAATGCTTTCAGAAAGAATAGAATAACGGAATTCGACAATACGCTAGATGACACAGACGGATTTGTTTGATCGGCAGGCGATGTTGGTACCTTCGTCGAAGATGAAGGAGGAGAAGGATCTGAAGAAGTGAGTGGTGCTTCTCATGACATTCATCATGGAACCACACTTCCTGGATTGGTGACCGAAGCTGGGGCAGTTCCAGCTCAGCCATTTCTGAAACACAAGTTCTCGACGCTCGGACAAGATCGCAATGAGTGATTGTCCAAACAGGAATGCGAACTCGACGTAGCTGCTGTGTTAACCGACATTTTCTGTTTTCTGTTGAATGCCGGCCTCGTTTGATAAGCCAGGAGGGTGATGGTTGTCTGGAGCAACGGAATTAAGAATATGAACACGTTGGTACAGAAACTTGATCAACTCATCGTACCTCACACCGTCGTTTTGGCTTGTCTTCTACTCCAAGATCTTAGTGTTGCTTGGTCCAATTGGTACGGTGATAAATTGATTAGTGTCATGTCCCAATGATTCAACGAATAACTGCTTTTTCGGGGAACCGCCGGTTTTCGTACATATCGTAATTAGCGGCTTCAATGTCCACCGATTCGAAAGGTTTCTTGACATCCCCTTCTAGAGATTGAAGAAGATATTGTGATTTGGCAACTCTATGGATTTTGGCATTTGCGTGGACAGAAGCGCCAATTTTAGAAAATTATTGGGGGGTAACATTTTTCTTCAAAACAATGCAAAAATAAAAATATCAGTATTTTAAAGGGCAATAGTCTTTAAATCCTATTCCAATGAGTAAAAAACGACAACAAACATTTTTTAGTACATTTGTGTATTATTACGATTTCTTTCTACAAAAACAAACACTCCACTTGTTACCGTGAGCTTCGTAGTTTCAGAAATTTTACAAACTCTGAGAGAAGTTCAATCAAATGCAGTTCCTTCTTGAAGTAGTCAACATTATCTGAATATTCTCAACACACTTGTCAGCTTCCTTCAAAGTTTGCAAAAACATTTCCCGATGCAGCAGCAAGCGCAGAATTTTTGCTTTGTTTGCATCGTCTCCCAGCAAAAACTTTTCAATTTCCAACAGGAACTCAAACGATTTAGTTTTAAATCGAGCATCAAGTGATTCCAGAATCTTGTCGATAATTTCCTGATACCGAGAATCTTGAATCTCTTCAACCGACCCTGCGATTGATTATCTTCTCTGTGATTGTTCGTCTGGATCGAATCGTTTCGGCACCCTCCTACTTCGCGGCAACTTCGGAGATCCTACCTCGGCCGGTTTGCCTGATAATACTCTTTCCCAAACCTCGGAAAACTCCTTTTTACAGAAGTTCAAACTTGGCTTCAACGTTTCGATCATTCGGTATGCTTCCTCCAGACGCAACGATTTTCTTTGGAGCGTCGTGTTCACCGTGTCAATGTACCCGAATAATGTTACTAGTACCATCAAGGTAGAGTAAAAGTCGAATAGTTTGATAAAACAGATGACATGGACACGAATTTGACTGTCTATCTTGTTGGGCACAAGGTCGAAGTTTGGTGGAATCATCTAATGTAATAGACTGGAACATCGCGAGCCGTTTTGGTAAATCCCTGATGAAGTTGATCAGATCCTTCACTAAGTTTAAGGTATCTCGGCAAATAGGAATCGTTTTTATGGTGTCTTGCGCCACCAAGTTCAAAGAATGAGCCAAGCAGTGGACAAACAAACCTCTCCTTTCATCACCAAGAATCTTAGCTTGCACTCCATTTTTGCCAACATTTCGTTTTGGATTCCATGGCTACACCAAGTATACGATTCGCGTTTCAATCAAGATTTCAGCTGCTCTGCATCTTCACTGCGCAAATTTAACTAATTTACGAAATTACTTGCGTCATCATTGTGACCACGGATTGCTAGACCCTGAGAAGCTAAGTACAACAGCGATGAAAAGATCTTTTTCAAACACGCCCGGTTAACAATCATTTCTCTCTTTTTTTGGTCAGAAATCTGCGCAAAAACGTGAACTGATGCTCGCAAAACATGTAGTTGCATCACTGCAAACCCGATTCGATGAAAATTGTTTCCTTCTTAGAGGAGAACGGCAGACCCACCGTATTAAATATTTCACGACATGTGGAGCACAGCACAATGTCGTTCGCCGAGTCGGGTAAAAAATCAATGGGAAGCTTGTTCTCTATCCTGGTACGAATCGCCGCTTAGACACACGTTTTGTACTCACACATTCAGCGGTCGGGACATCGGCGGAGGTAGCCGAGACAACAGATCTTCCTTTTGCTAGATCCGTATCCGTACGTATATGTGTTTCCTTTTTCGGTAGCTTGATCAGAAACTTGTACATTTTGACGATCAAATCGAGCAGCAGCTGACGAATTTTCTAAATTTAGTACAGTCTTTAACTGCTGTGATTTTTATATTATACTTCGGATGGATAAATTCGAAGCGTAAATTTCTACGAAAAAAAATCGTTGCTTCAAAAAGGTAAACAATTGACAAATCAGTACAATCAACCGATTGATTCAAGAATGTTATCTGCACCAACGCTGAAAGCTGAATGGAAACCCAGTCAGAAAGCTCTCTCATATTCATTCATCAAAACAAAATAAGAATGAACCATACGCCCAGTGCAAATAAAGCTTAAATTTGATATGCCGGTTGACGTGGATGTGGGAATAAAAAACGACCGCACTGTGTTCATCAAAGAGTATTTTTGGACTGATGATTTTGATTCCTACTTCTAATCTTTTTATTTATTTATTTATTTATTTAGTCAGCACCAACAGGCTTAGTAAAGCCCCAATGGTTCTACCTTCTACTGCGATAATGACCATCGGCTATCTGTCGGTCAGAATCGTATTTAAAGAGCGCTCACACTCTCTCTGCTCACCTTTCCAATCTAGTTAGTTTAATTTAAATTGGGTATTCTAACTTATATCAATTGAACATTCATCATTCCGGCCTTAATTTTAATCCTACTATTTACAAAATTCGAATCATTTTTTTTCCCTTCCACTGAGTAACTGGATGCAGTGGCTGTAGGTGCACGTGATCCATCAGTTGAACACTCGAACATGGTTCTCGGGATAGTGTTACTGTAGATAAAGGGTTGCTCTACCTGGTAACATGACTACGGTTGACGATGGAAGGAGAGCAACTCGTTCTACGGGTTTTAGCTGTTGCAGTTCGAAAGGTCACCATTCGTATGACACCATCTTTCCCTGTTTTAAGTTTGACAGTTTTCCCCCAGTGCACGCGATTGTAGCTGCTGAAGGTACTCCGGATACCAGCGGGACCAGATAACCTGCAGCCGTTTCTGGGTCAATTCCCAGTGATCTAAGCGATTGTCAGCGGTGTCCTTCCAGTTCGGTTCAGGAACCGCTTGTAAGTTGCTTACAACAAGAAAGTGTCCTAGCGTGAGGACTTCTAGGTCGGATGGGTCCTTTGGGTATCGGCGTATGCGGTCGAGAATTGAGACACATCTCGATTTGTGCCAAAAATGTCAGCAGGTCTTCGTATGCTAAGTTGGCGTTACCAACGGCCTTCAGGAAGTGCGTTTTCGAAGATTTCACTGCAGCTTCCCAGAGACCCACACTTCAGAGGTCTGGAATAATTTTCCAGGCAATTACATTTACAGACCACCAGTTGAAGATCTGCTCACGATCGACTGCGTCAACTTTTAGCATACGACAAATCCTGTTCAAAGCATGCGAAGCACCTTTGAACGCAGTAGCATTGTTGGAAAGCAGTTCGATATATGAAACAACATTATTTTCGTTCCCTATTGATTTTTGGGAGCCTTTTGGTTCTTATAATAACTGTGCAAAATTTCAACTCGATTGGTGAAACTATATTTTAGCGCTCGCAGTTTTAATTTTCCATAGTATTTTATATGGGAAAACTAACCTTTTCAAAGAAATATCTGGCGAGGTGACCCTTTGTCCTCTAAAAATAAATCAACCCCTTAACTTGCTGGGAAATTTTCCAAAAAAACTTTTCTTAGAAGACCGCAAAGCGGTCCGACGCTTGTGGAAAAAGTTATTAAGCTGAAACTGATTGCTATCCAATCGAACGGCTCATTGGACTGTTTTTTCTAGCAGCACAGTTCCTCCATGCTAAGTGAACATAAACAAACCACAGTGGTTGCTTCGCGCAGCCAGCAGCAGGTTGCAGGTGGCAGTGCTGCAAGAGAAAACAGGTCAATGAACCGTTCGATTGGATAGCAATCAGTTTCAGCTTAATAACTTTTTCCACAAGCGTCGGATCGCTTTGCAGTCTTCTAAGAAAAGTTTTTTTGGAAAATTTCCCAGCAAGTTAAGGGGTTGATTTATTTTTAGAGGACAAAGGGTCACCTCGCCAGATATTTCTTTGAAAAGGTTAGTTTTCCCATATAAAATACTATGGAAAATTAAAACCACTAGCGCTAAAATATAGTTTCACCAAACGAGCTGAAATCTTGCACAGTTATTACAGGGTCCAAAAGGCTTCCGAAAATCATTAGGGAACTGGAATTTAAATTTTGTCCCAGGCTAGTGGACAGCCTTGGTGAAGGAGCAGACGAAAATGGCCACGCAGATTTTTTTTTGGACCACGCTTTCGAGCTGCAGACTTAATAAAGAACGATCCACAATAGTCGACACTGCACACTGAAATCGGACGGGTCGGCGAAACTCGCGACCGGTAGATCAGCTGTGCTCTGCTGCACTAAAGGGTGATACGGTCAAAATTTGGTCAAGGGAAAACGCGTGTAAATCGGTGAAATCGTTTATTTAAAAAATCAAATTAAATTTCTTTTTCAAGTTCAATTAGTATAAAATTCAGGAAAAATATTCAGTTAGGCTTCCGCTTTTCCAAATCCGAATTGCCGGGCCTTACGCTTGACCCCTGCCATCAGATTTTGTACAGCCACCTTGTCCACCTTCTTCGCCGCAGAAAGCCAGTTTGCCTTGAACTGCTGCTCGTCCTTAGCAGTTTTTTTGGTCTTCTTTAGGTTCCGTTTGACAATAGCCCAGTATTTCTCAATTGGGCGGAGCTCTGGCGTGTTGGGAGGGTTCTTGTCCTTGGGAACCACCTGCACGTTGTTGGCGGCGTACCACTCCATGGCCTTTTTACCGTAATGGCAAGATGCCAAATCCGGCCAAAACAGTACGGAACAACCGTGTTTCTTCAGGAAAGGCAGCAGACGTTTATTCAAACACTCTTTAACGTAAATTTCTTGGTTGACAGTCCCGGAAGCTATGAAAATGCTGCTTTTCAAGCCACAGGTACAGATGGCTTGCCAAACCAGATATTTCTTTGCGAACTTTGACAGTTTCGTGTGCTTGAAAATATCTGCTACCTTTCCCCTTCCTTTTGCCGTATAAAACTCCTGTCCCGGAAGCTGCTTGTAGTCGCCTTTGACGTAGGTTTCGTCGTCCATTACCACGCAGTCAAACTTCGTCAGCATCGTCGTGTACAGCCTCCGGGATCGCGCTTTGGCCATCGTATTTTGTTTATCATCGCGATTTGGAGTCACTACCTTTTTATAGGTGGATGGTCGGGCTGGTTTTTGGGGGGGGGGGGGGGGGGGGGGGGACCCTTTTTTGGGGGGGGGGGGGGGGGGGGGGGGTGGGTGGGGTAGGCCCTTGGTGTTTGGGGGGGGCGGCTGTGGGTTTGGCGCCCGCGCGGCGGGGGCAGCGCCACTCATTTTTTTTTTGGGGGGGGTGTGGTGGTTTGCAACAGGTGTGGCTCAGGGCTGGTAGCGGATGTATGGATAAATAATAGTGACTTTAGTGACTAAAATAATAAAAATAGTGACCAAATAGTGACTTCCAAATTTTAGTATTTTTTTAATCTTTTATACATTTGTTGTATAAGTACAGTAAAAATGAACTAAGTGATCACCCCCGTTTGAAAAAATGAATACTACTGCGGCGCAGTATCCCTTTTTGGTTTTTTTTTTTTGTAAAGAAGCCTGTAATCAAGTGACTTTTTTCTCAACGACCTCCTGCCTTGGTCCGCAGCTCGTTTTTGCGGAGACAGGTCTATACGTACGGTTGAAACGCCTTCCACCATGGCCTGTGCTAGAATTACTTCTGACTTCACTACCTTAATCACCTGAGGGTATTTAGGCTCACCTACAGCCGTTTTCTTAGTAAACAACTGGTTCCAATACTCCTCAATTCTGTAATCTGTACTCAAGGTCAGCACCTAGCATTTTAACAAGTTCCATTCGTCAATAAGAAGATCATAGTTGACCTGAATCAACTGAAGTAACTTGGCGATTTTCACAATATACTTGGAGCTTTCACTGGATGCAACGGCTGGTGGGTTGAGTCATTGGCAATATTTTATAAACGAGTTCTGCAAACCAGACTTTTGACGTAGGACTACGTCTTCGTTATCTATACTGGGGTACAATTCATTAAAAAATCGCATTGCGACCGTCACGAAAAGTGGTCAGGTTTTGAGTATCTCAGTCATTTCTCAAAAGATTTTCAAAAAATTTACAGCAAGATAGGAAGTATTTCTACGCATCAATTTCGATACAGAACATTGTTGATTACGGATCACATACTTTCATAAATGTTAAACCTTGCCTTAAAAAGTATACACTATGACATAAACGGAGATGATCTTGGTCATCCCAACTGTCCTTGAGTTTAGAACATAAGATCTACAGTAACAGTAGGTGTTTGGAGTGTGCAAAGGGACGATATGTATTTAACCATATTGATTGAATAGTGTGGAAGGCCAACATACATAATGTGACAATCTTGGGATATTCTAGGTACTCCAAGCTGTCCTTAAGTCCAAAACATAAGATCTACAGTTGTAACAGTAGTTCTTTGAGCTTTTTATGGTGACTACATGTATTCAAATATATTCAATTAATCTTTTGGAAGGTCAACAATCATTATTTTATAACTTTGAGATCCTCTAGGTAATCCAAACCATCCTGGAGTTCAGAACTTGAAATTTGCGGTAGTAACAGTACGTTTTTGGGCTATTCAAAGTTACGTCACGTATTCCAGTATATTCAGTGTATATTTTCGAAAAATACACAAGAAGATAATCTTGGGATAGTCTAGGTCATCCAAACTGTCTTGGCGTTCAGAACTTAAGATTTACAGTTGTAACAGTACATTTTAGTCAATACAAAGCTACAATAAATATTCAAACATTTTCAATTAATATTCATAAATTTAAAAAACATCATAATCGAATATGAAATGTTCTAGGTCATCCAAACTATCCTTGAGATCAGAACATAGGACCTACAGTTGTAACAAAAGCTTTCTGGGCTGTGCAAAGCTACGATGTGTATTGAAACATATTCATTGAATATTTTGGAACAGACATTATCAGAAAATCTTCGGATGTTCTAGGTTATCCAAACATTCCTGGAATTTCAAACCTAAAGACTACAGCTGAAGATTTTAAGTCTTGAATTGTAGCTTAAAATCTACAGCTGTTTGGACTAAACAAAATAATAATATGTATTTGACTGAGTTAAGTGAGTCTTCTGAAAGGTCAACCGATATAACGAGATATCTTGGGATGTTATAGGTCATCAAAACTGCCCTTGAGTTCAGAATTTAGGATCTATAGTCGTAAAGTTAGCTTTATAATCTATGAAAGGTGACGATATGCATTCAAACACATTAAATTTGAGTTAAAATGGCATAGATTTGGGTTGGAAGAATAAAAAATAATTTCCCATAGATTGTGTTCAAAGATAATTGGAATATGTTGACCATATGGGTTGAGTTGATAAAGAATAATTGACACAAATTTTTATTATAAAAATGTATAGGTAAACATTTTTTGTTTTTTGATGTTTTGGGAGTTTGAAGGCAAAAAAAATATGAGGAAACGTGTGAAAATAACTAACTAGTAGTAATTTGTATTGCGCTCAATTGGCCATTATAATGAAGATTTTTATTCCGACCTCTTGAAAATATTTCAAAATTTTGAGAGTGGACTAATGTCCATATTTGTGCCTTTTAGATTTTGGATTATTAGTAACATTACATGAACTTTTCTCATTAATTGTCTCTCTTAACAACCAGATAGCAGCGTGGAAGGTGCCCTGTATTGGCCAACAAATTATCTTTACAACCCTTCATATACATCCAAACCCAACACTTCATCACATCCAAATGCTTTCCTGAAAAGAAATAAGAATAATAATAAAATAAAATATGTAGACACAAATTGACGAAACAACAACAAAAGGTCATAATCTGATGCTTTCATGTTTCGTTGGCTGGCGATTCCCTTCATGGTTCCCTCGGCTGCACAGGTGATATTTTTTCCAGTGAATATTTTCCTGAGCGACGGCATGCTCCTTTACAAGTGGTGATCCTGCAAATAGAGACTAAACAAACCGGACTACTCCTAGATTGGTGGCCCGTCATATCATTAATAGCTGATATAACTAAATATAATTAAACAGACCCTTTATGATAAAAGGCATTTCAAACTTATATTAATGAGTTGAGATGTGTGATTATTATCGACCCCTGTGATCCTATTAAGTTGTATTCCAAATACTCTGATTTAGCTAAATTGCTCTCAGAGTCAAAAATATTAACGTTATGAATTTTATTGACCTATTGACCTACAAGTTAAGTCTTTATTGCTCTGTGATAGTAATCTTTATACCTAACTGAATTATTATTACTTAAAAGTATTGAGAAAACCCGTGTGTAAAACGGTAACAATTAGTAACATTCATAAACCCATATTATTAAATATTTATTCCAACAACCAAATGAAAACGTATAAGGTGCCTTGCATTGGCCAACAATAAATTCTCCTTCAAGCATTCCCCTTAACCATCCAAACCCAACACTTCATCGAAGAGAAAGAAGAAGAAGAGATGAGGAGAAAGGAGAGATACCCAAACCTATTTAATGAAAAGCTATATCTGATGACCTCAGTCGGCTGCTCTACTTAATAGCCCCTTAATCCTGTAATGTTACTAGTCTATACTGTTACTGTCACCCTCTATTGTTAGTGAGTAAGGGGGAGGTGTCCAAAAGAAGAAAAGAGAGAGGAGAAAGGTAATAATCTCATTATTTTGCAATATATTAACATTACGATATACACGTGACAGGATTAGTTAGTAATTTTTGTTGTAGTTATTTAACGAAGGTTACAAAACGAAACCGATCCTTCAACTGCCCAATTCTTTGATTTGATCCTTTGATCGTAGGATGAATATAGGAATAATGAGATTAATATGGGGGCAGTTTCCCTATAATGTTTGAAGATTAATTATTGGTTTGATCTATAAACAAATCATCTGAAAGCTCATTTCTATTCATCTCCTCCGCTCAGCTACTCTCAATGTATGCTTCTCTAAACAGTCCCTCCGCTTCCTGTAATAACCTAACTCACAATCCACCGATTCCAAAGCACGAGAAAAATTCCCGCCGCCTAACATGCAAATGGGCAGAATGTTACAACTTGGAATTGTAACAGAAATCGATGAAAACCCTCTCAGGTTTAACGCTAATATGCTATTATGATAAATTTAGAAGCTCATAACTGCATGCTAGGACTTTGCAAAAACTTAGGATTTGGAAATTTGTGTCGCTTAACAAATTCTCAAACAAATGTGCAAAAGCACGTTGGCCAGTATTTAGCGTCAACCGGTGGGTACGTGTGCTCTACTCCAAGTTCCCCTTCTTTCAAACTCACCTTCAGTTCAATTTACCCATTGAGTTGGACACATCACAATAGAAAATATTGTGACGGAGCACGGACGTTAGGTTACTAGATGTATGAAACATACTCTATAGCCTATTTAGGATTATATCTGAAAAATCCAAATTTGGCCAACACCCACCCTTATCAATAGCTCAAAAACTTTATCAAAAAATTTTAGACAAATTTTTAAAAAAAAAGTTTTAAAAAATCTAATCTAACAAAATATTTTTGAAAAAATGTGAGTGTAAATCAAAAATGACTTGATTCTTTTGATAAATATATTGCATATTGAATAAACGTTTTAAGTGTTTTACTCCTATCCCGTTCGATTCGTCGTGGGGTTCACTGGGTTTATATGTATAGAAATATGAAAAAATATTATGAAATACCTGGAAATTTGAAAAATAATGAAAGATGATGTAATATGAGACCACGTGCGTAGCATTCAAGCTAATATAGAGTGCTGTGACCGACCAGCGCTCTGCATTTGACAAGTTCAATTGAGGTAGAGGCGGGACAGCGTTCGCCAGGGCATCTAGTTTTTTGGTGTATATTTTGCGACTTTTATATAGTGTAACCAGAACGCTTAATTTGGTTGACTATTGAACAATAGGTACAAGTGATTTTTTAAACTTTTTACAATCGGCGGTGCGAAAATAGTGACTTTAGTGACCATTTTCCTGAAAATAGTGACTTTAGTGACTTTTGGATGCAAATAGTGACTTTTTAGTGACTAGACTCAAAATAGTGACCAAGTCACTAAAAAGTGACCTGCTACCAGCCCTGAGAGCTTGTTCAAGCAAATTTGGAGAAGCTATTCAGCTGTTTCTTCTTGAATAGCTGAATAGCTTCTCCAAATTTGTTTGAACAAGCTCTAATTCAACACCGATGTTAGTTGGGTTTTGCCAACTTTGCGTGCGAGTAGCTCGGATTTTCGCGATGCGCGAGCAAAATTTTGATACGCTGCTTTTCTTGCTTGGACGGCATTTTGACAACTGAAGAGTGAATTCCAAAATCAAAATAGGAGCAACATTCTACACACACACACCTTCAAAATGAGGGGTGTTCAGGTTTTTTAAATGCAAAATTGAAAGAAATATTGACCAAATTTTGACCGTATCGCCCTTTAGAATGGGCTTGAATAGGAAACAAGTGTGGCATTGGTCGAAAACAGATTTCACCAGGTTTCTGAGGCCCAGAATCCAAAATTTCCGGCGAAGAGTGGCTAGCAGGGCCTGCATGCAGTAAACATTTTATGGTAACGGATCAGCGGATGTTTAGCAGACAGAACGATCGGATTTTTGATAGTGTAGGTTAACACGGCGTTGCAGATACGACCCCCGACGCGGAGTGTACCGCCTTGGTCTAAGAACGGGCTCAGCCATTTAAGTGATGAAGACTTAGCGACATGTTCAGTATTACCCGAGGAAACCCGAGAATTCCTCAGCAAATGCTTCGCGCTGTGACAAATGGCACAGCAGCTGCTCGGCTTGTTGAAGCTCAGTGGTCGAAAGTCGTTGAACAGATGACGAATTATCTCCTTGACAAACTGTTTGTTGAGTGAAGTTAGAATCGGATTTGCGTTGTAAAGTACGGTCTTTCAGGCACTGGAGATAGCGCCTGCAGAAATCCACGACTCGTGATAGTTTGCCGTAGCTGGAGTAACGTGCGAATAAATCCTCAATGAAATCAGATTGTACAGTTGTCATGGCGAAAATCGGAATTATGCGGCCTTCCTCAGATGTTGCCAGTGAGTTCTCCTAGTCGATGATGGTCTTAGGCCAGAGATCAGACGTTTGAGACAGCCAAGGTGAACTATACCATCAACGGGAAAGATGTACAAAGTTATCACGCTTCAACGTCGACAGTCTCTGCATGAATAGTTTCGCCTTGGTTTTCGTTGGACCCAACAGTCCCAGTGGATCGAATATTTGGGCGATATATGACATCATCTTGCGCTTGGTAAAGATGACAGCCGGGAGAGACATTTCAACCTTGAACCGTAGTATGTCGGCCGATGCTTCTCAAAGTAGGCTGAGCGTAGAGATTATCTGCCCTTTCTGCATATCATGAAGAGGATTAATAGCCAGATCCTACACACTTATATTTTTTTACAGAAATCTCTAAAAGTTTACCGAATTCTCAACAGCTGAACGTTCGGTAATCCGATTTAACGGATTTCGGTGAAATTTTAAGTAAAATACGGATTGAAAATGTAGGATACAGCGGAACATCTGCTAGGACTTCCTGAAAGTTTGACGCCCACTTTTTAAGTGTGAACCCAGCGGAGCTTTGTATAGCGGTGATTTATTGTCGGAGAATAACAGCAGATTCCACGTCCGATGTCCCTGACAGAAGGTGTCGTCGACGTAGAAATCTTCGAAAAGTGAATCAACAGCCGCTGGATGTGTTCTCCATTTTTATTAATAACATCCTCGAGCCGACGCTGGAAGCCAGAGCATGCCTTTCGGACGTAGTCCTCCGACATTGACTGCCATGTGCGTGTTATGGTTTACTTCAGGGTTTTCACACTAGGGTGTGATGTTTTGCAGGCTCGTGCTTCAACATATGCCCAAATCGAATAATCTAACGGATTAAGATCTGGACTGCTAGGGGCCACAAATCCTTCGGCCAAAACTTCATGTTATCGTTCAACCATTGTTGGGTTCGATTGGACGTGTGAAACGGTGCTCCATCCTGCTGTAGGACAACGTTTTGGTCCTCGGAGAAGTTGGCCTTCACCCAGGGAAGTACTTGCTCCTTTAAAGCATCAATGAAAACAGGCGGCATTTTCAAACCGTTGGACGCCATCAAGCCAAACATCATGACACCAGCCGGATGTTTGGTTTGAAATTTGAATTTCACTTTTTCCGGAACGGTCTCCATTTTCTTCGGTGAGTTGAACCGGTCCGTGCCACAGCATCGATGCTGAAAAGCTTTTCGTCGGAGAACAGGATTATCATTTTTTCCTTCTTCAACAAGGAAAGCAATCTCTTGGAACGAGTCACTCGTAGTTCCTTGACCCGGTCCGTAATCAAGTGGCGTTTCACTCTGGCTCTGGAAGATGCATGCAGGTCTTCTTTGATGATTCTCCGCATGGATTTCTCCGAAATATTGGCTTCCTTTGCAAGTTTTCTTATGGAACGCACCGGGTTGCGAGCATTTTTTGCACGGACCGATTTGATCACGTTCGGCGTGCGTGCAAAGCGCGGACGTCCGCTTCCCGGCTTCCGCTGCTTAGGACCATCCTGCAGGGACTTTTTTATGCGGTAAACTGTTGCCAAATTGCACCCTACCACCTTGGCAATCTCTTTCGGCTTCTTCTGGGCGAGCAACAAACTGGTGATCACTTCTTTCGCGTAGATTTTGACGAATTTGCACTAAAACAAATAGAATGTTTGGATGCATCACTTGAAAGTAAACATATATAAATACACTTTCGACAGAAATTAGTCACTAGCTACACGAATTAACCCAATACTCAAGTTTGAACATTTTCGCATTATTTTCTGCCGCACCCTGTAGACTACTCTGACCTTCGTAATCGTATTGGATTCTTTGAATACGACGTAATAAGGAATATAGAAGTGCTGAATTCGGTCATCTACCGGCTCTTCCACCATTCTCATGTGTCCAAGCTTTAGATACTCTCCCATAAACCGATGGTACGAGTCCTTGATTGCAGGATCTCGGTGGAACCGTCGTTCCAGGCTCAGGAAGCATCGATCTGCGATCGACTTCGATTCTCCTAGCATGATTTCAGAATCTCCAGTTCTGAGTAAACGCACGATGTATCGCCCGGAAAAATCACGCGGTGCTGTCGTGGCACTGGCGTCATAATAACGGTGCATAATCCAAGACTGTAGATGAAGCCTGCGGAAACTGGTCAACTGGACGTTCTGGGGAACTATAGTCCCAGCCATTCAATTTAATTTCAAGACGATCAGCTTTGAATGCATCTTCCAAGTGCAGCAATTGCTGCACACGGCTGTCGCAAATCAAGTGCTCAGCTGCGGTATTCGAAGTTTGAGTGGCTTTTGCAGCATTATCGTTTGAAGTTCCAGCGTTGCGAGATTCAAACATTCCATCGGATGATCAGTGGGTGTAATTTTCACAGCTGATAGATTGATGCTCTGAAGGTTTTCGAACATGGTGCTGAAGCTGTTGACTATGTAGAAATTTTCCAGCTTAAGTCTGGTGGCCCCGGATGCATGTCATAGAATGCTTTCCAGTTCGGAGGGATCCGGTTCGGTGGTGCTGTGCACGGGCTGTCTATTGAAAAATACCAGCGAACGAATTTTCTCGCACTCGTCAGATGATGTCAGATGAACGTTGGTTTGAATCGTGTTTCGTCGAATGTTTATAGATTGTAGTTTGGGTGCGTGAAGACGTATGAAGCATGTGGGAGATTGATTGTTTAAATTTCGGTGGCCGAACTGGAGATTCAGTATTTGAAGTTCACCCATTGGTAACACAAAATGCGTATCATTTGGAGCGAGCTTCTCGAAATGAACATCCTCGGGAGGTACATCTATGACTTTTACATCTAATCTTATAACTTGATTCAATTGATCTCGGCGTTAATGCATAAAAAGTATGAACTGGCTGTAGCTTGAGACTACGCGTAATTGATTAATATTCCACCTGTGCTGACAATACTCCAGCACCGGTACAAAAACGCCGTTCATAAATTGGAAATCCTTGGACCGTAAGTAGCAGCAAAAATGTTTATATTCCCGCGAACTTCCGTGCAATATTTCGAGAGGAATGCAAACGTCTTCAAAGTGCTTCGTTTCTTGCTGCCGATGGCAGATGTATTTCGACAGAATTAGGGAGGACTTTTTCGTCATTCCGACAACTTGGTTCCATCGTCGATTGACCAGCGATAGGTCGCGCAGTGTTTTCCAGCGTAAGTGGGAGAAAACTTTCACTAGCAGTTCTTTGGGTAGCGTTTCGAACGACATGGTGACGAATACTGATTGGCTAGTGAGTGAGAGACGAAAACGTGACATGAAAAAAACACGACGTTAGTTTGAGTCATGCATGTATTAATTAAATGCGCTCGAGACTCTCCGTTACTGCTAAGGCTTTTGCTGTTCTCGGTTTTATCCGTCGAAATGCGTTAGAATTTACTGACGTACATGCACTAAAAGCACTGTTCTGTGGACAAGTGCGTAGTGTTTTGGAATACGCTGCCCCTCTCTGCCCGCTAAGAAAAAAGTACCCAACGGAGCAGTTAAGTGTGAGAAGCCAAAATTGGGTATAGTTATGTTTACCTACCTTTGGGCACAAATAACTTACTTTTGGGTAAAATTCTACCTTATAGTAAGTAATTTGTTCTCAACGGTAGGCAAACATAACTATACCCAATTTTGGCTTCCCACACTTAACTGCTCCGTTGGGTACTTTTTTCTTAGCGGGTTGGCTCCTTACTATAGACACTGTATGAGCCTGTGCACGCTATAAAAAATTTGACTTTTACTGTGAGCCATGTTTTCAAGCGTCCTGTGAGAGTGAGTGAGACAACACCAAAACACGGCTCACAGTAAAAGTCAAAAAGACAAAAGATTTATGGCAGCGTGCACAGGCTAATATAGACTGGACAACGCAAAATCATACAATCTGCCAACCCTGAAAAATGTCATAAATTTGAGCAATTGATCTGGCACCACTTGTATTTGTACTAACTTGAAGTAAACAGCGCAATAGGCTAAAAACAAGATTCGGTTTCGATGTTGGTAGTTTGTTTTGATTCCGTTTGAAGATATTCATTAAAAACAATTGTAAAAAGGCGGGTTAAAAAATGAATTTTTTGGGACAAAATTTGGGAATTTAATCTTATTATCATACTAAGAGCGTGAGTGGATTGCCCCGGGCGGGGTTGCCACTGCTGTTTTGATTTTCATATTCAGCACATTGCCAATACATAGTTTATATTGATTTTTTTTTTTTTTTTTTTTGTTGTTTTTTTTTTTTTTGTTTTTTTTTTTTTTTTTTTTGTGCGATGGGGAGAGGCCGGTGCGTTTGTGTGGTTGGGGTCCGGGTGGCTGCATTTTTTGACAGGTCGTTTGGCTGCATTAGACAATTGTTGTCCGGTCTATATACAGTGTCTATACTCCTTACCACACCTCTCAAGTCAAACGTATCGAACGCGTACAAAAGCTGTTCATCCGCTTTGATCTCCGTCACCTGTCATGGAATGACCCTGCTAACCTGCCAGACTATCCAGCGCGTTGTCAACTGATGGACCTTGACATGCTCTCGTCGAGACGCTTGAAGCTGCAAATGTTATTGATTTTTGATATTTTAAAATACAATATCGTTTCCTCGGATCTTCTCTCGTGTGTACAATTGAACGTACCTAGTAGCCGGCAGAGAAATGCAGCTCTAATTGCCATTCCAGTACATAGGACAAGTTATGGGTACAATAACCCACTCAGTTCCTGTATTAGAAATTTTAATAATGCATGTGATTTATTTGATTTGAATCTATCTAAGAACTGTTTTAAATCTAGAATTAAGAATGTAGAATCGAAGACAAATATACAAATATAACAAATATAATATAACAAATATTAATATCCGACAATTTCGCTAGAAGTACTTCTATTGCTACGCAAAGAAAAGCACACACAATCATACATAAAGAATGTCACCTTTGACCAACCAAAAGAAAACTGTTTTCCACCTCACTTATCTATCAATCAAATTTTTATCATGTACTCTCTATTTTATCAAATGTTTCATCTTCTTGTTGTGTATAAGATTTTCCCTAGATGTCTCTACGCATTCCCTTTCATTTCTTTACACCGTTTCTTCATACCTTTCTTTTATCGGATTTGCGCTTCAACCGCCTTCAGTAATTCCTAATTGATGATATACAAAGTTAGTTTCTTAGAAGTTTGTCCTTTGCTATGATTCAAATTTTCTACCGGAAAACCGTTTCACTTGCTAACCGAAAAACCACTCAACAACTGGTTAGAACTCAACAAACAACGCCCTAAGCAAAGAAACAATTCGTAGTCTTATCTAAGTCATATGTTGGCTATGGTAGACTATGGTAGTCCGAGGGAGTTGAATATGAATGGGATTTATTGTTTTTATTGATACTGATGGCAACCCTGCCACGGCAGGGTGGCAGTTTAGTGGGGATGTAGAAATAAAATAACGTACACTACTAGCACACATGTTGCTATTCGGTTGAGAAAACATAAAATGTGACCTGTTTTAGTCATAATCAAGTTTCTGCAACTAATTATGATCGTAGTGTGCTGCTTGGGGTACTCGTTGATTAAGTTGATTAATCATTAATTTTCTATCGCCAATTTTCGACGGTATTAGTAAACAAAGTTGGAAACAAAAATTGTAAAATAGTTAGAAGAAACCGCATGTGAAATATGTATCAAAAGCCATCCCAGATATATTTTGGAAAATTCCATGTAGAGGCTGGAGAGAAGCAAAAGAAAAGTATCCAAAAATCTGAAGCCCTTTTTGTAATAACTTCAATTGCTTTCTGCCAAACTCATGGTGGAATCTTGAGAAACTCAAGGATGAAATATTTCAATATTTTGTATTGTAGTTTTTTTTTTTCCAGAAAATTCTCGGCAAGATTCTGGTGCGAGATGTCCAAAAGTCAAATACGATATTTTACTATTTCTCTTCACACGAATTCCATGTAAGATTCTACAAAATTCCAGATGATTTTTGAAGAATTTAAAGCTGAAAAATTCATAATAGCACTATACTGAAAACATCATGAGAGTCTGTAAAATTCAAAAATCTAATTCTTTTTGAAAAACCATATGTGAATTTGGGAAATTTCACGTGAGATTTTTTAGAATCCCAGGTATAATCCGAAACATTTCCACCTGGAATCACATGAACTTTTGTTTGACTTTAGCTGAGTTTCTTTTCTTTTTGCCTTAATAAGATAGTAAATTTCTAATAATTCACGGTTCTCCAAAGGAGTGTTTCTGGATTGATGAAAAGAATGAACAAATAATGGACCATCCGACGGAAACTGACAGTTCGGAACTGTTCAGCGAAGAGAAATATTTCGCCAATAGTTTATCGCAAAATGACATTCTGTTGAAGACTGTTTGCAAACGGAATTTTCCCGGATGATTGTCGTATACGTACTGAAGCGAATATATTTGACAATCTTTCATACCGTCGTTTTGAATGCGGTTTTGATTTCATTTGTAATTAATTCTAAGTTAGCAAAACGGAAATATTAAACATAAATAAAGCATTCTGTTCTACCAAAACAAAACTCACTTAACTGATGTTCGAACCTACCCTGTTCGTTTACGTTCAAATAGTTTCCTAAACAAGTAAAAGTACAAAACAAACAACAAACACAACTTAACAAACACCCTCAATCAAAATTGTCTTACACCTATCCAGGCCTGATCAAATTGCAATTCCCCCCAACAGATCCCAACGTTCCGAAGACACCCGAGCCACCTTTACAAATTTGCCCGAACTAAACCATGGCGTCTGTGCTCCGGAGAATCAGGATCTTCCGACGAAAGAATGCTACTTCCTACATAACGAGAAATACTTTTCTGTACCTTCTTGTACTATTGCGCTTCTCTCACATTCGACAGGTCAATAGTTCCTAAATCTACTCTACGCGGCTGTGTGTTGCAGTGAGCGAAGTTGTGTTTAAAAAATGTTCCTTAGGTGCTTTGATCTACTTTTCCTATATTGATTTCATCGTTAGTCATCATATTATCGTTTATTTTTTTTTTTTTTATTTTTTTTTTCGAGGCCTCTGAAGCAGAATGTTATCAAAAATCTATACGTTGTGGTTGCTGTATTTGACAGCTCTTGGGGTGCCTGTTCTTCTGATTTCCATTATTATGATATTTTTTTTCTCTTCTGATATCATGCGTATTGTCTGTATCTACAGGTATAGAAAACAAACTGCTCAACGGAGGGTGAAAATTGGGGATCCGAACGGGAGGGGTGGGTTGCTATTGTTTTTGTTTATGTTTCGTTTTTCCTATACTGGCATAAGTGGGTGTGTTTTTGATTTCGAAAAATTTATCTCCACCTCGTGATCAGTTGGTTTCTGATTTCGATTTAATTTTTTTTTCATTAAACAGTGTAAAAAGCGCATTTCGATTTGATTAACCCTAACGCGGGATGATGATTTATATATCTGTCTCCTCGCTTTGTTCGTATTTTTTTTTTTATCGCCTTCGACATTTTTTGTTCCTCCTTTCATCTCATCGATTTCCATTTTAATTGATTTCATTACATAGCTAATGGATTAACCTACGAATTGATTTAAGTGATTACTCTTAATTGGTTTCAATTGGTTAATTGGTTGTTGTTGGTTTCCTCTATAAATGTATTAAAGCTTTTCATGTTCACATTGTGTTTGTTGTTGTTGTTTACATTTCAATCATTTCGCTTTTCGATTAAACGTATGTGTCTTTTGTAGTTTATGATTTCGACCTTTTTTTTCTAAATTTCCCAAGAGTGGAAATAGAACGTACCTTGTGTAGTTTGATGTTGATCCTCTCGAAAAATGTCATCATGCTTGCTACTGGAAACGGAGAAAACGAAAGCATAAGACGTGGTCTAGCGACCGGAAATGCGAGTCGTTAGGGAGGTTATTGTTAAACCATCCCAAAGAAAATTCAAGGTGTTTTGTTTTTGTGCGCCCGCGAACGCTTCTTGTAGCCACCCATCTGCTTCAGGAGCTGGGAGTTTTCATCGTCGTTGTCTCCACGTTGCTCCCACAGCCGCAGCCGTCGGGGGATGTAGAGCAAACCCACCCAAGACATTGGTGTAAAATTAAAAAGAAAAAAAATAAAAAAAATGTTTATGGTAAGGGGGGGTTAAAATACAAAAAAAAAACCCTTGCTCGCGCGAGAGACAAAAAAAAAATAACCAAAAAAAAAAAAAATAAAAAAATAAAACACCAAAAAAAAAAAACGAAAAACAAAAACCGCGGCCGGCAGTTGGCCGGAACCTTAGCCATGGCCGATGAAAAGATGGGTGTCGGCATGTTTCGTGGCCTTGGCGATCAGCTGCTCCTCTGTTTTTTGGCCACGAAATTATTGAAGATGCTTAGGTTCGTCCAGACATGTTCTATCGGTCGCAGCTGGGGGACGTTAGGAGGGTTGGTGGTCATCGGTACAACGTTTATCTTCAGCCGGTCCATCTCCTTGAGTGATCTCTTAGCACAATGGACCGAGGCCAGGTACGGCCAAAAGATCACATTCTCCTTCGCGTGATACGTATTTCTGGCAGAAACTTTGTACTGTATATCTTTCCGTTCATCACAAGCACCGAAAGAAAGAACAGGAGGGCCATTTTTCGGGACCTTTTGAGGAATATATATTTGACGTCAACGCTTACCTCCTTGGTGTGGGACGTAAAGTACCCGGTTCCCTGCTAGTCGTTGCCATCAGCGTCAAGTAGGTCTCATCATCCACTATCCAGGAAATTTTTCACCACCTTCAGCCGCTCCTTCGGGGTGATTGCCTGCTGTTCCGACATAGCCGGCCTCGACCGACTCTTCCGCATAATAGTGTCTATCTTGCCCAGATACTTCTTCACCGTTTGGCCGGTTTCACCAACCTCTCGGTCCATGGCGCGGAACAATGGGGCCACCTTGCACTCGGTCTTCCTGTTCAGCTTCTGTCAGGCGGCCGGTACCAGGCTTCCGTTCGACAATCTCACCTTTCTCCAGAAAGGAGATGAAGCTGTAAATGTCAGATCGGCTGTATCCGGCGAACACGAGCCTCACGATGTCCAACTTCTTCGCTCCGGGGTGGAGCTGGCAGTACGAACAAACCATCGAGAGTAGTTGCTTGATTGTTTTCGCTGCAAATCAACTTTTAACTCTGTCAATGGTTTTTCTGTACACAACAGGGTTGCTACGATTGGCGATGTATAGGTGGATTCACAACCAGGTGGCAGGGTAATCACATGAAAATTTGTTGAAATCAGTCCATTTTCTTTTAATGCATCCGTTATCACGTTCTCACTTTCGGAAAACAACCAATTATTCATTAGTACTTGGCACTATTTCCAGAAAAAAACTGACTCGGTTGCTGAAGGCCACGATGGATCGTGTGATATGCGGCGTTCGAGTTCCAAGTACACTCTCTAGTCCTTTACAATATAGACGAGGCTCACGACAAGACTTTCTTGTTTGTTGTTCAACATTGCTTTGGAAAGTGTGATTCAAAGAGCGAGTGGTACAATTTTCAGGAAGTCTGTCCATTTGTTTGGCTTCGTCGAGGGCATTGAAATCGTGACACGCAATTTTGAAACGATGGCGGAAATGTGCATCTGAAAAAGGCCGAAGCTAGCAAGATTTGCCTTGTTTTTTAATGCGTCGGAAATAAAATACACAAAAGGACGAACTTCCGGAGAAGAAAACACTGGCTTTCCATGCCGAGTTCAGATCGATGGTGACAAAATCGAGGTGCTAGACGAATGTGTGCATCTGCGCTGATTGGTAACCATCGATAACGACACCAGCAGAGTGATACAAATGGCTAGAAACCGTTCCGACTTTGGACTTCGAACACAGTTCACCGCACTTCGAAGTTGACAATCTACATGCCAATTATTCGATCGATAGTCCTTTACGGCCACAAAACAAGGACTACGCTCGCAGAGAACCAACGTAACCTTGGTGTCTTCGGACGGAAGGTGTTGCGTACGATCTACGGTGAAGGTCTGATGGAAGACCGATCGTGGAAAAGGCGAATGAACCACAAATTGCATGATTTGCCAAAATCGATCGGCTAAGGCGGGACAGGCTCGGAAATAGTTCTCGAGAACAAATCGACTGACACAAGAAGAAGAACCGCGCAACGGGCAAGGTGGATCGTTCAAGTGAAAAACGACCTACGGTCGTTCCCCAAAATGCGAGGATGACGGATTTCAGCCATGGATCTTGTGACTTGAAGACGACTTTTGTGTACAGCAGAGCAACGTTTGCATTAAAAAAAAATGGACCTTTTCGGATGGTGATAAAAAAAAGCTAAGATAGATAATTGCTTTTGATAAATTTCCCATGGAAGGTAATTGTTTAAGCTTACTTGCAAAAAAATTCTACGCCCTTGCGAGCGGCCTTCCGGCAGTTAACCGTAACATTCGCAATAACGGACGAAAAGCTGCGTGTAGGCATGTTTTTGAGTTCTTTCTTCGTTTTATTTATCAATGCCTCCTCAGTTTTCGCGACAAAATTGTTGGAGTAGATCTTACGCTTCAGGTTGGCCCAGAAATTCTCGATGGGACGCAGCTGGGCGACGTTGGGCGGGTTCGCCGACTTGGGTACCACATCGATATTCAGCCGCTCCATCTCCTCCAACGATCGCTTCGAGTAGTGGGCCGATGTCAGAATCCGACCCTTATGGTATTTCCTGATGAGCGACGCAACTTCCGGCAGGCATTTCTTACTATAAAATTCCCGGTTCACGGCCAGTCTGGAGCGAAAAAAGAGCGGCTTTGACATCCCCTTCTCGCTGATTGTCAGCCACAGCAGCACCTTCTTGGGGAACTTGGTGTGTGAAATGAACTTCACCTCCTTCGTGGTGGAAGTAAAATACGAAGTGCCCTACCAGTCGTTGCCATCCAGGGTGAGAAGGTCTCGTCGTTCATCACCACCGCCAAGTCGCGATTCGCCGGGAAAATCGAGTTGACAATCTTATTCAGCCGCTGCCGCTGCGTCATTGCTTGCAGCTCCGAAACCAGTGGACGCGAGTTCCGCTTCCTGACATGTATGTTCATGTTCACCAGGTACTTTTTCACTGTTTGGCCGGTTGAACCGACCTCCCGGCCAAGCGCACGCAGCAATGTAGCCACTTTTCCCTCGGTCTTCCTCTTCAGCATCCTTTGGAGCTTCTTGTCGCTCAGGGTCGTCGGCCGCCCGAAACCGGTCTTTCTTTCGATGCTCTGATTATTGTCTAATAGAGCCAAGATGTTGTAGATGCCGGAACGGGCGTATCCGGCGTCCACAAAGTGCTGCACGATGTCCGTTTTCGACGCGGCGGGGTGCCGTTCTTTGAACGCGCACACTTCTGAACGGAGTTGCTTCACTGTTTTTGCCATCACGGTTAGAGTTCGACTGATAGGGCTGTCAAATTATGTCTGCTGACTCATGGGTTACTATGATTGATGCTGCATGGGTAGTTTCGTCAGTGCGGGTGAAGGTAAATCCATGAAAAATCGGCAATTTTTGCCCATTTTTTTAAAATGCAAACGTTAAGTTAAGGTCCTCCACGAGGAAAGTTGGCGTGTACTAGGAAAACCTCGGCCAAGAAAATTGTCAACCCTTAACCAGTCCCGAACGGATCAAAATCAGAATCCGTCCATTCTCAACGCGATGTAATTTATGTTCGGTGATTCACGTAGTTAAGAGCACCAAGTTAAACCAGTCCCATAAGCAAAAACAGTACAGCCGGTGCAATTAAATTAGAGATTTTCCTCTCGATAAAACATGCTTTATTCTGAAAAACTTCAGTTGTTTAATTACGCTTCTTCATCTTCTCCTAACTGACTTTCACGATCTGTTCTATCGCCTGCTCTCAACTTAGTATTCAAGAAGCACTTTCACAGCTCCGCAACACCAATGCACGAATTTGTATGTTGCGTGGGAAGTTGAGAAAATCAGCATGATTCCTTCGACCGGATAGGGAATCGAACCCGCCGCCTCCGGCTTGGAAAACCGTACTCTTGCCGACTGAGCTATCTGAGGCCCCTACACTTCTTAATTCACCCAAAAGAATAAACGAATGTCAACCATATACTTTAAAAAAAAGAAGAAGAATTTACGTAACCCACTCGGTTCAGATAGGCCGGCAAGCAGCCAGCGTTCCAGCAGGACACGGAATGTGAGTGGGAAGTGCCAACGTCACGACCGACGACACCAAAGGGATGGCAAGGGACATTTAAAATTTATAATCCATATAACAAGAGCACGGTGGGTGGATGGATTGACTCTATGTGACGAGGGAGGAGGGGGGGTCAACCGGAATCTGCCACTGCTACTACTGCACCATATCATCAGTTGGAACCAATCCAGGATTCGCCCGCTTTTTCCGGTGCCATGCCGCTATCTGCTGGGGCGCCGGCCGCTGTTCAAAGTTCGTTACTCGTTCATTCATTGGACCGTTCTCAAAAGCAATAAATTTTTCTGGAAATGTTTTTTTTTTTGTTCTCCTGGGAATGTTTTGTTTCATTCTTCTTCCGGTTTTTTTTCAGATTCAGTTGCATTCATTAATGGGAGATTCTGTTCGCGGAAGGACACACAAAATTGAACTGTAATCAAGAGTTGTGCCAACAGATGAGCAGACCTATGTTTTTCAGAACAAACGTCGAAAGAAGAACAATCAAACATTCTATCGTCGTTGTCGTCGTCAGGTAGAGAGACTTTGAAAACAGGAATAGGAAAAGAATAAAACAAGGAAGAACATTTCCAAAAGGCCCTCCAACTGTGGAAATTAATAATCCCTCCATCCCCTTGCACCTGTTTTCTCTTCTTTCGGGTAATCTTAGAGCTTGCTCCCTCCTTTTTTCCGGTCGGTATCAACTTGGATTATTAAACTTTGCGTTCACTGCAGGCTGCACCGAAAGCAGAGCACAACTTTTGCACACAAAACTATGCCATGATTATTGCAGTTATTTCAATTTGTGCTACTTGCTTCCACCCACACCACCGATAGCTATTTTTCCTTCACCACCGAAGAAGCTGGAGGAGGCGCATGGTTTCGCAAATTCCTGCCAAAGTCTGTTTTAAATTAGATAAATACTCACAGTTGAGGATGCACGGAAAGATCACGTAAAAGTTGAGCGTCGTCGAGCGGAAGTACAAGGCCTCGGTCATGTAGAGCACCATCGTGATGGCCAGCGAGCAGCCTCCCATGCTGACGACTCTGAAAATGGAATGGAACGGTTTAATGAGATGAGCCGTTTAAGATTGTGACGGACCGACAGACTGTCGGTGGCGGGGGAATGAGAATTTACAGCTGTTAAACGTTGTGGAAATCTGGCTTCCTAGGTTTTTTTTGTGCTTGTCACTCGGAAATGGACCAAATCGAATGGTAGCTTTTTTTTTTCGTCGTTTCGGTTTGCAACGAATTGATGAGAAAGATCGAAAGAATTGATAAATTTTGCTGGATGGGGAAGGGGTGTGTGAAGCGATCCATACTTACGCTTTATAGTGAATGTAGAGGGTGCAGTGCACCAGGGCCACGGCTTTCAGAATACAATAAATTCCTAGTATTCTGGAGATGGTGTAATCGCCTGCGAAGAAGACGGAAATGAAAAGAAATGAGGAAGGGATCGTTATTCTTGTGATTCTATCTGGCATTGGAAGAGGAGAGAAAAAAAAAGGATACAATTCAGCTGCAATGAGGAATGAAAACTGAGAAAAGGCATTTTTCAATATCTTCTGCATTTCGGGTTATCGGAATTGGATCCGTTCGGTTCGATCAAAGATTGACTTTTATGTTGCCTAACTGGACAGAATGGAAACTTAAAAGCAAGGCAATCTGCAAAGCATTTACACCCCGTTCGCACTACAACTTATATTACGTGATATAGACCATCTTGATATCAGCATCTATACATCTAGTTTTCACTGGAAATAAAGTGCATGGCTTGGATTTGATATCAAGATACTCTATATCACGTAATACAGGTTGTAGTGTGAACGGGGTATTAGATTGTTATATTGAATGATATTTTTGTGACTTGATAATCGTGAAAAATAAAATAATGAGTTTATGTACGCACTTAGAAATTCTTGCTGGCGTCGGTAATTTTTACCGAAAACTGAACAGCCACAGACAAACAGACGAAAAACTTAAATACTCAAAATAACAGTGCCAGGGAGCCCACTAACGACATCTCGTGAGCTCCTCGTGGAAAACAAGCTTACGTGCCAAGAGCCAAACAAGGTTTCATGCAAATTTGGTAGAATTTATAGATACGTCGATGGCAGCTCTGTGATGCAATGAGGCGGAAGATTTGCGTTTATGTGTCTGTGGCTGGTATGTTCGGTAAAATTCGTGCTCGCAACTGTTATGGCTCAAACACAATGTGGACGGAATACGGAACGGCAACGGCAAGTTTGGAAGTAGTTGCAAGTGACTTCGATATTTCCACCTGGAATCGGCATGGATCTATCCTGTTTTTTTTCCGACAAGCTTACTCAGATCGGGCTTTTCCGCTTCCGTTATCATTGTGTTTGGGCGGTTAGGCCTTAAACTCCTATTACTGTTTTCGTTTTTAATTCAGTTCCAACCTGAATCGGGTATCCTAATTGGGTCGGCTTGCTTTGTGTTGAACGTCGGTGTGTTTGATTTTATATGAAACTGAGGTTGAGGTATATACTGACAATAATTTCGGGTATCGCAGGTTGGAACTAGTTCCAACCCAGATTCAAAGCGAAAACTGTACACTAAGGTAGTTTTTTACACGGGGGATACGTTCTACTTTTACTATGAAACCGCATAAAAAAAGTCTAAATAGAGTTGATAAATTCACATGCATGTGAAATTTAAATTGCTTCGATTTTGTTTGCATGTATTACCTTTTCATGCAATGGCCAAATTACAGTTTTTAAAATTTTGAGTATTTACACCAAAATTGTGAATTTTTTGAAAAACTTCCATATGATTAATTTTTGCCCAAAACGAAAACTGTGATTCGAATTAGGTCGATAAGTTGTTTCGTTTTGGAGTTATCGCCGAAAATAAACCCCGTAAAAAAATCGTGTAATAAAATACCTTAGTGTATATGACTTAGGTTGCTTTTAGATTTGAGGATTGGAAGCACAGTATACCCGCCAACAGTAGAGCTTGGAAAAGGAGACTGTGACATGCCAGAGCCGCTTGTCTGGCAGCAATTATATTGTCGACTGTGCCACCGAAATCGCCAACATCACAACTAACCTAATCTCCTATGTACAGGGTGAGTGGTAATTCCTTTCAGTGTTTTTTTAAACATGTGTAACTTTGGATGGGTTAGTCACAGACATGTTTGCTTATTTTTCTTCTAGAAAATTTTTCATATATCAGCACGGCTTGCAAATTTGTTTTGAATTTTCATTCATTTGAGACTCGTGGAAATCATGGACGCGACTCTGTTTTCAAACATTTTAGACCGTATACTATTTTAAAGAAATTGGAACAACTCGGAATAAACGAAAGATTCATCTTTCGCACCATGAAACGCTACAAACAAACCAGTTATTGGAAAATACCTCCCAGACCTGATCTTAAACGCACTGTCAGGTTTCCGGAAGCCATCAAACGAGTGATGGCTGGCCCACAATAGATACGCGTATGCGTGAATTTGACAGTTTTCCTATAGGTTTTCTGTCAAATTAACGTCAACGCATCCGCAACGTATCAATTGTGGGTCAGCGTTGAGAGAGCAAAGATGCAGCACATCTTTCTGATATTCCTCGGTATAAACTAGCCGTTCAAAGGTTCCGGAATGTGTCAAGGGTGATGGTTTGGGGATGTTTCTTCAAGACTTTGAAAGTTCTATTGCTTTTCATTGAACCTGCTGTTAAAATCAACAGTAAATAATAATGTTTTGTAGAACCATTTGCTTCCTTACGTAAAGAAACATAACAAGAAGCCACCATACTGCTTCCAACACGACTCTGCACCGTACTACCAGCCGAAAGCTACACAGGCTTGGTGTGAGGACAATTTTCCGGATTTTATTTCGTCGAAAGAATGGCTTGCCTCTTCATCTAATTTGAAGCCTCTCAACTTCTATGCATAGCGCTACATGCTGGGCAAACTAAGGAATACCAACCAAAGTAACATTGTTAAAACCATCCAGGTTTATTAAGTTTTATGAAAGCCAGTCAGGTTAAAAGGTTACGATCTTAAAACCTTGTTTTCTCAAATTCCTTTTACTCCTATCAAAGGTTTTATTTCGACTTTATGAACTCGTAAAATGCTGTTTCGAAGTGCCGTTTTAGGACTCAGTGATATTGTCTTATTTTGGTCAGTTGAAAAAGCATTTTAAAACCATTTTGCCACCAGTAAATGCATTAAACGGCAAATTATCATTGAGGGTTTGAAAACGGCAAAAAACATGACCAAATAGTTTTATAGTAGTCTTTGCAAAGATAAATTCATTTTTAAAATTTTTATGGTCTTATAAAGGTTTTATTAACTTGTTTCCACAACCGTCTATAGAGCGGTCCACTTTGTACAAATTTCGACTTTAAAGAAGCATAGGTGAGGTGTTGGTAGATAAGGCTTGTTCGCGACAAAATCTGGACACCCCTAAATACGTATATCTCTGGAAATACTTTATCAAAGCGTGAAATATTTCGCAGACTAATTAACGTATGTCTGTTCATTGTTTAAAATCAATTTTTAGTGATACTACAAGCTTTTAGATCGAAGATGGTGTCGAAAGAAGAGCAAGTGCGAATAGCAATTGTGGGTGGTCGCAATGAAAATCCGGATCTGTCAGTAAGAAAACTTGCAAAAAACTTGGTTTTCCTGAAAGCACTGTCCATAACGTTCTTAAATCTTTCGATACACGTTTGACAACAGCCGGGAAGGCTGCGAGCGGAACAAAACCGGATCTCAGGAACCACCAGAAGGACGCGAAGGTGAAGCAAATATTGCAGAAGAGACCAGATTTTTCGGTACGTACTGTGGCTAGAAAAATAAAAGTTGGTCCCAACTTTCGTGCATACTTCCAAGCGCCGGCAAGGTACTAAGTCGTTCAAGGTGAAAACTGTACCGAATCGTAATAATAAACAGAATGTGACGGTTAAAACCCGGGCTCGAAAGTTGTATCGCGAATATTTGACGTTTTCCTGCGTGATAATGGACGATGAAACTTATGTGCTGGAAGACTTTAAGCAGCTTCCCGGAATGTCTTATTTTACTGCCAGGCAACGGAACGGCGAAGATGTGCATTTCAGGACGAAGAAAAAGTTTCCCAAAAAATATTTGGTTTGGCAGGCAATATGCAGCTGTGGTCGAGCAAGCCAAAGCTTCGTCACTACCGGAACGGTAAACAAGGAAACATACCGTGAAGAATGCCTAAAGAAGCGATTGTTACAATTCCTACGCAGCCATGACGCTCCCGCACTATTCTGGCCTGATTTGGCATCTTGTCACTACGCCAAAGATGTTTTGGAATGGTATAAAGCGGATGGAGTCCATGTTTTACCGAAAGAGGCGAGTCCACCTAACTGCCCGGAATTGCGACCTTTCGAGCGGTATTGGGCTCTCGTGAAGAGCGAGTTCTCTCAATATAAACAACAAGCTACAACTATAGAAACATTTCGAAAATCTTGGACAAAAGCAGCTAAATCGGATGCAGAGAAGTCTGCACAGATCCTAAACTCAAAAGTTCGAAGTTTTTTCATGCAGCCTGATTAAGTAACTGTAATTAGTTTTAAAATGACTAATAATGCACAGTTAAATGAATAAAAAATGAATCTTGGATTGAACTAACAGCACATTTGTTTCCAAATTTATTCTTTCCAGATTTTGTCGTCAACAAGCCTTTGACAGTTTCGAATGTAGTTTTATCAACTAAGTCGGGAGGGGTGCTATACGGCTGGAATACAGCTAAAATTGTTACTTGGGAAAGGACCAACCGTGGAAACGTTTAAGAAACGTTTGGTGACAATGTGGAATGACATGCCTGAAGACGTCGTGCGTGCCAGCTGTGATGCTTCCCGACAACGCCTGCGGCTGGCAATTAAGGCAAAGGGAGAAAGATTTGAACTGAACTAAATTTAGACAAATGTTAAATATATAACAAACAGGAAACACATAAAAAATGAAAACTCTTGCAAGCTTCTCATTTTTATATCCTTATACAGTACTGGCAAGAAAAAAGTACACACTCATATGTTACATTTTCTTCGAAAGATTATATTTTAATCTTTATAGTTACAACAATTATTCCTCTGGACAAAAAGGAGGCAATAGGCAATTCGAAATTCTTTTATTCTTTTAATTTCGCTTGGCAAGAAAAAAGTACACAGAGAAGAAGTATAACTAGGAAATCAAATTTAATCAAAACTGACTCGAACTCAGTACTTTGTATGACCTCCTTTGGCACTGATGACTGCTTCCAGGCGACATGGCATACTTTCGACGAGATTTCGCAAATAACGCTCGTCAATTGACTCCCAGGTCTCCTGTAGAGCTTCAAAGAGCAGGTTTTTGTTGGTAACATTGGTTTTGTTCATTTTTTAATCCAATATCGACCACAAATTCTCGATCAGTCCGGTGACTGGGACGGCCATTCCAACACTTTGATACGTGATCCACGGAAAAACGTTTGAGTTTTACGACCCGTATGTTTTGGGTCGTTGTCTTATTGAAAGAGGAAGTCATGCTCGAGCCCAACCTTCAGCAAGGAAACCTACAGATTTTCGGAGAGGATGTCGATATACTTGTCGGCCGTCATAATTCCTTCAATACGGACCAATTCTCCAACTCCTGACCAAGCAAAGCACCCCCACACCATAATGTTGCCTCCACCGTGCTTTACTGTTTTTCTTACAAACTTGTTCTTAAGCCCTTCTTGTTCCAATCGCAGACGAACAGTTCTTGCGGATATATTTAGGGACAAGCTTTCTCTGATCGCACGGCTTGTTATTTTCGGGTTACTTCTCGCTTCTCGTAGCATTCGAGCATCTTGTCTGACTGTTGTCAAACGATTTCTTCCTCGGCCACCTTTATCACTCACATTTCCCCGCTGTTGATATTTTTTCCAAAGCTTATGAACCGCAGAAAAGCTGACTCCGACCTTTTTCGCAATTTTCCTGTATGAGATACAATTTTCACAATCTCTCACAAAAAGTTTTCGCACTTGCAACGATATTTTCATGCTTTCGATGTACTTCAAACAACAAACTCGAAACTTTGCATCTATGACGCAAACACGATTACACACGTTTGACACTTGCAATGGCTACGTCCAGTATGAGTGGACAAGAGGAGAGTTTATCGGTGTACAGTGAGTACTTTTTTCATGCCAGTACTGTACTTCACTGACAGGAATTCCCACTCACTCTGTACAACTAACATACTAGTATACGAATTGCTATTCAAAGCATCTTCTGAAGTGTAACATTTTTACACAAATTTGTTCATAATTCCATCAATTTAATTATTTATTTTCGGAATGTCCTCCTCGATCGCTCACCTGGCCACGTCCATGCAATAGTTGGAGATAGGGAGGATTTTGGTATCTACCTTAAGAAGACACGGGGAACCCACGTAGCCTTCAGTAGATATCAAAGGAAACGGAAATGAATAGTTGGAGAAAATAGTTCAACAGGCTGTTTGGTGTACAGAACATTTTTTTTTTAATTTTTTTTAATTTTAAAGGTCATTGGGAGCATTTAGTCTAAGAGGATTAAGTGATGCTCCATTTCTCTTCAGTTGGTTGGAACTTTTGCATTAACTTAAGTCCTAGCTCTTTATGGCTTATGGTTATAGCGCTATTACTCGCTCTCTGAAAAGAGAAGAATGTCTGGAAAGAGAAGAATGTCTGAGAATATTGGAGAATTGGAGAATGTAAGAGAAAACGTATCAAATTTATTTGGTCTTGCATCAACATTGCATTGTTTTAATGTTAAGTTTATTTATGGTTACTTATTTTTAGTTTTCGCTATCTGAATCGATGGATTCTTCTTTTTCGTAGATTTCTTCTATTTTTAATTTTACTTTTTTCCTATCTTTTGCAAGCCTTCCCCAATCTTGCAAGCTCATCTCTTCAAATTTATTCATGTTTTGTTGTATAACATCTACACACGTAAAGGCAGGTCACCCTCTTTTTTATAGTTAGCTGCTAATTTTAGTAGGTGTGTATCATCCATCCTTAAGATAAGAATCCAATACCTCAATTGAAGGGCTCTTATTGTTTTGTGATGGTTTTACCTTTCAAAAATTCTTTATGACTGATATTTTCCTCACTCGTACAGCTGGATCTGAGCTCGTTTACGATTTGACGTTCATATTTCCTCAATGAGATTCTTGATTTTTTTATAAGTGTTGATACTTGGGTTCCGTACAACATCGTTGGGGCAACGATGGTATCGTATAGAATTTTTTTAACTTGTGTCGACGGGTTGTTTTCTTTGATAAAACTTTGCATTACTTTTGATGCTTTAGCTTTACTACACCTGGCTTTCGCCGTCTTTGGTCTACACAGTCTATCTGTGATAGTAACACCAAGGTATGTTAATTCTGAGGAGACCTTTTATACTACATTATTTAAAATTAATTGTTTAGGTGCATGTCCTAAGGGTGTTCTAATAAGAAGTTTAGTTTTGGAATGGTTTAATATTAGGTTTACAGCTTCTAAATGTTTTTGGAGCACTGGCAAAATAGTTTCCAATTGCTCCTTTGATTTCATCATCCGCGTAAACTAATATTATTGGGAAACTGATTCTGCATGTTTGGTTCAATTCAAAGAGATCTACTTACTCCCTCTCGACGTTTTTTAGCACATTTTAAATAATAATAATATCGAATAAGTATGGAGAAAGAGGACAGCCCTGCTTGATGCCCATTTTCCTATTTTCCCATGTTATTTTTTGACCCTCCCAAAGTGTCTGGTATGATTCCTCTTTAATGCATTCTATAATGCGAGATATCAATGAATCTGGTATATTCTTCTTTTTTAGCATTTTAGGTAGACTTTTCAGAGATACGTTATCGAAGGCCTTGCTCAAATCAAGACATGTAGGTCATCTCCGGCGTTCCATTTTGCTTCAAGGTTCCTTTTGGCTACGAAGACGTGATCCAGCGTTGATCTGCCATGGAGGAATGCTGCTTGATGGGATCCGATAGGCGTTGCATGTTTAAAGGTCTCCCGAAGAATCCAAGCTGCGTAGATTTTGTATCCGATGCTACTTAGACAGATTCGACGATAGTCTCCGGGGTTCTTGGGGTGAGGTATCTTTGATATGGGAACAAGAAGGGAGCGCTTCCAGTCCACTGGGAGTTCATTCTCGTCCCATACTTTCTTCATCATTATTTTTAGTTCTTCAATTACACCTGGGCCTCCGCATTTGATGAGTTCAATTTGTAAGCCATCAAGTCCGGGGGCTTTTCCGTTTTTACTATTTTTGATGATAACGTCTATCGCTTCTGCATCGGGATGTGCCGTATCATCCGGTAGACTTGAGATTTTTTGTGGGAGTAAGGATTCCTCCGCATATGTTGACATCCATTTGTTCAAGGCTATTTTCGGGTTTTTCTGCACCGCCTTCCTCTTTCGGTGTTGTTTCATGTCCTGGAATATGCGATTAATTCTCTCTTCTAATTTGCCACTACTTAGATTCTCAAAGAACTCCATTTGTTGTCTTTTGTCGCTTTCCTTACACAGTTTGTTCAAGTTTGCTTTGGCATTGTTTAGTTGCTTTATGTGATTTTTATTGTAAGGATCAAACTTAGCTCTGCAGGTCCACTTCTTAACATCTGCCATCGCTTTTCTTTGATTGGGAGATAGTGGTATCTGTGATGATTTGGCAATGGTGCTACCCGCTCGAATGTTCCAACTGGAGAAAGCAGGAAGTTCTGATATGGTATCGTTCATTTCCATTCTTATTTCCTTGTTGATAAGTACTTCCGATTGTTTGTAAAACTTTGTAATACTACCGAACTGGATTTCGTTTAGATTATTTGGGATCACAAGTAGATTTACGTGATGAATACTCCGTTTTTATCGTAATTAGAGTAGTGCTGCTGATGGAACTGCTGCGTAGAAAATCGCAGGTGCTATGATCTGTTTGTAGACGGCCAGTTTGTTCTTCCCTGAACCCTTTTGTCATCCATGATAATAGTGTAAGACATGGTGGTTTTAACTTAGGTGACTGTCAGTGCAGGAACATGCCCAACAAACATCGGTGTTGAATTAGAGCTTGTTCAAACAAATTTGGAGAAGCTATTCAGCTATTCTAGAAGAAACAGCTGAATAGCTTCTCCAAATTTGCTAGAACAAGCTCTAATTCAACACCGATGTTTGTTGGGTGGTTGTTTGGGTTTTGGAAGCATTGATCTTAATTTTCCACGTACTAGCATAATCAGTAAAAGCGTAAGGCATGGTTGAAGTTTGTTTGTTATTTCGCGAGGCACGGCGTCTATCGTGATATCACCTGCGAACAGGAAAAGCACTCAACCATGAGGGTTATTCCGTGAGTCGAAGTGACTTTTGTCACTTGGTGAAGTGAGAAAAGTCACCTGCAGTGACGTGACTCTCCATTTGATTTACCCAGAAGAGTCACGTCACTGCAGGTGACTTTTCTCACTTCACCAAGTGACAAACGTCACTTCGACTCTCGGAATAACTCTCCATTACCAAGGGGGAGCGAGAGAGTCGGAAATGTAGATGCTATAAAGCAAAGGTCCCAGCAGACTCCCTTGCGGACTCTTGCTGAGACGGCGAAAGTGTTTGAAAGACAACCGTTCAACGATACCCTAAACGACCTATGTGGAGGTTACAAGTAATTAGATTTGCCTGAAAGTTAAAGGTTCCAAAGCTTGTATACAAGCCCTTCCTGAACACGATCAGTTCCGGTAGAAGAATGTTATGCTCCTCAAAAAAGTTGAGCAAAGCGTTTACTCAGCGCTGGAAGGAGATAAGGGACAAGGGAAATCATCTAGATTGTGAATGTGATCGCCTATGGCATTTGCTTTCTCTAATGGGGTAATGAGAAGGGAATCGACAAACTTCCGAAGACGAACGGGTTTGGAATTGGTGTAATTCCTCAAACGCTCGATCGATGTCCTGTACAGTGTCAAGTGGTGTATTTTCGTTGATGTTTCGGTTCACCATACGACCGACCTGAACCCAGTTAACCCGATGATAATCCTTTCGTATGCAGTTTGGAGCAGCTGTCACATTGGTGCCGACTTCGGCCAGCATCGGTTGATGGTCGGAACTGAGCTTGTTTTGCGCCACCGGCTTCGATAGTGAGATGTTCGACAGGAAAAAGTTCAGGGTAGAGGGTTGGTTTCTCGTAATTCCGCCAATCTTCATACCGGGCGTTCAGGTCTCCCCCACGGCGGAACAGAGCTGAGCTATTCCGAGTGATGGTAGTCAGGTCGCTCTTGAACTTCGTTGATTATTCGTTGCTGGTGGTTCACTGTCGAGGGCAATATACAGAATGTGAGCCTTATTACGAATGTCACTTGTCACTTCAAAAAACGGTGAAAAAAACTCAGGTGTAAATCAAATGGGAGTCACTGTCCTTATTACGGGTTTCACGGGGAAAGTGGGAACCGTACTAAGGTCCATGATGCAGTACTTGATTCCATTCTTCACGATGACCGCTACCCCACTCCCTGGTCAACATCAGTTCACGTTTTCAGGATTTTTACCAAAAAACGTGATTTAGTTCTTGATTAAGTGATTCAGTTCATGGTGTATTTTTGCTTGTTTTCGAATTTATGACTACAGTTCGCGGATCTGGGCTCGGATTTTTTCCGTGTGTTTTGCCAATTACACAACGAGTACCCTTGGGGACACGTTGTATTTGGGTTATGTTCTCCCGCAGAAAAATCCTCTTCCCACTGCCACATACGATTCTCGGCAACTCATTCAAACAGACGTATCTGATTTTGTAAACAAAGAGGGGAAGAAATATTTAACCGTTAAATTCTTGAAACCCTTAGCACTTTCATGCAAACTAAGACCACCAACACTACACACGAAAAAATCTTGTAGTAGAAACTACCATTATACTATGTTCAAAACTACCATGAAATTTCAGTCAAATTTACTAGGTTTATGGTAAAACTTTCATCATTTGTGGTATATTTGACAGACCTCATATTGATATCAACCGCATCATGGTTGATCTAATCGCAGGCATGGTAAAATCAAACGCATTTATAGTCAGCTGAAAATGGTTGGTGTTTGCGCTTAATTTAACCCTCGAAATGGTAGTTTCTACTGCGGTTTTTTTATGCGTGTAGGACTAACATGAAAGCGATGCTAGTTTCTGTGGAGGTGCTGAGAGTTTTGAGTAATTCACGTTTGAATGCCTTTCTTAATGTCATACTTTATACTCCCACCCAGTCGACAATGTTTGCCGGAACTTACCTTCGATGAACTGCGTCTCGGAGTGGTCGCCCAGGAAACTCCTCCGCTCGATGTAGCACCGAACGGCCGTCCCCAGGTCCATGAAGGCAACGAATGCAATCCACCCTCGGAAGGCGTACAAAAGTTTCCGCTCCATTTCTCTACCGTCTCACACAATGTTGCTACTATTTGATTCTAAATTCAACCACTGCAACACAATGTTGCGGTTCGCTTGGTTTTTACTTGATTTGACACTCGTTGATTTTCGTTATTGGCTTGCTTGGATTGATTGTTGTTGTTGTTGTTGCGATATTTTGTGGCGGTGGTTGTTTGACAGCGCCAGATCGAAAATCTGAAATGGGAAAGCGAAACAACATTGGATGCATTGAAAAATAAGTCAATCAGAAAGCGGTGACATTGAAAAGGTGAGGACAATTTTTCGATTTCAATGGAAATATGACTGCTGGCAATTGCGACCGGTTTTTAAGTTTTTCTCCGACTTTCATCGTTTCTGTCCCATGCTTATGGCCATACGTTGGTAAGTACATGTTCAGCAATACTCGCGTACCATTTGAGAACGGCCTATCTTTGTTGATCGATTCTCTTCATCGACTTCCTCTTTGGTTTATCACGGATTAACCATTGAACTTGTGGCTCTATAACCAGCTTAGGTTGAGAGAAGACGTTATTAGCTTGTACATTGAACATTTGCAGCCGATTTACCCACAGAAGAGGAAGCCGATGGAGAGAATCGATCGAAGAAGATAGGCCCTTTTTAAATGTTTCACGAAAAATGTTTGACACAGAAAAAAGCACTCAAATAGGAAGAGGCAAATAAATCAAAAGAATGCTACAGTTTATTTTAAAGTTGAGTCGAGTCGGAGACAAACTTCTAAATGCGCACTAAATCTTAGATTATGACATAAGACTGCTGGCGTCCGTCCGCCAGACTATACTCGGTTGGAAAGATTGTTTTTTTTTTTGCATCCACAGCTATTGATGTTTCTAGATGTAATTTTCTAGCAAATTAGCTTTGCTTGGCACTTTTTTCGGATAACCAATCTACCCAAGGGATACTTTTTCACCAAAGCAAGCTACATTATATCCGCAATCCCAGGTGATGACATTATTGGGTTAGGGAGCCAATTCGAAATGTCCAAATACACACATATAGCGACACGTTGCATCAGTGAACCGGGACACATAGTGGCTGATGAGATAGATTGAGATCGGATTTTGCGTTGGATTACCACTGCCAAATTCCATTATGGACCGCTGTGTCCTATATGTCTCTATGTACAGTTAACGCATGAGCTTGTGACGAAAAAAAGTGGAAGTGCGGAATGATTTATGGGCATTCCATTGCCATCATTGCCGGTTTGGCAGGCAAATCTCGATAATGAGTGGATACGAGATGCTCCTGATGATAGGATGTGTCAGGATAAAGGGAGATTCCTGCTCCATCATCACTTGCTGCAGGCACTGAACCATGTCGATTGACGTAGAAACTGGGGGAATGTGCCCGCAAAAAAAATTAGCTCTGCTGAAATTTTGGGATCAACAAAGTGTGTTCTAAACGACTTGAGTTGAAGAAGCTCACACAAAAAAGAGTGGACATGTATTATTATTCAATCTAACTACCCCTCGTTTGCTGGCATCGTTGGTCAAAAATTCACATGGCCTACTTTTTCGAAGGCCTGATTTCGATAAGTTGTGGTGTTTTGGTCTCTGTGTTGAACGTAACTACTTATTTGAAAAAAAAAAAAAGCAAATCAATCTTTGGCTTTTTTTCCTTCCTATTTTTCCTGCTCAACTGAATTCGATCTCGATAGGTCACTCAAAGTCTGCCTCATTGAAACGTTGGAAAATAGTTCCAACCGGGCACTTGAAGGCACCACCCGTAGAGCTCTGACGATGGAAAAGCTTCTGCTTCATCATCATTATCGCTGCTCATTTATCATACAGTCTGTATCCCACTCAGCAGAAGAGGTTCGATGCACTCGGCTTCGATGAATTAACTTTATAAAATACCACGGTTGCTGCTGCTGTCGCGTGACATTTCACATTTTCGCTCCCTTTGATAAAAAAAAAGTAGCCTTGATCGATACACGTGCTCGAAACAGACCGGTGTTCAATACTTTAGCACGTATCCGAAAATAGTGGATGACGGATACAATAACCAGTCGTGGTTAAATCTCTCGGAGCAGTTTTTTAAATGATGTGGAAAAATGATTGAAAACCACCTCATTTCCTTTCATGATTTTGAAAGGAATGATTTTCCAGTATCGAATTCAACGCAATGTGTTGGAATAACCAGTACAAATGTACTGATTTCATTCCTCATGCATTATCATTAGTTTGAAGGCAAAAAGGGTTTCTCTTACTTCACTCTAATCATTAATCATTTTCGGTGGAAACGGAAGAAAGCGCACCGCTCTCCACGCCCGGCTGAGTGACATTTATGTGACACTTTTTCTCCCGTATTTCGGCAATATACACGTAGTTTTCCCGAAATACCACTTGCGGAAAAAAAACGACACACAAAATGGGACACGCTTGCTGCGATAAATTTTTCTTTTCCTATTGCTCTGCTGTGGCCTATAGGTATGCAATTTTCATTGCATCAATGTGACAAGAATGGCACACCCGGCGAATTGGGCGGGAGTTTGTTTGTTTGCTATTTCTATTATTCACCTTACCATTACCAAGTATTGTTGCAGCGCATCAGAAATTGGTAAATAGTGGCAATACGTCTAGGTATGTTAAATGTGTCATCGTGGCCGTCGGCTGGCGTCTAGTCTGCTTAAAATACACATAATGTATGATGCTATATTTTTTTACTTTTTTGAAGAAACATATAACGGTTAGGTTATTCAATTCAAATACCACTGTTCATCCATTTTGTGACGACAAAGGACTGTTTGACAATTTCAAACAAGCTATCCAATCTGCTTATGACTACTTCAAATGAACTGTGAATAGTTTATGTCAATTGTCAAACAATGCATTTCTTCCAATTATTCGAACAATAACTCTACAAACCCAGGCACAAGTGACTAAGCTACTCAGAACAACCACTCTGCAGGGCGGCAAGTAAATCTCTATCCTTCGACAGTCACATCTTATGAAGTCAGTGCTGGACAAGCTAGGCATCCATTAATCACGCGAATTACCCAAATCATGTGAAAATCAAACACCTGTGTGTTCTAACTCGGTCTTCCTACCTGAAATTTTCAGTTTTTTTCTCATAATTATTCTCATCGCAGCCGTGAATTGAGTTTTTTTTTATCTGAAGAAGAGATAGTGCAGATTTCGCAGCGCGATAACTAATCCACAGGCAAACAGACGTAACACTCTAATTGATGCCCATCGTCCACATAAAAAAAAACGATTAATTTGAATACCAATAGTTGGCCAAGCCACCACTCACAGCGCTCGCATCGACAATTATGACATTTTCCTGCCGAGTGATTTCCATGAACTAGCATCGCTTGCAAGTGTGAGTGTGTTCGGAAATGTTTCGTATTTTTTTCGTCAAATCATGGGACGCAAATGTGAATTTTTATTTTGCTCAAATTGGGAAGGTAAAAACAGCGGAAAATGCTTCTGTAGTTTTCCCCTTGACGTGGAAAGGTATGAAAATTATTGAGATTAATGGTACTATTACATAGAATTTAGTTTTGACATCAAGTAGATGCGTGCAGTGCGTGAAATTTTGCCCGTCAAGGGAGCTTGTGGTGGAGTTTGATGGAGGCGGACAAAAGGCGGTCGAAAAGCGGAAACTATGCTCCGACCATTTCAACTCGACAGCTTATAAAAACTGTTACAAGCCTGAGAAAGGGTAAGCAAAAAAGTTACCTATTATAAACATAGAATCATTGTTTAGGTTACGTGGCAATACCATCCCGTCGCAACCTGCTGCTACGCACACTATTCCTGAGATGCCTGGTGAACCATCCCACGAAACGGATATTGAATTCCAAGACACCGAGTTCCTTGCCAGTCAGTTCAATCATGAATTGATTGAGGATGTAACGGAGGAGCAAGCTTCCACTAATTTTCACTTTTCTACGAACCTGCTTCGCTTGCTTCAAAACAAACGATTGACAGTCAAGCGAGCCTGAAGTAGTGTGCGTGTGTTTCATGGGCGCGCTCGTTGGCAGCTGTTGCGGCAGGCAAGACAATCAAACGTGGTTGACACTGAGGTGGGCAGAACGGCCCTCAGATAACGCTAGTGTTTTAACGAATCTAAATTTAAATTTATGACGATATATTTTCAGGCAATTTGTTCTTAGTGTCTGTTTGTATGTGACTAAACGTTAATTATTGAAATTGGCATTCGGCAGGCCATTTTGCACAGCATATTTGAGTGGTCTCGCATACCAGCAGCATCAAGCATTCCTCTGTCCGTTTTCATCGGTTACTACCACCGTTCAACGTATCACTCTCGTTGCGCTCCACTCATCGCCGGTATAGGCGCCCTCACACGATCGTCGCCGGATAGCAGGACACCAATATTATAAGATAAGTGTTTGTTTTTCTCTCTTTCTCTCCCGAATACGGTGTAATTTCAGTTGTGTTTTTGTGTTTAGCTTTAGTTTCGTGTGTTATTTCTGTTTGTTTATGGTTGCCTTAGTTTTTGAGCGTTTAAGGCTCCCACATACAAGCAAAGCCGTCTGTGTCGAAGAAATTATTTCAACGATATGGACGATTTGTCAGAGGATTACTCTCCTTCGCCGAATCATAGATCATGAGTCTATCCAGCTGAATCAGCCGGTCCATGGGTGGTTTATTTTCAGCCCAAAACGAAACCTTTGAACGTATATCAGATAACAGATCATCTTACAGAGCGTTCTCCAACATTAAACAAGCTATCGAGATTGCTGTTTCTCAGTTCTTTACACTCGAGTATAGAGTGTATATCCCAGCTCGAGGTATCGAAATGAATTGTACTCGAAAAAAAGCACAATTTTTATCCGTGTGTAACGTTTTTGTCCGTGGGTACAAAATGATGAAAATCTGCGTTTGGAGTGAATTAATTACATGTGTCATGGAAAATCCGACTGCGACCATGAGATGGGTCGAAAAACAACTGGGAATCACCCATACAACTGTGTTTCGGGTGGTAAAATCGTTTAACGAGTCCCAGACGACCGAGCGGCGGGCTGGAAGTGGGAGAAAATCGAAGACAGCTGACCCTGTGAAGGCCCGGAAGGTGTTGGATTACTTCAAGAGTAATCCGAACCTTTAGATTCGCGACGCAGCTCTGAAGGCAAAGTGTTCCGCCTGGTTCGTTCAGCAAACCATGAAACGAGCTAGGCTTCGTGTATTCAAGGTCCGCAAGGCACCGAACCGGTGGATCAACAAAACACGGCGGCCAAATCCCGCGCAAGGAAGCTGTATCGAGAGTGGTTAACGAAACCGATGTGTGTGATTATGGATGACGAAACCTACATCAAGGCAGACGCAAAGCAGATACCGGGAGTTCTACGTTGCCAAATTACGGTTTGATGTTCCGGAAGACAGAAGGAAGAAGAAAGTGGACAAACTCGCCAAAAAATACTTGTTCTGACAGGCCATATGCCAATGAGTAAACCGTACATCACAACGGGTACCATCAACAGCGAAATGTACCGCACCGAGTGCCTCCAGAAGCGTCTGTTGCCCTTCCTGTGGTCCCACGGAGGCGAGACATTATTTTGGCCGGATCTGGCATCATGCCATTACGCGCGGTCGACGTTGGATTGGTACAGAGACAATAACGTTGTTTTTGTACCAAAAACCGCCAACCCCCCCAAATTCACCAGAGATTCGTCTGGTGAAAATATTTTGGGCCATAATGAAGGCCAAAGTTCGAAATCGTCCAAGGTATTTAAGAACGAGCTGGAGTTGAAGAAAGAATGGATGAAAGTGACCAAAAAGGTCGGCTCCACCATTGCACAAACAAAATGTAATGAGGGGTCTTAAAGGAAAGGTGCGGGCATTCAGCGATGGAAAGGAAATTGAATGAAGTAATTATGCCGAAACATAATCCATATGTATTAGTTCATTCCCTGTAAGTTTCAAGAAAATCCGACTTAAAATAAATTTTTGGCGAACACTTTTGTCTGGTACATTTTTTTGAGTACAGGCCTTAGATGGTGTGATCACCGAAGCTAGTTTGACCCCTATATGGTTGATCGTTTTAAGAACCCTTTGCTTCTTCCAGTTATCAGTGAGGTTAAAAAGAAACTTACCCACTCAGACTCGTTTCGTGTGACCTTCTCTGGTTCAGCCCTCCATCAAAACGTCGAGTTGTGAAAAGGTGGAAGAAAGGAAAATCCAATTCGTCCTGGTTTTTGTAGACTTCCAATATCTTCCTGGGACATCAAAAACCCCTAGTGCCCCGATTTTAAGAACAGAAGTCCCTTTTTCATCAGTGTTGTTCTCATTTGATGATATTGTGGAAAGTATCCTCAAGTTCCTTGAAACTTCCAATCCTCTTAAAATCATTGTTCTGGCAATGCTTCCCACTATGAAGACGTTTTTAAAGCAATTGACTTTGAAATGGCCCCTCCTTGCAGCTATCATTTCCTTCGATGGAAATTTTTCCAAATGAGATCGGAGATTTGATCACTAATCTGCAGTGGAATTGTCGAAGTCTTATTCCTAAACTGGAATCGTTCAAATTTTTAGCTCATAATACCGGTTGTGATGCATTCGCACCTTGTGAAACATGACTCTCTTCCGAAATCGATCTTTCCCTTAATGATTTCAATATTATTCGTTTTAATCGTGAGGATTTGCGTGGAGGAGGAGTACTTTTGAGCATCAACAAGTGCTACCCCTTCAATAGAGTGAATTTCCCTCAAATTCCAGGTATTGAAGTTTTCACATGCCAGGCTGTTATTAAAAATAAAAACCTTTGCCTTGCTTCTGTTAATCAAAAACAATTTTCAGATATTTGTTCGGTTCTAACCGCTCCACGGTTGATCATGGGAGATTTTAACTCCCACGATACAGGCTGGGGAGAACTGTACGATGAAAACCATTCTTCTATGATATATGACCTCTGTGACAATGTCAATATGACAGTTCTAAACAAGGCAGAAATAATTTAGCAGTATTAGACCTCACACTTTGTTAGAATTCATTATCGTTGGATTGCACATGGAATGTGATTCAAGATCCCCATGGTAGTGATCACTTGCCCGTAAAAAAATCGGTTGCCACTGGGTTCAACCTATCGAAATCCATCAACATATCAACATATCGATCTTACCCGTAACATCGTTTGGACAAAATTCAGGACAGCAATGGATGAAGCCGTAACGACGGAAGAAAGGCTTCCACTGATGGATGAATATAACTTCCTCTCGAACCTGATCTTAAACAGCGCGCTTCAAGTTAGACCAGTTCCAGGAACGTCGTTTCGTAGGAAACCTTCTCCATGGTGGGATAAGCAATGCACCGAAATTTACCGCAAAAAGTCCGACGCGTTTAATCAATTTCGTAGACGTGGATTGTGCATTTCGACAAATACACTGCTTTCAAATGCGAATTTGAGAACCTCATCAATGCAAAGAAACGCGGCTACTGACGACTATTCATGGACGGGCTATCGCGTAAACCGTCGATGAATACTCTTTGGAATACGGCGCGAAGATTGCGTAGCCAAACTAAAAACGACGAAAACGAAGAGTACTCGGACCAGTGTATCCTCAAGTTTGTCCAGATTCAGTGCCGGCATGGATGATTTCTCGCGAAACCACGAATTTAATAGATGAGATTGGCTCTCTCTCTCGCACTCTTTTCGTGTGGCAATACGGCTGACAGGATCAAGTTCACCAATATCTTAGACAATTTGTCTACTTGGGCTCTCGAGCTAGGTATCAAATTCTCTACGGAGAAAACTGAGTTGGTAGTTTTTTCTAGGATGCATACATAACCCTGCCCAACCGAAGCATCAAATTTGGGGTAAGCCGATAACTCATTCTATGTCCTTTAAATATCTTGGGGTCTGGTTCGATTCAAAATGCACCTGGAGATCCCACATTGAGTATGTAGCATCATCAACGTTGCATCATCGAGTCGGCAGCAATCATCTGCTGTGCAACATCTCGTACCCGATCGAGAGCAGAAATAAATTTAAACAATACCCATTATTTCTGCCTTCTGCGCTCGACACCATATTGTATGGATTATTGTTATGATTATTTTGATGGGTCAAATGCCACTGACCTAGGCATTGACCGATACACTAGAAGCGAACACAGATATTTTACTGGCCTCGCATGCCAAAAGTATCTGAAGCGAAAATGCCAACAAAGGATCAACTTTCTTCGAACAATTACCGGGACCTGGTGGGGAGCGCATCTACAAGATCTTCTAACGTTGTACCGGACAACGGTTTTGCCGGTTATAGAATACGGTAGTTTTTTTGTTTTTCAGTCGGCGGCTCGGTCGCACATCATCAAAGTGGAACGTATTCAGTATCGGTGTCTTCGTATCGCGTTAGGTTGCATGCACTCGACTCATCCGATGAGTCTTGAAGTATGTGTATGTGCATGCTGGTATGTGTAATCATCAAACTCGCTTCGTGACTATGTACCATTTGTACATAACATAGGCCTTCACCGAATATTCCCAATCGTATTTGCTTCTCCCACTTCGGCAATTCGATTCATTTTGATTTTTCCATAAAGCAGGAGCTCCCAGAGCATCCTATGATTACTTCGGTAATATTTTCTGCAGAGCTTGGCCAAGTTGATTCCACTAAAACATTTTTCACTGGCGGGTATTTGATAGAGGAGTCCGCTGGCTTTGGTATATAAAATGGACGTCCAAAAAGTGCATCAACACCAGAAATCATAGAAAAAATACAGGATATGGTTTTGGAAGATCATCGATCGACTGTGGATGTGATAGCTGACACCATAGGCATCTCACATGGAACAACATGGCATATTTTGGCTGATGTTTTGGGTTTTAAAAAACTGTGTGCACAATGGGTGCCACATTTGCCAACGATGCAACAAAAACACATTCGAATGCGACTTTCTGAGCAACATTTGGAGCAATTTCGAAAGGATAAAAAGGATTTTCTGCGTCATCACTATGGATGAGACTAAGGTGTACCACAATGATCCTGAATCAAAACAAGAGGCTAATGAGTAATGTGAACCAGGCACTTCAGCTCCGGAACGAGTTCGTGTCCAGAAATCGGCCAAGAAGGTCCTAGCGTCAGTTGTTTGGGATGCAAAAGGAATTTTATTGATAGATTATCTCCAAACTGGTAAGACAATCAACTTTGATTATTATTGTGACCTTTTGGACCAGTTGGATGAAAAAGAAGCCCCGGTTTGCAGAAGAAAAAAAAAATAATTTTTCATCAAGATTCGCCAGATTTAGCTGATCCACCACATCCCCATTTCGTCACAAGAACAAGGGCTTCCTTTTGTTCATCGAACAATCCTTCAATATGGTCCAGCAGTTTTTGGGATAGCAACTAGTTTTTGCCTTCTTCAGAATGAAATACGACGGATATATGTCCTTTTTAGCAGCCTGGTTAACATCCCATTTTCTTTCGAGATAAATTAGCTCAAAATGTCAAAAATGTCAAAATGTATGTTTCGTGCTAAAAGACATGAATCCGCTGAACTGCCCGGAGGCACGGCCAATCGAGACTTTTTGGGCTTTAACCAAAGCAAAGCTTCTAAAATTCATAAAACCAGCGGACGACATCCAAAAATTTAAAAAAAGATTGGCCAAAAGTGGTTAAAATGGTGGGAAGTACCACTGTGCAGAAGCTAATGGGTCATGTTCGAGGAAAAGTTAGGAGTCTTGGCTATGATTAAATATTTTGATTAAACGAGAGTAAAATATCATATAAAACACAAATACAAATATGATTTTCCAAATAAAATTATTATAACTAAAAAAAACATGACTTTTTTTGTTATTTTGAAAGTGTGCTTATACTTTCTGGAACAGTCTATATACAAATATGACCAAAGCTTGTGAAGGAGAAAGTTTTTTTTTCGAAAGATATTCGTTTGAATGTTTAACTTGTTTGCGGATTTCCTTTACTTTCGACGGGCTTTTTGCGATCTTTTTGATCAGACTCAAGACAGCAGCGTTTCCAGAAGCACGTTGGCTCGTTTGAGCTGCAAACAATAATTCCTGCGTCGCTTAGCGCATTTACTTAAGTATCCAAAACATGGGGGAGGTCGGCCAGCTCTTACTAATGTCAATTTAGAAGAATACGGCTTTTTGATTGCAACGTTCAACCAACCTAATATTTGAATTTCTCTTCAACAGATTTTTCAGAACATTCGTTCATTAAATGATAGAGGTACACTCTTAAAACCAAGGCCACAACTCTGCAGGAAGCTGAAAATTGAAGTTTTTCAATTATTTCGATGTAACTCACGGTTTCGGATTCGTCTGGAAGGTCTTAAACTATCATACCGGGTGTTCAATAAAAAATGAGAATGATTTCAATACCTTTCTGCAATTAAAGTAAGGAGCGTAAATTATGTTTCTCTCCAAGAGAATTGCTCTCTGGACTTCCTAGAAATGGGTGGCATGTTTCTTTTTGCTCGGGTGCTGTCAGTTCAATAGAAGATGGCGTCGAAAAAGCAAGCACTCCACGAGCGTGTTGTACGGTTTTACGAAACGCATGGACATCGTGGAAAAAAGTTTACGGTAGACCACTTTCGAGACGAAAACTGCTCCCATACCTTGATTCACCGAACCCTAAAGATGGAGGACATCATCTGTCGGAAGAAGACTCGGTCCCCCGAGTACACGGACGAGCAGATAGCGACTGTAAAATTGCAGTGCCGGTGGATGACAAAGAACTACCGCGAGACGTCATTCGTGCTGGACGACGAAAGTTACTTTCCGCTCTCGAAGACCCACATTCCAGGAAATGACAGCTACTATTCCAGCGACAAGTCGGCCACACCCCCCGATGTAAAATATAAGTTTAAGCATAAATTTGAAAAAAAAAGTTATGCTGTACATCGCCATATCGGACAGAGGGATTTCACAGCCGTGGTTCAAGCCGAGCGGTCTGGCCATCAATCAACTAGTGTACCAGAAGGAGTGTCTTGAGAAAATTCTTCTGCCGTTCTTAAAGGAGCATCATGCGGATGAGAAGTACGTCTTCTGGCTGGACAAGGCGTCTTCCCATTACGCCAAGAAGACGCTGGAGTATCTTGAGCAGAAAAAGATACCGTACGAAACTTGCCTCAGTGCCGTCCCATTGCGGGTTTTTTCGGCTTCCTTAGTGCCCTAGTGTACAAAAATAATTGGCGGGCCAAGGATACGAACACGGAAAAAAATCCGTGCCCAGATCCGTGAACTGCAGTTATGGATTCGAGAACAAGCAAAAATACACCGTAAACTGAATCACGTAATCATGAACTAAATCACGTTTTTAGGTAAAAATCCTGAAAACGTGAACTAGTTCACGGTCCGTTTTCATTTTCGTGAACGCTTTTGTTTCTGTGAAGCAGTTGACCACGAGGATCCGGAATTGTATCCGGAATATGGACGTCAGTGCCGTCCAGCGCTCTTGTGAGAGAATCGCGACTAAGTTGCGTCGTACGGCTGACCAGGGCCCCTTTCCCAAATTTTTTTGGGGTTTTTTTGAAGAAAATGTTTTTAATAAAAAATACTGAATTTGTAGAAAAAAAATTTTATTTTTTGTACTAACCTCATTTTTTATTGAACACCCGTTATTATCAAGAAATATCAGGGCTTTCTTGTGATACGTTCTTTTCTACCGGAAACTCACGGAAACTAAACTTATTTAATTCTAAATAAACATAAGAAAGTCCAATTTACAACATTTTTGTGTTTATTAGAATGTTGCTCGCCAAACACTATTTATTTGCATTTTAAGTATACAGATTGAATGAGCTAACCATTTTTACAAACTCCATAGTTGATTTGATTTAAATCCCTTATACCGCACCTTGATTGCAATGAAAAAAAAATTAAAGAAAAAAAATAATCTAAAATTTGATCACTTTTAAGCTGCCGTAACGAAAGTAAACACAACTTCTAGAAGTCAATAAGCTGTCAAACGATGCAGTGAAAATCACACTTCAAAATGATACTATACAGAAGACAGTTAATTGACTCACATTGTTTCGACTTTTGATCAGGTTTTTATTAGAATAACTGCACGTTCTTCTGTGATGTTGCTAACACAGACTTAACAATCGAGCTCCAATCAGTTTTAGGATGAAGTTTGAAATGGGAGAATCTATTAGATCCCAACTACTCTCGTTATAAATCTGAATTTTTGGAATAAAAAAACTCCAAGACTTTAACCAAATGACCTCATTTAACTTTAATTGAAATATTATTGACTATGATGGAAAAAAATACAATTATAATAACACAAACTCTTTCCATATTACATCAAAATAAAGAAATAGCATTGATTGGTTTAATTTGAAAGATAAAATGATCTGACATGAATTTCGGAACAACCCCAGGAAGTTGAAGTCTAAAACAGTCTAGCTTTGAAAAATAATTGATGAGGAACTCTATGCTCTCATAAAACAGTTCAAAGATTCAATAATAAAGCTCCTTCATATTTGTATAACAGAGCCATGATAAAATATTTCATAAGCACGCTTTGTCATTACAAAAGCCATCACTAAGCCATTTCGATTTTAACGAGAGCATAAAGCATATACTGTAGCATTTTGTCCTACATTAAGTTTATGATGAGTATTGCAACAAACTAAGAAAAGTGAAAAAAAAAGCACGTTTGTACGAAATATTAAGCAAAACTTATTGAGCATTCTGAATAGTAATTTGCCAGCTACCCATTAATTAAGGTTGTTTAAAAAACTACTCCCATCCAGATGGAATTATCTTGAGGCATGTTTCGCCTCGTAAATGGCATTGCTTTCCCGTATTCTTTCGAATAAACTTTTTTCCTGCGGACTAACTTTTGATGTAGCTTGAACTGTCAAAACTCATTCCTCCAGCAGCTTGGTTACCTTATAAGCTGTTTGACAGATAAACGGTCTTGAATATAGCAAATTAGCGTCGTAAAGTAACAGTTAAGCCTCAACATTATTTTCATAAATGCCATTTCAAAACATCATTTATTTATCATCAGTTGGTCGACATGGAGCCTCTGCGGGTCCGTAGAGATGTCTGTAGCGCTTGAACTATTGCAGATGTGCTACAAGGAAGAATCGACTGCGGAAGGATCCTTCAACAAATTAGCATCAACGTCCAACCAAGGCCAATGCGTCACGCTTCCTTTTCGCCGCACCAACTATGGGTTGAATAGCGCTGTTCACGGGTTGCAGCGAACCTTCAATAGGGTGGCGTCCATTTTCGATTTCCATCTGACGCGGAACGCACTTCGTCAGAGATTTTCTACCGTTTTTAGAACAATTGACGCACGTAATAATCGTTTCTTATTGTTATTTTTTTCTATTTAACATCATTAGGACCTAAAATTGGTCTGTTGTTGTCTACTTCAAATAAACAAATAAACAAATAGATGCTTTCATGAAAACATAACAGCATTTTCAATAATGGCTCATGAAAATCAATGTTAATGCCACTGCCATTTTCATTTCAATCTTCATGCAGGTATATAATTTTCATATAAAGACTGTATTCGATGAAATTTGGACACACAAAATAGATCACCAAAAATTTTCCTTGAGCCCGATTCTTTTCAAACTTTCTGGAAATAAAGTACTACTAAATGGTTAAGTTTTGACATCATTGGTTTATTGAACCTCTTCTCCCAACCCAAATGCCCGCACCTTTGCCTTGACCCCTTTCATCAAATTTTGGGCAATGATAGGACCGACTTGCTTACTTACTTTTAACCACACTTTCTTTAGTTCAAGTTCATTTTCTATCATTTATGGAGTTTGAACGAGCTTTGCCTTCATGATTGCCCAAAATTTTTCAATTGGGCGAAGTTCCGGAGTGTTTGGAGGGTTGACGTCTTTTGGTACAAAAACTACATTATTATCTTTGTACCAGTCTAAGACGGGCCGGGCATAGTGGCAAGATGCCAAATCCGGCCAAAACAGTGTCGGGCCATCGTGAGATCTCAAGAAGGGCAGAAGTCGTTTTTGGAGGCATTCGTCCTTGTAGATTTGTCCGTTGACGGTCCCAGAGGTGATGAAGGGCTGACTCATTTTGCCACATCCGCAGATCGCTTGCCAGACAAGGAATTTTTTGGCGAATTTCGACAGTTTCTTCTTCCGTACACTCTCTGGAACGGCCAACTTAGAGGTGGCGACGTAGTGTTCCTGTCCTGGAATTTGTTTGGTGTCGGCTTTAATGTAGGTCTCATCGTCCATCACGATGCAGAACGGTTTTGTGAGCCACTCCCTGTACAGTTTTCTTGCACGAGTTTTGGCCACCGAGTTCTGTTTATCGCTCCGGTTCGGTGCCTTCTGGACCTTGTACACATGTAATCCAGAACGTTTCATTGTTTTCTGCACAAAACAAACTGAAACTTTCGCCTTTTTCGCAACATCCCTGATCGAAATGTTGGGATAACGCTTAAATTGGTTCAATACCATCCTGGCCTTCTCCGGATTTGATGTGCCACGTTTTTTGCCACTACCATTTTTCCGCTTGGTTGTCTTACGGTCCTTGAACGTTTTGATCACATGAGATACGGTTGAATGTGCGATTCCGAGCTGTTTTCCGATCCATCGATGAGATGCGTTTGGGTTTTCGAAGTGAGTGCCCAAAATTTGTTGGCGCACTATTTCTTCATTGGAAGCCATCACTGAAATCACTCGACCGATTATCACGAAACTCATTACACAATTGACACAACACAATGAAATACATTCAGTTAAAATTTCAATAATTTTTACCCACACGCTAAAAAGTTACGAACAATTGCGTGTGTCCAAATTTCATCGAATACAGTCTTTATCATGATATATTTTCTTTTACACGGCTTATTGTTGTACGGAAGTTTATGTGGGATAAAAAAATGTATTAAATAAGAGTGATTGAGCAAAAAAATTATCTTCAACAAAAAATTACACTTTTTCTAAATATTTTTTTTTTTAGAAAGTACAATGTATTTCGGAAGCGCACCTAGTTTTTCAGCTCTTTTCAAGCACTTTACACAATGAATTTAATTTGGCACTTAAAATTTGAGTACTATAGGTCGAAACTAATAAGAAATTATTATAAATCAAGCTGAGATGAATATTTCACTTTGAGATTACTGACGTTTTATTTGACTTGTGTAAATTTTTTCTACAATCAGAGTAAATTTTGTCGAAATGAATTTGTTGAGAGTGAATGAAATTTATGAATACGATTATACTATGTATAAAACTGTTTGGAGTGGATTTGACAAGGGAAGGTCCATTAATTATGTCACGCAGAGGGGGGGCAAAACGTGACATAGGGGGGGGGGGGGGGGTTACAAAAAGTCAATTTTTGCGTGACGTAATTAATGGACGTTCCCCAAGCGTGTAGTGGAAGCGGCACGAAAGAGGATTTATAGATGTCAAATTGCTTTTATTGTAGTTTACCTATGGTTTTCAAACTGTTTTTAATTCGGTCATAATAAAATCTTTTTATTTTAATCCAATCTAGCAATGGCTCTAAAATATACCCTTCAGAACCTCTATCAGAGTGGGCCAACTAGGCACATTTCAGTCTTCATGAAGTTTTGGGGGAAGCAATCAAGACAAATATGGCTTGACCAGGGTTTTATGGATGTCGTTTTATAACACCCTTGTAAGAACTCATAAAACTTTAAATGTTACTTGGGTATTATGATAATGGAAATAATGAAAAAACAGTTTTCAACGCACATGTGTAGTGCATTAGAGTTAAAATTACACAATACACATAAAAAATAGTATTGTTCTACGTAAATCATTTTAATCATCCGACACAAATTCCACATAAATGGTAAAGTGTGTATCATAAATAAGAATAATAATAATAATTATAATCATACCAAAACGATATAAAAACTAGCGAAATAACTTCAACCACAAATTTGCACGTCATTTATCGTATGGTTGATTGAAACAAATAGGCACTGAAGTACTGCCAATGCATACAGAAGAAGTTAGCCGATATTTGAAACTACACAGAGATGGTTCTGTTGAGCGAAACTATTTTGCGGTTGCATTGAATCTAGTTTCGAACTATTTCAATCGAATTGAAACTTCTTCTTGCAGGCAGTTCCAGCCGACCTAGTCTCAGCAGGGAAATGTCTAAGGTGACAGACTACGCTTCAAGACTGCTGGCAATGCGTTTCTCGAAACGTGTGAAACAGTCTAGTCAATCCCTAAATCTTTTCCGACCGAGTATTGAGTGGATTAGCAATAATTATAGAAACAGACGACAGAAGTGCGTGCTAATTAGCGCACGTAATTTGTAAAACATAGCTGACGAAATACATGTGCAGCACGTACTTCCTGTGTGTATGATTTCTATTTCGTTGGCCAAGTCTTCCAAGCCAAGACCGTTTGACTGATACTTATCATAGCGATAATGAAGGGGTGTAAGAAACTAATTAATTAAAAACCTTGCTGCCAAACCGAGCAAACACGCAGGGTGTTTAAGAACAAGAACGTGCCATTTTTCTAGTGTACCGCTCACATTGCTGGGGAGTCTGGTAAAAGGCGAGGGCAACTCTTGACAAATTTAATTGAATCAAATTGCTGAAGGGTTACCCCAGCTGGTTTCTATTTTCAACGCTACCCGAGATGAAATAATTTAATGTTTGGAAGCACACAAAGTCACATGATGCGTATACCAAGTTAGGCTGTCGGTTTTATTAGAAATTTGAGTACTATACGTTTTATCAAATTTTGAGTATGAGATGCAGTTTTTTCCTATCATTTGGGCACGGTAATAAAGGCATTTTAAAGGCAAAATTGTTTCAGTACCGTTTAATGTTTGGCCATCATTCGAATTTAAATCTCATCAATTATCCGGTTATGTTGCCATCTATCGGGCATGAACAATTTTCAGTATTTATGAAATTCCAAATGAAAGCTTTATTTGATCTCTTTAGTCGATGATTGACATCCACACCTTTCTAAAATCGAGAAGAATTTCCAATCGGGAAACTACAGCTTGTATTTACCTCAACGTCACTCCACGCAATCAGTTTTGTTCGCAAGTAGGCGCTGCTTAACTCTGTTTGAACACACTTCCTCTCAGGAAGCGAACTTTCGTCCGATAAGAATTACGCCCTTCCGTTGGTTCAACTCAGACATCAAGGTATGTGTCGTGTAAACACCGCAAAACACAGACACACACCCACCTCTGCTGCAGCGAAAAGGAACCGAAAAAAGGGAACCATTATGGCACACCACTATCTGCAATCGCGCCCGGGAAATCAGTTTGACTGCCACCGATTCTCCTCCCGCATATCTCTCTGTCTCTCCAAAGCTGTCTAACCGATCCATGCTAACCACTTCAACCAACATAGTCACGTTGCAGGCGGATCTGGAGGAACGCAATAACCGGTGAAGAAGGAACTAAATGCTTACTGGGGTTTCCTTCCGACAGGGAATTGCTCTGAACAAAAACACACCCACACACACCTAGCAGTGATAAGTGATCTGTCAGTAATAGTTTTGAATAAACAAATAAAAGTCGTTAAGGTTTTAAACCTGTGGCTTCATGTAGCCTGGTCGAAAAAAGACATTGTTGCCAAGCCGGAGGCGGGTTCGATTCCCGACTCCGACGGAGGAGATTTTGTTTATTTGTTCACCATCTTGAACCACACAAAGCGATTTACTAGCGATCAGTAGCAAATGGCAGAGTATCAAATAAAAGATCTTTGCTAAGTTTTGGCATGTTCACTTTATTCAACCTGCGCTCCAAATTCAAATGCCCTAACTTTTCGCTCCATGAGATTTTGTACAGCATTAGAACCGAGTTGTTGTGCATTGAACCATCCCAAGCAACACATAATCGCTTGCATTGTGACTTAGTCAAGTCATATTGAAGTTTCTTCAACCGAATTACAACAAGTGTGCTGCTAGGGATGCTTTTTTCAATTCTTGATCTATTTTGATTGTCTTAGGATGTTCGCCTAATTCCTGCTTCATAATAACCCAATATTTTTCGTTTGATCTCAACTCTAGGGTGCTTGTAGAATTAAGGTCCTTGAGTACGAAGTTCTTATTTTCCTTATACCATCCAGCTCTTTTACTTTACTTCTATTTTACTTTTACTTTATTTACTGGCCCTAAAAGTTCTCTGGACTGATTCTGGAAGTTCTCTGGCTAGAAGTCATCTGGGCAAATTTTGGAAGTCCTCTGAACTGTTTTAGAAGTTCTCTAGACTAATCCTCTAGTAGTCTTCTGAACTGATTCTGGAAGTCTAAGGAATTGATCTCGAAAGTCTACTGGTCGAGGCATAGAATTTCCTGAAAAGGACTTCTAGCAGACTTACAAATTCAAAAAAGTCGCAGCACCTGTCCAGAAGACTGGCAAAATCAATCCACAGAACTTCCAAAATCTGTCCAGATCTCACTCAAGAGTCACCAGTCATTCGCAAAGACTTCCAAGGTCAGTCCTTTAGACTTCCAGAATCTGTTCATAGGACTTCTAGAATCAGTCCAGAAGACTTCAGTTAAGTGGAAGTCTTCTGAACTGTAGTCCTCTGAACTGATTCTAGAATTCCCATGAACAGATTCCAAAAGTCTAGAGGACTGACCGCGGATGTCGTTGGTACTACGTTGTTAAGAAATCCTCTGGAGTGATTCTGGAAATCATCTAAAATTACTGTAGAAGTCCTCTGAACGTGTGGAAATCTAGAGGACTGATATCGGAAGTCCGACTCTGGAAGTCATCTTGGCTGACAGTGGAAGTTTTCTGATTCTGGAAGTTCTCTGAACTGGTTTTGGAAGGTCTCCTAACTGACTAAGGAAGTCCTCTTGTTTTGGAACTCCTCAGGATTTTTCCTAGAAGTCTAATGGACTGAGCTCAGAGATCTTCTGCACAAATTCTGGCAGGCATGTGGGCTGACTATGAAAATTCTTGGACTGATTAGTCCACTGGACTGATTCTGGAAGTCAAAAGGACTGAACTTGAAAGCCTTTTAGAAGGATTCTAGACGTTTTCTAGACTGAAGTCTTCTGGACTGACGTCCTGAGCAGCCTTCGGAACTGATTCTGGAAGTTGCCTCGACAGATTTCTGGGACAATGGAAGTCTTTTGGACTATTTTAGGAAATTCTCTGGATCGGCTTAGAAATTCCTCAAGACAGACAGACTTCGTCGGAGTGTCAAACAGGCCACGTAAAATGCAATTAACTGATATTTATAGATATTTAAACTGACACCAGAGATGTTCTGAACAAATTTACGAGAGCATTATATTCTTAGTCTGGTAGTCCGCTGGACTGACTTTAGAAGTCGTTTGAACAGACCCGACTTTTTTTGTTCTTTCTTTTTAAACCTTACCATTATGTGGGCTGAGTCTGGAAGTCCCTAAAATTTTATTTGCATATTCACTGTCATGACCTATTAATGCCCTTTAGATTGAATTTTGAAATTACGATGGAGGTGTCATGAATTCAATTTGGAAGTGAGCCTCCGTGGTTCTTTCGAGTCTTCTGTGCGGACAATTCTCATCTTATTTCTACATGTCCGCATCTTATCCCAGTACTTGTATTGTATTTTTTTTGGAGTTTAACTCAATATGTTGATAAACAGTTTTCAGTAAAGCTATTCCCAAGAACCTCCGACTCAGTGGAGATGAGTTAACACACCAGCTGGCTTATTAGTCAATTGTCTTTAGATGCAGACGTCATATATAGAAAAAGCGCAGACAGGCTTTTATTCTCATATATTTGATTTTCATTTTCCTAGTCAAAATTAAAATACGTTGAATCCCCTTAGATACTAGCGCCGCCTAGATAACTTATTGCTAGGGTCATGTCACGCAAAAAGTGACTTTTTATAAACAACCCCCCCCCCCCCTGTCACGTTTTTTGTATGGACCTTCAATTTTTTTGGTATGGGTTGTCACGTTTTCCCAACCCCCCTCCCCCTTAATACGTGACATAATTAATTGGACCTCCCCTAGTTGTAAACTGACTAGATTCACCTCTATCATCTCAATCACCACTATATTTACCACCCACCGAACATGAAAACAACATTATAACAATCGACGAAAATCGTCCGCACCGGGGTTATTCGTTAATTGTTCAGTGCAATTGTTGTGATTGCGCATCAATTATCATTGAAATGTCTACTTCTACTTCAAATAAGCTCTAATATAAGTATGATAATGAAATGAAGCTTGGTACCGTGTGATAACTGTAAATAAATCTCGAATACTTTTTCAAACGGACGTATCTGATTTTGTAAACAAAGAGGGGAAGTAAGATTCAAACGTAAATTTCTCAAAGCTCTCCGGATGCCTTGTGATGTTTTTCAGACAGCACGATCAAAAACCGTTGTTTTGGCCCGATTTGGCTTGATTCCGCTACTGCATAACCGTGCAGTCCACTGGTGTACTCCCCGTAAATCACTGCTTTGACGTTTCATTGTTCACATCCGCTTCAAAGCTCTGCCGTAAATCGAAAAAGTAGACGTGTTGAGTTCACCGGAAGCGATTAACATGGGTGGCGAAAAAATTCGCTACAGGTCCGAAATCTGATCGTGCGTGATTGCAATGGAACCCACCACGCAGTTGCCGAGGGATATGGAGGTGTTGATCGGCTGGGACGTGGATGAAAACGTAAAACGGACCACCGCGAGGACCGCAAAATCATCCAAGAGATCAAGAAAAATCCGTTCACCATCCGAGACATTAAAAAGAAGCTGAGCCTACCGATTTCGGATCGCGTTAACCGTCGATGTATCGCTGAGCAATGGCTGAAAAGCCATTTCGCCCGGAAGCGACCGTTCATCAGCCGGACTAACAAGGAAAAACGGCTCCAATTCGCCATAACCCATATAACTAAGCCCCTGGAGTTCTGGAAACGTGTTGTGTGGCCGGAAGAATCCAAGTTTGAAACAGCAAAGAGTATGGCGCAGAAGTGATGAAGGGCTGCAGGATAGGCATCTCCCAGGAAGAGGCAGAAAACCCGGTTCTTCCAACCCGAAACTGGAGCAGAAAGTGGTATGTCTAATCATGAAGAACAAATCAATGTCAATACGTGATTTGGCCAAAAAAGCAGGAACGAGTGTCGGAATGATCCAGCGTATCAAGAGGCGAAACCACCTGAAGACCTACAAGAAGCAGAAAATCTCGAAACAAAGTGCAGAACAGAAGAAGCGAGCAGCAACAAGGGCCCGGAAATTGTATTCGCGTCTTTTGCAGCGTCCGGATGCATGCGTTTTGATGGACGATGAGACCTATGTTAAGGAGGACTCAAAAACCCTTCCAGGTCCACAATACTTTACTGCCGTCGTTGGGGAGGATGTGAGCGATGCGGACAGGTCGATTCAAGTGGAGAAATTCGGTCGAAAGGTACTGGTATGGCAAGCAATATGTTCCTGTGGTTTGAAGTCAACCATTGTTTACACTACCGGAACTATAAATGCGGAAATCTATCGATCTGAGTGTCTCCAGAAGAGATTGTTGCCTTTATATAAGAAGCATAGTACACCTCCACTGTTTTGGCCGGATTTAGCGTCGGCTCACTATGCCAAAACCACTCTCAATTGGCTTGCGGAAAAGGGTATAGATTTCATTGAGAAAAATATCAATCCACCAAATTGCCCTCAGCTTCGACCCATCGAACGTTACTGGGCAATCGTGAAGAGGGTCTTCAAGAAGACTGGTAAGGCAGCTGGGAACATGCAGGAGTTCAAAAAAATTTGGGCTCAAGCGTCCAAAAAATGCGATGCAACACTTGTCCGGAACTTGATGAAGAGCATTCGATCCAAAGTTCGAAAATTCGTGAAGGAATAACTTAAATTTCATCCGGTCTTCATTATGTTCAAGTTTAACCTCGTACAATAAAGGATCAATTTTTTGTATGAATAAAATATCGGTTTTCAACATAATTTGAAAGAAAGTTTGTGGATAGCTTATTTTCAATACACTCCTTATATCAGAAACCTGGTGGAAAGAATGCCAAAACGGCGACAGGCGATCATCATAGCGAAAGGGGGTCATATTGATGACTAATTACTTGATTTTCACCGATTTTTCTGTTGAATTTTGAACTTCAACTTTTTGAACTACTTACTTTTGAAAAATGGTTCTCCTGAAATGGTTGAAAATTTTCATTTGTGTAATGAAAAAACATTACCAGTAAGCCAAACCAAACTTCCATGTGTATCTTTTGACAGGATTTAGCTTTTTTGTAAACATTTACTAGTTCATTACGGAATGATCTTTTTTCGCCGTTCACTGCAAGCTATAATTCATATCATAGTAGGCTTCGAGTAAAAGAAGCCGATTTCCTTAGTTTGACATTTGCACCATGACTAAGTAGCAGCGTATTCGTGATTTGTCCCACGCGCAAATGTCACAAAAAAGACATTTCAATCACCGTGGGAGTGTCCCGGTGAACCGTGAAAAGAGTCTTAGAACCGAGAAAAGAAAGGACAACAATCTACGATGGTGGCCACATGTCATCCGAGATCAACTCGGATTCCGAGCCTCCATCAAAAGGAAGATGAGGAAAATGGCGACGGAACACGGGGTCAGCGACTTTACGGCACGGAAGATCGAAAAGGAAGATTGCGGGGCGAAGTTGAGGGCACGGAAAAAGAACTCACATGATTACCGAACGTATCCGCTACGAGTCCAGCGATGTAAGAAAATCTTTAACTTCCTCATGCGAAAAAATCCGGTAATCCTGTTCACCGACGAGAGTGTGTTTACCGTCGATCCCGTATCAAATTCCAGAACCGATCGCTATATTAGTTCTCTCCCGGTAAAATACGTGGCAGATGAGCATAAAAACGTCTATCTGACCAAGCATCCTGCTAGCGGTTATAGTGTTTGGATTGGTCGCTTCCGATGGCAAAGGAAATGAACTCGGTGTTCATTCCAGAAGGCGACAAAGTAAACACGTAGGTCTACATCGGGATTTTAAGTAAGTAAAGGATGTCCACAGTTAAATTGCATCACTTTAAACTCGTCCTCAAAAACAAGTCTCTCAACCGATTGTCATGAAATATTCAGGGAATAAAATACATGGTATAATCTTGGTTTGGGTATTTTTATTTCACTGTATTTCTTTACCAAATCCAAAAGCCCGAACTTTCTTCTTAATACCACGCACAAGATTTTGTACAACGCTTGAACCGACATTTGTTTCCGCTTTAAACCATGACTTCAACATTTCCTGTTCTGTAGTGACAACTTTAGGATGCTTACGAAGTTCGTGCTTCATTATAGCCCAATATTTTTCAATTGGCCGCAACTCTGGAGAGTTTGGAGGATTGTGTGAACGTTGTGTGTTTTGAGAAACGGAAGCAGTCGTTTTTTAAGGCATTCATTCATGTATACTTTACACCATTTACAGTTGAAGTTGTCACGAAAGGCATGCGCCGTTTACCACACGAACAAATTCCCTGCCAAATCAGGAATTTCTTGGGGAACTTTGACACTCGCTGTTTCCTGAGAGATTCTGGAACATCGAACTTGTCTTTCGCAGTCACATACTGGTTGCCGGGAATTTGTTTAAAGTCCGCTTTTACGTGTGTTTCGTCGTCCATGATGCAGCAGTGTGGTTTCGTCAACATTTGTGTGCACAGCTTACGCGCACGTGTTTTAGATGTCCTATTCTGTTTTTCAATGCTGTTGGGAGCTTTCTGAACTTTCAATGAACGAAACCCGGCTCGTTTCTTGGCTTTCTGCACGAAACTTTTGGTCAAGTGCAGCTTTTTCGCGACATCCCGAACGGAACAGTTGGGTTTGCGTTTAAAGGCAGCAACCACTCGCTTGTGATCCTTCACACAGTACGGAACACTTTTTCTACCACTCACCTTCTTCCGATCGACAGTTAAACGTTCCCCGAAACGTTTTATGACAAGAGACACTGTAGACTGGTGAATTTTCAACATCTTTCCGACGGCTCGGTGCGAAAGAAGTGGGTTGTCGAGGTACGTGTGCAAAATGTTCTCGCGCACTTGCTGTTCCTTCGACTCTATTTTCGAAACTACGACACCTTTCACAATGAACCTCAAGCAGTGTAAACAATACACGCTGATGCCATTTCACCCAAAATTTCGTTGAAATCAACCCAAAGGACGAAATGTTACAGCTTATTGAAAGTGATGCAATTTAACCGTGGACATCCTTTATGTTCTTCTGTGGATCAAAGAACAGTACGGCCCGAAGCCAAATGTGCCATACCTCGAACCGCACATAGAAGTGGTGGCAAGAACAGCTGTCGTTCTGGGCGAAGGATATGTGGCCGCCATCCAACCCCGATCTTAATGCACTGGACTACTCAGTATAGCGCGTCATCAAGGCCACCTGTTCTAAACGCCACCCGAGTACTGCAAACTTCAGATAAACATTGACCCGTACCTGAAGAGAAATGGATCCAGGCTACATTATTAGGACCAGCCGTGCGTTCCGGAAGCGTGTGGAGGCCATAATTGCAGCAAGTGGAAACTTGATCGATGATTAACATAGTTTAACCTTCCTTGGGTGTTAACATTTTGTGACGAATAAGGTGTTTCGGGTCATATTGACCCGAATTTCAAATTCACATTGTGGAAAATTTATATGACCAAATTCAAAAATCTTTATAGTCAACATGCTTTTTAGGGTCCCAATTTTTAGTTTCTGGTAAGTACTGCCCTTTTTGACCCGATTGGCCACAGGGAATCTGTGCCAGAAAAGGGTTTGTTTTGCCACGATCCGTGAGGCGGCGACAGATACATATTTTCATAGGGACATGCTTTTTGACGGCTCAAACCTCACAATCTTTCATCAATAGTCTCCTTCTAGCCTTGAAACGGACGAATAACCATATTGGTCATTCCGGGACAATCCGGATGCACCGGGGGAACCCTTCAGGAGGAGACAAATGCGGATTTTCACCGAAACATGCCTTTCGACGGCTCAAACTTCATGATTTTTCATGAATAGTCTAGAAATATACCTTTCGACGGTTCAAACTGCATATTGGTCTACTTCTAGCTTTGAAGTGGAGCAATAACCATATTGGAATTTCTGAGACAACCTGGATACCTAGGAAAAACCCTTAGGAGGGGACAAAAACCGTTTTACGCTGAAACATGCCTTGCGATGGCTCAAACTTCATGATTTTTCATGAATAGTTTACTTCTAACCTTGAAATGGACCAATAACCATATTGGCCATTCCGGGACAATCCGAATGCCCTAGGGGAGGACACCAATGACAGTTGCCTTTATTTACATACGAACTAGGGTTGGGTAATCTTGATATTGTCTGGTCGACCCATTTGATGTCGATTTTCGATTTTTTAAATTGATCTTATGACCCTAAGAAAAATCAGAAAGATCATCTTTTGTTTTGATCATTTCGATCTTCGGAAAATGAACCACAATTAAAACGTTAATTGTACATGCTAAACTGATGAACCTGATCCACAAATTAGAAAACAGGAGGAAAAATGGTAAATTTGGCAAACATATCGTAGTAAAAAAAAGTAGTGTAAGGTGAGCCTGAAGGTGCCAACTTTTTTTGAACCGTTGTAGTGGCTATATTTGTGGAGTGACCGCAAAAATGTAAATATGGTGTGAAAACGTGAAGCCTTGGCGACGACTTCATGTTTCATGTCGTCAGCATAGGGTGGGGGGCCAACTCAGCAGTGGGTTCAATCAGATGGCAAAAAATCAGCAGTATAATAAATAGTAATGGACCAAGATGAGAACCTTGTGACACCTAGGGCTGATTACTGGTAAATTTGGTGTTGCTTTTCTATTGTAGTTCTCAAGTCACATTGAAATATTTTAAATCGTCCCAACGTGCTTATAAATTGTTACCATTTTCGGGCCCAATCCAACCCAGATGTTCCTTCGCAAATGTTAGACGTGCCTGGAGATGCTTCCGTGTGATCATTAGAACATTCCTAGGGCTTCTTCCAATCAACTGCTTCTCAACTAGCCGTCGCTGAACTGTCCAGGAACTCACGGACCAGTTCAAGTCGTCTATAATCTTCGTTGCTGACTTGAATGGATCAATGTTAGATAGTCTTTTGAAATGGCCGTCAACCTTAGCTGTAGTTTTCCGGAGACGTCCAGTTGCCACTCGTGGTTTCGGGTCACGGAGAGCATTGAAAACAATTGTTTTCGATCGTCCCAGGAATGCAGCAATTTTTCATTGAGTGTTTCCTTCTTTCGCCATATGCCGGATATGAATCCGTTGATTCTCTGTGCAGTGCTAGCTTCGGCCCATTTTTTTCCGAATTATTCATATAATTGACAAAATGTAATCTCTTGTTCGATGGACAATATGATAAAGATTAATTTGGCACATCAATAAACAACTTACTTTATTGGTCTTATAATTTTGTCGCACGTTTTTTTTATCCTTTCGCGGCTTCCGATGCGTCTGGCTCGAAATGTTTATTCCCGATGCTTAAAAGCTAGTGAAAGTAGCTAGTTTTCAAAAAGTCATGAAGTTTGAGCCGTCGAATGGAATAAAATGATCCCCCGGGCCATCTGGATTGTCCCAGAATGGCGAATATGATCATTGGTCCATTTCAAGTCTGAACATATTTTTTTTCCTCGGTTCGGGACATAAACCACTGCGACCAGTAATTTAATCTATTGTAGTATAGTGAGGCTGAACGTCTACTACTCATGAAAAATCATGAAGCATGAGCCGTCGAAAGACATGTTTCGGCAAAAATCTGTATTTGTCCCCTCCTAAATGGTTCGCCGGGTTGTCTCAGATTGGCCCATATGGTCATTGATCCTTTACAAGGCTAGAAGTAGGCTACTCAACAAAAATAATGAAGTTTGAAATGTCGAAAAGCATGTTCCGATGAAAATTTTTATCTGTCGCCGCCTCACGGATCGTGGCAAAACATGCCCTCTTTCGGCACAGATTCCCTGATGCCTATCGGGCCAAAAATGGCCGTACTCATCAGAAACTGAAAATTGGGACTCTAATGAGCATCTTGACCGCAAATACTTTGAAATATGCTCATATATTGTTTCCACAATGTGCGTTTGAAATCCAGGTCAATATGACCCGAAACACCTTGTTCGTAACTTTTTTTCAACAACCCTCCAGAAATGTCAAACAAATTTGGGTTCAATGCAGAAACGTACGTACGTGATTTGGGTCATATTGACCCGGATACCTAAAGAAGGTTAAGGCTACGATACGCCGATATGATACGATATAGCCGATTTATCAATCAATCTAAAGTGTAGCAATAATTATCGGCTCACCCTTTTTTAATCTTATTGCCTTTATATTCATCCTATGCTGAGTCAAACGATTGGAGTGCAAATAGATTGATTTATTTTCATAATACTGTTCGTTACAATATTCACTCTTTTCTTAAAAAGAAAATAAGAACAATAACCTTGGAAACCGTTGCATAGGTGATATTTATCACCGATACTCACGCGATGTGATTGATCTTGTTCGCCGCTGGCAGTCCCAATTCGTACCCACAATAGACACTTGACAGCTGCCTCTATACATTTAATGCTTTATGAAGTATGTAGGCTTGGTAAAGCAAAGCAGTTCGCTATGAACAAACGTTTTAAGTACCCGAAAATGATTATAATTTAAGGTCCTCAGGTCTGCAGGTGACACACAGGAACAATCATATTCATTACGAAAACAGAAAAAAAAGACAAACACAGGCCTCAGGTGCATCTGGTTTAGCAGTTTTCCACTTCACAATTGCTACCCTTTTCCATCGGAAAATTTACCACTTCTTGTACACACGGTACAGGTATGGTTTGTTGCTGTAGTTGTAGTTATGAACGGCGGCATCAAGGTTTTTCCAACAGGGTAACAGGTTAGCTCAATAATTGAATTGCAAACGAGAAATTCTGTCGTTTTCAGTTTCGTAAAAAAAAATAGAGGATTACTCCGAGTTGCGGACGCCGTACAAGGAATTCAAACTCAGTAAAAGTGTTTTATTCACTAAGTTACTCTTTCTGGCCGAAGCAGAGATTTGAACTAACCTGACACCTCCCGCAACGTTGATACGGACGGTGCATATCACACACACGCCAAATCCCTTTAGCACCTTCCTTCATCATACTTACACGTATGCTGAGCCGGAAGCTGAGCTGCGGAAAGCAGGGCCTGCGGTGAACATTTTCGTTGCGGAAATGCTTTTGCAGGCTCGAGCACTCGTACGGCACAGGCACAGCTGGTTCACAAAAACTACACGAACCCGGTCCGGTGTTCCACCGCCTCCTTTGTCGTTGGTTGTGGCTTGCACCATAAGCCCCATAAACCATGCATTTCTACAGCTACTGCAACCAGGGATGGCAGATAGTTTTTCGAACTGTCTAGGAAATTGTGTGCAGAGAAATGTATCGACTCTAGTGTTTTGTGATATTTCCTAATCCAGCTATCTAAATTATCTGAATTTTCGGCTGGTGACGGGCAGTTTTTTAATGCATCAAATATTAATGCGTGATCAATTGTAAATCTGGCATCAGTGCCAAATCTCCTCCAACTGCAATAATCCTTCCATTTGTACACTGCTAGTGCAGATGCAATTGTTATAAGTAGGTAGAAAAAAGTCCAAATCAAGTACTCGTACACCTAGAACTTGATGGGCATACAAAATGAGTTGGAACTTGAGGATTGGATGATTCCAGATAAAGCAATCTGGCAACGTAGATAAACTCCGTTTTCGATTAATGGAATACGCTTTTCTTCGAATATACGTTCTTGACAAGCAGTTAGACAAACTTTGAAGAAGTGTACCAAAGAAAACATTACAATTACGTTCAAGGTGCATTTATTGAATTAAGTTGTGCAGCTGCAAGTGGTCGGAAATTGAGAGCCATTCTCTCTCGAAGGGAAATCAAAAGTGAAGTGAAAAGATTTGCACTTCCTTCATGGGTCTTTTGGCTTGTCGTGCATTGTATTTTTGCACACTGCAACTCGGCGGTCTTGGCGGTTCGGGAACATCAATTGAAATATTCCACCAAATTAGGCACTCAAGCTGCCACAAATAAAACTGAACCAAAAAAATAAACACAATCCGATACAATTTATTTATTCAATTGGCAGTGTTGAAATGCGAACTGTCAGAAGTGTGACATGCTCCTCACTTGCACTCAGGCAACAGGTGGCGCAATCAATTTGTTGTTTTCTAATAATTGACGCCTTTCGTCAAGGGGTTGAGGTAGGGCTGGGTGAGCAAATGCAAATTACCATCAAATACTAATGATTTGCTAAAAGCGATTTGTGAAATGCACAACCATCGTTCGAAGTTTTTTCCAGGCATTTTAATCGCTGAAAGCTTTCCCAGCCTGCACCCATCGCATCCTCGGTGGCATATTAGGAGGAGGTGCAACCGGAATCGGCTCGGCTAGTGGGCAATAAATCACCACCGGAAATTCGCCTTGCATGACGAGGAAGTCATTCATTAGTGAACGGACGCCGCGACACACAAACTCACATACACATTGCAGTGGGGGGGTTGTTGGGTGATGGAAGAACCTGGTTATTGTTTATCCTGGCGGTACATACTTTACTGTAACTTATGGCCAGTTAGTCGTACATGGTATGGAGCACTTTGATGCATTGCGGTGCAATGTTGCACCTGGGGGAAAAGATATTAGTAAAGATTTATTGGCACCGGTGGAACAATTCTACGGAATGAATGTGAGGGCAAAAATGGTTATTTGTGTTGGGGTGTGTGATTTGATTTTTTTTGGGAAATAATGTATTCCATAAAAACAATTGTGGGCTTTTTTATAGCGGCTCTTTTATTGTGGTCTGTAAGGAAAACACCAAAAATATTGATAAAAAAAAAAAGTGGGGGGAAAACAACGGCGCTATGATAAATTAGTAATACCGTTTCTGTAACCCGGCTTTTTCCTGCTCCGCGAGTATTACCTACAATACTTCAGGTTATGGGCACCCCGAAGAAAAACTGCGCACGGAATTCCCCAGTATTCCGGCGGACTGGGTTTCGAGAACTGGAGTTTTGGCGTCAAGATGTTCCTGGATGCGGCGGCCGTGTTGCAGGTGTTGACGAACGACGTTCCGGAAGCGGAAGCGGCGAAGAAGACGTTTCTAGAAGCAGACCGAAAGGCGAAGAGTCTCATCGTTGGTTTTCTGGCTGATGAAGTGCTGGAGGTTGTCCGGGACAAACGCAGCGCGAAGGAAATGTGGACCAGCCTCTGTGAAGTATTTGCGAAGAAGTCGGTGGCCAGTCAAACGCTCCTAAGGAAGCAACTAGGACGTCTGCGAATGAAGGATGGAGCTTCGATGCGGTCTCATCTACTGGCATTCGATGATTTGGTGAGGCAACTAAAAACGGCGGGCGCAGAGCTGGCTAATGGTGATCTCGTGCCTCAGCTTTTCCTGAGCTTGCCGGACACATACGAACCGTTGGTTACGGCACTCGAGAACATCAAGGAGGAGGATCTCACCTTGGATGTCGTCAAGCAAAGGCTCCTAGCGGAAGAGCAGAAACGTGCTGATCGAACGGGTGAATCAACGGAGGAAAAACCAGTGGCGTTTGCAGGCAACCAACAGAACAAGCGTGGCGACAAATTCAAAGGCAAATGCCACAAATGCGGCAAAGTGGGCCACATGAAGAAGGACTGCAAGCAGGAAGAAGTCCATGCTGCTGCAGGACGAAATGCGGTCAATTTCATGGTGAGTCATGATGGTGTGACGAAGTCAGCCGGCAATACTATCCAGTTCAAACTGGATTCCGGAGCGACCGACCATTTGGTGAATGTCAGGACGTTTTTCGACTCGGTCGAATACTTGAGGACGCCGGTGGTGATCAACGTTGCTAAGGATGGGCAAAATCTGGTGGCGAAAGAAGAAGGCGTGATTAATGGATACAGTAACCATGGCGTGCTTCTGAATGTGCGGAAAGTGTTGTATGTGCCCGATCTCCGTGACAATCTTCTGTCGGTACCGGTGTGGAGGTGCTTTATCTTCAAAACAAGGCGGTTCTTAAGAAAGACGGTGTTGTTATTGCGACGGCATCGATGAAGGGCAATCTCTACGAGCTTAGCATCAAGGTGAATGAATCGATTGCAAACGCTTGCCAGGTAGATCAAAATGAGCTTTGACATCGTCGCCTGGGGCATCTCGGCCAAGGTGGCATGGCCAAAATCGTGCAAAAGGATATGGCGACCGGTGTGGATTTCAAGCCTGGACCGATTCGATTCTGCGACGCCTGTGCCAAGGGCAAACAGTGTCGGGATCCTTTCGACGGAACACGTGAAAGAGCGAAGCGACCCCTCGAGCGGGTGCATTCCGATGTATGCGGCCCAATCGATCCACCGGCCTGGGATGGATCCAGGTATTTCGTGTCGTTCATCGACGATAAAACTCATTTCGCCATGATTTACCTCATGAAGCGGAAGTCGGAGGTCTTCGAGAAGTTTAGGGAATACGAAGCGGTGGTGACTGCTCAGTTCGGTATGCGGATCTCGAAGCTGACTGTGGACCAAGGCAGGGAATATTGCTCGACAATGCAGAAGATTTTTTACAGGACAAAGGGTATCCAGGTTGAAGCCACCGTCGCCTACACGCCTCAGCAGAACGGCGTGGCTGAGCGATTCAACAGGACGCTCATAGAAAAAGTGAGGACCATGCTAATTGATTCATCAATGCCGAAGTCAATGTGGAACGAAGCAGCTCTTACAGCAGTGTACTTGATAAATCGCAGTCCGTCAGCAGCTGTGTTGAAAGGTAGTACACCGGCCGAATGTTGGATTGGATCCAAGCCGGATCTAGCAAAGCTACGGGTTTTTGGCTGCAAGACATATGCGTGGATTCCTGCGCAACACCGCAAGAAGTTGGACAACAAAAGCCAGAAACTCATAATGATTGGCTATGCCCCCAATGGGTACCGACTCTGGAATAAGAAAAGCAGGAAGATGGTTATTGTTCGTGACGTCCGTTTCGATGAGATGTGTTTTCCGTACGCATCTGTGCCTAGAAAAGAGGAGAAACAGTTATTGATGTTACCGTCGTACGAGCAAGAGGGGGAACCACATGTGCCTGAAGCGGAGAAGCATACCGACGAAGAAGAAGATTCAGACTTAAGTGAAGACATCTTCGAGGATCCAGAACAGAACGAGCCAACTGGATCTACAACGGTTGCGCTCCCTTCACAAATAGAAAGACGCAAAGCGCATGGCGAGTCGTCGAGGCGTAGTGAACGGGAGCGCAGGACCTGGAAATTTCTGGATTATATAACTGGTTACCGAGCAACCTCTGCCGCATTTTCCTCCTCCCTAGAAGTTCCTCAAACCTACCAAGATGTGCTGACTCGGGACGATCGAGATGAGTGGCTGAAAGCCATTCAGGACGAACTGAAAGCAATGGAAAGCAACACGGCGTGGCAGCTGGTATCATGCTCCACCAACATAAAGCCGTTGAAAACGAAATGGGTTTTTCGTATCAAGGAGGACGGACGAACAGTTCTGTACAAGGCCCGACTCGCCGCGAAAGGTTTCCTCCAGAAACCGGGACTAGACTACGAAGAAACGTACGCTTCAGTGGCCAAGCTTGCGACAATCAGGATCATCCTTGCGGTAGGCGTTCACGAAGGTTTCTTCTTTCACCAGATGGATGTGAAGACAGCATTCCTGCACGGTGAACTGAAGGAAACTATTTACATCTGTGCTCCAGACGATGTGAAATCAGCGCCGGGGATGGCTAACATGCAGCGAAAGTCGCTTTACGGACTAAAGCAATCGCCACGGTGTTGGAACCAGAAGTTCACCAGTGAGATCGAGAAGATGGGATTTGTTCGGTCAAAGCGAGACTACTGCCTGTAGGTCAGGTACCGCGATGGTGACGAGCTGTATATCATCTTATACGTCGATGATCTTCTGATTGCGGGAAGAAACTTGGACACCATCAACCAGCTAAAGAAGAAACTGTCCACCGTGTTCGCAATGGCCGATTGTGGCGAACTGCGACATTTTCTCGGAATGCGGATCGACTACAACCGTAGTGGGGGATCCATGAGCCTATCGCAGGAGACCAGCATCGTGAAGGCATGAGCGAGTGCAATCCGATAAGGACTCCAATGGAAAAAGGCCTACAACTTCCACGAGATGGGCCTACCGCTGAAGAACCATATCGGGAATTGCTCGGAAGCCTGATGTACATCATGCTCTGTGTCAGGCCAGATGTATGTTATCCTGTCGGTTATCTCGGCCGGTTCCAGCAGAGCTCTTCAACCGTGCACTGGACTGCACTAAAGCGAGTGGTGCGATACCTGAGCGGGACAAAAACAATGAGTCTCGAATACCGGAGCAACAACGAAGCAGAAGTGCTCGTCGGTAACGCTGATTCCGATTGGGCGGCCGACCTTCTGGACCGAAAATCCGTGAGCGGCTTCATTTTCAAAGTCTATGGATGTACCGTATCCTGGAGCAGCAAGAAGCAATCGACGGTTTCGTTGTCGTCAAGCGAAGCTGAGTACGTTACTCTCAGCGCAGCAACAGCAGAGGCCATGTGGATTAGCGGGGTTCTGGAAGACCTCCATGTAGCTGCCAACCCTGTGACAATTTACGAGGACTACCGAGGATGCGTTGGTATGGCGAAGAACCTGGAAAGTAAAGGGACCAAACATATTGACGTGAAGCATCACTTCATCCGAGATCTGGTTGAGAGCGGTACGGTGCACATCGAGCCAATTGGTACCCGTGATCAACTGACCGACTTGTTTACAAAACCCCTGGAAGCCACTCGGTTCAAACTGCTTACATCAAATTTAGGAATGTCGGATGAGAGGGGGTGAAAAACAAAGTAGCTCGGTAAAGACCGATAACACAACCGACGTCGTCCGAGATACCATGGCAACGAGTAAATAACAAAATCGTTGCAGAAGTTCTTGGTATATAAGCATGGGAACCATGGTAACGTATAATCAACCTGGGAGGGTATAAATATGATTTTTTAAACCCAGCGCTGTTAGTCAATATTCTATCGTCAAGATCGCTATAATAAATTAGTAATACCGTTTCTGTAACCCGGCTTTTTCCTGCTCCGCGAGTATTAACTATTACCGGTGGCTTTTGTGTTCTAAACCTCATACGAAGTAGACCTAAATTCTGATAAGGATCCGAAATAATTGTATGTTCCTGCGGTAGTTCTTTGAGTCCACCCTGCTGAAAATTACAGTTCTTAATAGCATTGTTTTCTGTTGTTGGGCATGACCATGATCGCGGGTTCCTATTGTTTCGTTACATGTGCTATTCATGAGAGGATTCCCATGGCTTGGAAAGTTGTGATTAAGGTAAATTGAGTTTTTATTTTTTATTTTTGCCTTAACATAGTGAGTGTACCAGATATGGCTGTATTAATTATTATCTTGTGTTCAAGCTATACAGTTTTTTTTTCATAGCACTCCCAAAATAAGATAATAAGGTCTGCATCCACATTAATCCGGACACCTTCAAATCATTGTAACTTTTGAAATATTGCACGTAGGAATGAAAAATTTCACTGTGGTATAGCTGAGAGTCTATGATGAAAAAGACTATGATTGATGTTTACATTTCATGTTTAGTATTCAAGATGGCGACTAAAGAAAAACAAGTGCGCGAGCGAATTTTGTACGGGCGTACGGCAAATCCTGACTTGTCAATACGGGACCTTGCAAAAACATTGGATTAGCCTAAATCTACTGTTCACGATGTGCTCAAATCATTTTCGGAACGTTTGACAGTGTAGAGGAAACCGAGAAGTGACAAAAACATTGGACGAGCTGATCCTGTCATGGACCGAAAGGTGAAAAGGATATTAACGAAGAACCCAAATCTCTCCATTCGAACGGTGGCTCGTAAAATAGGGATGTCGCCTGGTTTTGTCCAGAAATCAAAACAACGTTTGGGACTTAAGTCGTGTAAAGTAAAAACAGTTTCAAATCGCAACGACAAACAGAACTTGGCAGCAAAATCACGGCCTCGAAGTTTGTACTGCGAATAATTGACGAAGTTTTCATGTGTTGTTATGGACGATGCAACTTATGTCCTGGTGGATTTCAAGCAGCTTCCAGGGCTGGCTTTTTATTCTGCTATGGCCAGAAATGCTACAGCTGAGCATTTCAGAACGAAGAAGGTATCGAAATTTCCCACAAAAATACCTTGTGTGGCAAGCAATTTGCACGTGTGGCAAAAAGAGTAAATCTTTCGTCTCTACAGGCACAATCAACAAGGAGATCTATCAGAAAGAGTATCTGCAGAAGCGATTGCTACCCTTCATCAAAAGTCACAAAGAAAAACCTTTGTTCTGACCCGATTTGGCATCATGCCACTATGCTAAAACTGTGATGGAGTGGTACCAAGCAAATCAAGTGAACATTGTACCAAAAACCTCAAACCCGCCAAATTGCCCAGAGCTACGACCAATCGAGAGATATTGGGCTCTGATGAAGCGGAAGCTTTCTGGAAAGAAGCAAGGAATCAAAGACATCAAACACTTCCAGCAAATTTGGACAAAGACGGCTTCTACGATTTCTGAAGAGTGTACAAACCCTAATGGACGGAGTTAAGCGCAAAGTTCGAAAATTTTATGCAAATACCGAATAACTATGTTTTGTCTCCACGAATTGTTAAAACACATCCCATGAATCTGAAATAAACAACTACGACGGAAATATAATGCGAAATTTATGTTTTATTCATGTTTTGAGGTGTCCGGATTATTGCGGCTACAGACCTTACAATGGACGAATCCAGGTTGAAAAAAGAAGAAGACACCGAGTGGTGATAAATCTGACAGCTCCCATGTTAAAGTATAGGACGAAACTTTTAAAATGCTTCTAGAAAATTCAAATGAAATTCTAATTAAAAGCGGTTTATTGTATAATGTAAGAAAAATTCAAAACTACTCAATAAAGACATTTGAGGCAAAATAAAAATAAAATTAAAATAATGCTCCTATTGTGCAGTTTTGGATTTTTCTTACATCATACAATAAACTGCTTTTAATTAAAATTTCATTTGAATTTTTTAGAAGCATTTTTAAAATTTTCGTCCTATACTTTACAAAGGAGCTGTCAGATTTATCACCACTCGGTGTTTTCTTCTTTTTCAAGTTAGATTCCTCTATCAACATTCAAATATTTCTATTTCTTTTCGAAATTTCTCCCCGCAACTCAATATCACCTTTAAAGTCCGCCTCAACCTGCCATCATTGGCTGGCAGGTACTCGTGGAAAGGCCATTCGAACTTGCAATAAAATATCACAGCTTATCACAGCGATCAAATCGTGCGGCATCGACAATAATCAACCGTACGCCCGAAAGTAGGCATCGTAAAAACACAATAGTATGCCAACGAACGGCAAGGAATGGCAATAAGTCCGAAAGTTATGAAAATTTTCTAAAACTGTACGCCTGTTTGTGAGTGGTACCTATCAGCTCGGGAAGAGGGGGAGAAATGGGTGCTGCTGTAAAAAGGTACAAAGTAGGCCGTACGGTGCTGGTAAAAGGCAGTCAATAAATGGTAGAACCAAAACAAAATGAAATGACGACGAGGACGCTTGATGGGGAGGCATACATTATTAAGTGAAATGAACTCATAAACAACAGAAGCGAAATGGAAAATGAAAAATAAACAACTAATCGCGCATCGATTTAAACAGATTTTCCACCATAAAAAATAAGAGAAAACTATGCTAATTATTCTCAAGGAAACAACTTTGCTGAAGACCAAGCATTATGTTGTTGAAAGGTTTGAAAACATGTATGTAAATGCCAATGCTTTAATCGTAAACTGATGAAGCTGTACTGTAAAGGGACTATATATATACTTTTCCTTTATTGGAAACGTGTTATCCAAATCTTTTTTCTTTTGTTTGGTGATTTTTCTTCTAATCTCTCTGTAATGCATACATTATGTGTTAATAATAACATTCTGTCCTCGTTCTAGTACAGTTGTAGTAAAAGTGAGAATTTTCGTCGATTCAAAATCAAATTTAAAATTAAAATAGCAAAAAAAAAATTCCGAAACAACGTTTTGCGCAAAAAAAAACAACATGACCTCCTCAAAAACAAATAGCTTGCCACCACACAGCAGACAAACAGACGGCGACCTGATTAAAGCCATATTCAAACCACCCTCCCATGTCATCGCATTCGTTGGCGCTGGCAACCGGGAGCAATAATGTTTCACCGACCATTAGCGCGCCAGAAGATTTTTTATCGGTCTCGACCCTGCCAGCTAGATTTATTTTTAAAATCCATATCCCTCTACATACCTCCCGACCACGCAGCGTCACTTTCCTGCCTCTCTCCTCTGGCGAGGGATTAGATGACCTCTAAGAATACTGCTCGACGACTGGCGGCAAAAACCGATCGAATTCCTTACTGCGATAGTTAATTATTCAGCAATCCGGAATTGGTGAATCGACTGTTCTTCCGCTTCACTACCCAACGTGTTGCTTTTCCGAGTTCGAAAGGAAACAGTTCATCAAAAATTCAAACTTTACAGTACCAATCGACCGAGTATAGATTCGGAGGGTGGGTGCCGTGGAATAACACACTGACGGAGAAGGTCGTTGTTTACCACCAACACACAACAAAAACAATAACACTGTACGTAGAGAATTCACACACCGACTCACACAAGCTCGCGAAATCGAAGGTGGCAGATGGTGAGAAAGAGAGCAAGAACGGAAAACACACGACACACTTGACAACGGGCCAAAGTGGAAAATAACACTACACACTGCTACTTTGTGGTGGCTGTTCTTCTCTTCTTCCTGTTATCGGTCTTCGCCTTGCGACGGCTTTTCCTTTTGGCAGATCGAACTTTTCTTGATGATGGGTTCTCACCTTCGCCTCACTCCGCTCTGCTAACGATATGACAAAATGTCACCTGAATTTTTTGGCCGGTTATATCTTTGCTAGAAAATGGCACTTCTTTTCGACCCGCAGCACTTCATCTCTGAGAAGCTGACACTGTTCCGCTGCCAGAATCGCTCCGAATGCGGTCAGACAAGATAATAATTACTCCCACCGCGCAGCGGAATGCAGATGCGGAAATGGCCACGCGCCGTACGGTCGTACCCGCTGATCAACAATATTGTCATACAAACTCCGCACCGCACACTCTGCGCTAGTCACCTTCTGTCAGTTTTTCTTTCAGCTCTGCAGAGTAGTGGGAGACAACGGAGGAGAGCAGATTGCTTCAACTGAGCCCGGTAAATTATGTTTCCGCAGTAGGCGATCGACCGAACCGTACGAACCGAGCCGAATGACTGGAACTTGGAACTTGTCGACGGGCTAGCATAGGAGACTGGCATCAGGAATCGCTGTTTATGCTGTCTTCGAACACCTCCATCCGGAAAAGGATTCTCCTCATGGTGCATAGTTTTCCACTCTCATATCATGTTTACTTTGGAGTAGACTCTCGCTTTCTCTCTTTTAAAATTGTTCTTGAGTTGAGAGAATGTTTTTTGTGTGTTGTTGGCGAATCGATTTGTTATCGCCGCCACCAACCCACTAGCCAGGGTTGCCAGATTACATTGAAGGGCCTTTGCATGCGGCTAATTGGAAAGTAGTTGATGCATTCAAACATCCTTTATCTGCAATCAAAGTTAATATATTTTTAGCGAGTTAAATAGAGTTACTCATTATTACTTAAATAGAAATAGTATCGATTTTCTGATCGAACTAAAATTTTGACTGACAACATATTATGCTATAGCCATACACGGGCAATAGTTATCCAATAAATTTGATCACACATCTGTGTTGGTAATTTTTAAATTTAAAATTTTTGGTTAAAAATATTTCAAATAGAGAAAATGTAGTTAATTCAACGGTAATGGGGCGACAAAAAGTATGCCTTCTACAACTTAGCAGTACTGGTATTAACTAATTTTAATGGTAAAACGATGAACGCTTTTTATTGACAAAAATACTGATTTTGCGGTAAAATTTACGATGCGTGCAACTGGCACTGTGTATTTATCCTTTACATTTTTTATTTTATCATGTTTGTGGTTCATTCAAGCGTGTTACATCGACAAGTTTCAGCTGATTAAAATTTTCGTTAGAAATTCTCACAAATATAGTAATTTCATGAGCGCTTAAGGGCTTACGCTGATGCATTCTCGACGGCAGCCATTACCTCAAAATTTAGAATTGATATAACTCAGAATATGTACTAGATATTGAATATTTCACCACATCAGTTTGTATGCTTACTTGCTGTGAGCAATCTTATGGAGTTCGATTCGATGTTCATTCACTAACAATCGAGATTTAATTTAATTTGAAATAGCGAGGTAAGTTTGCGAGTGAGAGATAAAAGATAGGAAAAAATACACGGAGCAGCAATTCACCTTAATATTAGGACATTTTGGAGTCATTTGTGTAATTCATTCAGCTTTTTTCTTTTTAAATTAAACCAAATCAGTGTCCCGAAAATCGTGAAAAATATTAATTTGACTATCGATCATACTCGACTAACTGGAAAATTTTGAAGGTAACCTTACCGAGGGTTGGTTAGTCAAGAATAAAATGGATATATTTTTTTGGCTCAGGATGTATCAGCACATCATTCCCAAGGTCGGTCCCAAGCTTAATTATTCGCCCCTAATAACGTAACTCACACGAACACACCCTCAAATATTCTGTCAAAATAACACAGCGAATCAAAACAAAAACAAACCTCCTAGTACCGAAAAGCGCAAGAATGTATTGATAGGTGCAAGCTGCAAGGTGCACTTAGAACCAAGGGGTTCTACAACAGTGGACCAATTTCAAATCGCTAGTTTCATATTGATTGTTGACCATGCCCTGGAGAAACTAACTCAAATTTGAATTTCATCGAACCCAGGCGTTGAGGAGGTCAATTTCCGAATAGGTGCAGCAACAAATTCAAGCTTGTATACCCTATCAAAATGTCATATTTAAATTAGTGTCAACAAAGGAATATTGCTAAAACCCTTGATTTTTCTGTAACAAATGGATAATCACTGCACATGCGCAATGTAAAAAATCCATCAAAGGTGGACAAACTTACCATGCGCGAGTGACGTATTCACAGTTGTTGTCAGTTTGAATACTTGCCATATAAAGTGGATAAAATAACATGGACATGGTTAAAAAAACACACTTTAAAATGGTAAAAATTACCAGAACGCGCTGAAACATGGTTATAATACAAGCTTTGTATTCCCAGGTGAAAATTGTGAGTGCTTTGTGCTTGAATTTACCCCTAGAAATGGCAATTTCAGACACAATTTTGTTTTGCGTGTAAATGCAGATTTAAGGCATTCAGATATCAGATTTGAGCTTTTCAGCAGCCATACTATATCAAAGCCATTTTTGTTCAGTTTTTATCAAATGTTAACCGATCATTTCGTTATTTCAATTTGCTGAGATTTAGTGAATAAATTACCGAGATTCGGCTAACAAATTAAAATTTTACCGATACTCAGCTAACAAACAAACATTAAACAGGGATATCAGCAAAAGCAACTGCCGAGTTGATCATTTTGCCGAGGTAAATTGAGTGTGTACGCTACATAGGGCTGTATGATAAAGCTGAATAGTACGTAGGCAGAGAGTTCAGTTACGATCAATCTTTGGCGATAAACGCCTTAAACGAAAAAAACGCTTTCTATTCACGATCCGAAATTACCCAATTGCTCAGCGTTCTCGCAGTGTTAAATTCTGCCATGCTGCATCATTAGTAATTCCAGGGGCTGGATAGTCAAAAAGAAAATGGATATAGTTTTTGGCTCAGGAAGTACCAGCACTTCGGTCCCAAGCCTAATGAATCACCCTAAAACACAACTCATAACTCCTTAAATATTCTGTCAAAATAACATAGCAAATAAAAACAAAAACAAAGTTTTGTTTTGTTTTGTTTTATTTGTCGTCAATCATATATGTAGACCGGTTTGACATTCTTCCCTTAATTCTACTCTTACAGATATTCTGAGAAAAATACTTTTTTTAGTTGATTTTTATTCATTGTTATATCAATTGTGGTGCAGTATTTGTTATAGCAAGACATCATCTTATTTATGGGTCCGTTTTGGGCATAGTTAGTTCTTTGATTATTTATGTAGAATAAATTCCTGTTTCTTAAGTAACGGGTGGGAGCGTACAAGTTGAGCTTCTCTAAAATGTCTGCGTCATTTATTCTTTGCCCAATAACATCGTTTATAAATGATAGAATTGCAAACTCACGTCGTTTTTCAAGACCATCTATTTTAATACATAGAGATTCATAAGAAGGTAACCGAAAAGAGTTCCATCCTAACTTACGCAAAGCATACAATAAAAACTGTTACTGTACTGACTCAATACGGTCTTTATGTGTATTCTGATATGGATCCCAAACCACGCTGCAGTACTCAAGAAGGGGCCTAACATATGTTACATACAATGTTTTTAATGTATAGGGATCATTGAAATGAAAACTAAACCTCTTGATGAACCCGAGCATATTACTTGCCTTGTAAATTATATTGTTGTAGTGTTCCACAAAAGTGAGCTCGGAATCAAGTATGACTCCCAAATCTCTAACTTGATTGCATCTTTCAACAGTTTGTTGACCTTTAGTGATGGTGTCTTGCCTTACATTGCGTATTTTTAGTGAATGAGACTGAGATGCACTTTTTTACGTTAATCTCTAGCAACCTTTTTGTACACCAAATATGAAAATGATGAACTTCTCTTTGAAAGACTTCAATGTCAAATGATTTACGTATTTCCATGAAAAGTTTCATGTCGTCTGCATATATTAAAACATTTAAATAGCGTCAACAACATTGACAAACAAAATAAATAGTAAAGGACCCAGATGGGATCCCTGTGGTACTCCCGATGTAACATTCACAACCGAGGATAGCTTTCCTTCAAATAGTACTCGTTGTGTTCTTCCAAGCAAGTATGACTGAACCCACTTTAATAAATTAAGATTGAAACCTATCTTAGACAATTTGTAAAGCAACAAAGGAATATCAACTCTATCAAAAGCTTTGCTGAAGTCAGTATATAAGGTTTCAACATAATTACCTTCATCCATTGCATTTAATGAAAAATTTACTAAATTTAGCAAGTTTGTAGTAGTAGAGCGTCCTTTCATAAAGCCATGTTGCTTGGTAGAGATAACTTTTTTAACCTGTGAAAAGTTGATTGATAATGGACTCAAATAGTTTGGGAATACAAGATAATATTGCAATCCCACGATAGTTTTTAACATCTGATTTTTTACCGCTTTAGAAGATCGGAACCAAGTACGATTCCTTCCAAATGAGGGGAAATACGCCAGTTTTTAGAGATGAATTAAACAACCAAAACAAGGGTTTCACTAATTCCTTTGATAATGTTTTCAAAAATACTGGCGGTTCTCCGTCAGGACAAGCTCTTTTAGAAGCGTCTAATGTGCTTAAAGAAAGCAAAATTTCGTTGACGGATACATTATCAATAGTCACATTTAACGAAGGCTCAGGAAGATATGAGAAAAATTGATAATCTCGATCCTTGTCGTCACGAGTTGTGTAAACATCTTGAAAAAAATCAGCAAATAAGTTACTGATTTCGGTTGAATTTTTACCGTCTTTGTCGTTGAATTGCATTTTTGTTGGAAAATTTCTTAACTTCTTCTTATCTTTAACAAGGCTGAAAAACGATTTCGGGTCTGATTTGATATTAGTTTCAGTTTTTCTATTATACTCCTCATGTGCGATCTTCATTTCTAAATTCAGTTGATCACAGATAGTTCACAGAAAGATTCTAGTACAGCAACTGTTCGCTAACTGGGTGCTGTTTAACTGGACTGCTTTTTAACTGGGCGTTCGCGAACAGGGCTATAGCCCAGTTAAAAAGCAAATAAACTTCAAAAATTAGCTTTTGACATTTTGTTGTCAAAATCAGCAAGGGGCATGCAAAAGGCATATAAGGTTCGTGGAGGAGTGAAAAATTGTTAAATTGTACGAAATTGAGTCGTAATTCCATACAAACTGAGTCAAATATTTTGCACAACGAGCTGCACAATAAGCTACATCGCAATAACGTATAAAGCATAAAACATTATTTAATTTATGTATTGTGTAATGAAATATCCCAACCGAAATCTGATCCAAAGCCCCCTCGAAATTTATTTATATTTGAAATGTCAGCCCAGTTAGCGAACGGTTGCTGTACCGAAAAGCGCAAGAATGTATTGCAATGTGCAATGTACAAGGTGTACCAATGGGGTTGCCTGAAGCGAGCCAATTTTAAATCGCTAGTTTCCAATTGATTGTCGGTATCGGTCGACATAGTCTAGGGTCGCGCAGGCGCAAATGACTCGAGTATTCATTTCATATGTGCATCAACTCAGGTGAAAAGAGAGCCGAGCATACCAGTGATCTAAGTGTGACCAAAAGTAATTTTCGGCAAATGTGTTTCTAACTTGCCAGTGTAAAAAAAAATTATGTCGAAACTTATCGTGTCGACAAACCAGATAACATCCTAAACACCAAGGATTCGACCATTCCCAGCTGTTCCCATGAAAAATTCATATTAAATGGTGGATGTCGTGACCTGACCTGAAGTATCCAGTCTCAATAATGTCTGTGCGATTTACTGTTACTGCTGCTGCTGGTCCTGTGCAATCAAAATTCGTTGCAAGAATGGCCTGAATGAGCACAAATAGCTGGTATAGACTGTTCCAGAAAGTATAAGCACACCTTATTTTAACGGTCACTTTCACGCAGAGAAATATGTTGTAAATTCAAAAGGATTATGTATAGATTCAACAAATTTTATTGTAGACTCACGGCTTACCTGTATTTTCTTTTGATTCGACCATTAAGGTTATTCATTTCAACAATAAATATTGTTGTTTCTAAAAATGCTTCAAGAAAGTCAATTTCAAGCTGTCAATTTCAAATCATAAATATTGTTAAAACAAAAATATAATTTGTCGAGGCAATGCATATGTTTGATTGCAACGACAAAAGCGGCATTTTGAAATGAAAACTTGTATTATTGTTTCTACAGTATTGTATTATTAATTCAAAAATATTCTATTTTTAATTATAACTAGTAGTTTTGTTGTTTTTGTGGAAAAGGTTTTAAAATTCATCCAAATAAAAATATTTTTAAACATTATTTATTATTGTTATAAAATATATTGTTATATTGTTAAAAAATTACAATAATTATCTGCCAACTTATGCAAATTAGTTGGGCATAATTCTAAACTTTCTAAATTTGAAATAACAATTATTTAAGTTGTTTTGTAGAGTTTGGAAGATTGCAGATGTTTATCAAAGCTTCGCATGTTTCCTTACGCTCTATGGTTTTCAGCGTATTGACCGTATACTGATTTGCTGAAATAATCATGTGAATATAAATAAAATTGTATAAATACAAAGGCACTTTGAACTTACCCAAGAAAACGTTAATTAAAGTAGCTGTCAATCCAAAATTTTACCAATAACTCGAAGACCGACAAAGTTTCTTCATCGACGCGTTGAACTAATTCTTCCACGTCAGCCAGATTACTCAAAAATCAAAAAGCCGGTATCCGCAAGAAGAGTGGCTGTGAAGAGAGTGACGCCATGCAAAGCCACTCTAGTCGTAAGCATCCGACTATTAGAATTAGCAAATTATGATTTACACATGAAGTAATTTTGGGTCCTCCCTTAGCTCAGTCGATAAAGGTGCAGCTACAAAGCAACACCATGCTGGAGGTGGCTGGGTTCGATTCCCGGTCTGGTCTAGGAATTTTTCGTTAAGGAAAACTTCTCGACTCCCTGGGCATAGCGTATGATTGTACTTGCCACACAATCATACTAATGCAAAAACGGCACTTGGTATCGAAAGCTCTCAATTAATAACTGTGGAAGTGCATTTAGAACACAAAGTTGAGAGCAAGCAAAAAGCTAATTGTGAAAGCAATAAGCTTGAAATGCTAAAGAAGAAGCAGTATTTTTGATCCAGATACAACTATTGTTGATTCTACAAAATTAGATTGTTGAAGCAATAAAAATAAGTAGCAAAAAAAAAATTTACAATAATAACAAAATATTTTGTAGATTCTAAAATTGTGATTTTAAATTCTAACAACAGTATTGTTGAAGCAAAAATCAGTTGTTTTTTTTTCAATACTTTTTTTTTTTAATTTTATTTTTATTTTTTTTGTATTTTTTTTCAGATATTTGTGTTTTTAAATATCCCTTTCTCCCGGGGGGTTGAATATAATGAAATGTTTCAACATGTTTTGGCTGCGTCCTTTTGTTTGCACATTTCAGAATGACATAGCATCAAAAAGGTGCTCAGTTTTGTGTTACCTATCAAAGTGCGCGGTCTTACTCCGGAGCAACGAAAAAGTATCGTGCACAAATAGTGCACTGTGAGCGGACTCTCCTTGAGAAAATTGGCCAAGGAAGAGGGTGTAAGCGTCGGAGCGGTACGATCTGCTATTCGAAAATATAGAGAACAGTGTACGTTTGAAGATGCAACGAAGAGTGGTCGGAAATCCGGTGCTGCTTGTCCGGATATCGATAAAAAAGATCAGGGATGCCTACAAGCGAAAACCAGCGACTTCCGTTCGGGATGTTGCGAAAAAACTAGGGACCTCGTCGAGTAACGTCATGCGTGCCAAAGAAAGACTTGGGCTAAAAACATACCGGAAGCAGAAAAAACCCAAAAGGAACCCAAAACAGGCCGCGTCCGTGAAACAACGGGCCCGCAAACTCTACGATTCGTTATTGTGTAGAAATTCTGGGTGTATAATAATGGACGATGAAACTTATGTGAAACTAGATTACAAAACGCTTCCCGGACTACAATTCTATACTGTAAGCGAAGACAAGACATTTTTACCGAAAAATTCGGTAAGAAGGTTATGGTTTGGCAGGCATTATGCGAGTGTGGTAAAACATCTAGTCCGTACATCACAACGAAGTCGATGAACACTCAGAAATACGTTAAGGAATGTCTCCAGAAGCGATTATTGCCGATGATCAGGCAGCACAAAGGTCAAGTAGTGTTTTGGCCTGATTTGGCGTCATGTCATTACGCAAAGGACACTTTAGAATGGTACAAAATTCAAAATGTATGTTTCGTGCTAAAAGACATGAATCCGCCGAACTGCCCGGAGGCACGGCCAATCGAGACTTTTTGGGCTTTAACCAAAGCAAAGCTTCGAAAATTCATAAACCCAGCGGACGATATCCAAAAATTTAAAAAATATTGGCCAAAAGTGGTCAAAATGGTGGGAAGTACCACTGTGCAGAAGCTTATGGGTCATGTTCGAGGAAAAGTTAGGAGTCTTGGCTATGATTAAATATCTTGATTAAACGAGAGTAAAATATCATATAAAACACAAATACAAATATGATTTGCCAAATAAAATGATTGAAACTAAAAAAAACATGACTTTTTAGTTATTTTGAAAGTGTGCTTATACTTTCTGGAACAGAATATACCCAGCCAGTTCTATCAATGTCAACACGAGTATCCCATTAGTCGACAGTACACGTTTTCTAACCCACATACGATCCTGTTGCATTGTGCTTCGGAAGACGTGGCCAACATGTTCGAAAGAATAGATTTATATAAATTACCCGCATAATCACAAACCATTCCTGGACAATTTCCCTTATTGTTGACGACCGTTTCCGTTATTGTTACGACATTTACCCTTATAGTTGACAACTATAAACTAACAATCTCCTTTATACTTTTAACAATATGTCAGATGGTAAAAGGTCAAATAACAATATGCTGAATAGGCGGTTAAGTTAGGTTACCATAAAAATATGGCAATTTTCACGAACAAAATTTTTGCTGAACTGTATGCCAAAAAGTTGGTATATAATCCAGACCAAGTGCAGACAATACAAAACCTTTCAATGACAATATGGCATACATTCACAATATGTGTTAATGTAGAGGTTGTATGGTGAAAATGAGATTTAACTGTTCGATAACAATAACATAAAATGTGATAATATATCTTACATTCGAAATATAGTTTTGACTATATAGCAAATAGTATGCGGGTAATTACAAATAATAAGCAAAAACAATTTCATAACTATTGATAAGTTAATAAAAAAATTATTTGGATAGATAAACATAATAAAACAATATATATTTATTCATAAATATACTAATGAGAACATTATGATTGAACGAATAATCCGAGGTCCATTTGAAATAAACAGTTCTAGTACAATCCTAGTTCAAAGATGGACTTCAAGCAACAATCAATGTTCAACTAGCGATTTGAAATTGGTTCACTGTTGTAGAACCCCTAGTTCCGAAGTACACCTTGCAGTCGGCACCTTGCCATGCATTGCGCTTTTCAGTACCTTTTGGTACAAGTATCTTTGTTTTTGTTTTGGTTCGCTATGTTATTTTGACAGAATATTTAAGAGTGTATCGGTGTGCTTTACGGTCTTAGGGGCGAACCATTAAGCTTGGGACCGGTGTGCTAGTACTTCCTGAGCCAAAAAAAATATTCGTTTTCTTCATGAATATCCACCCGCTGCTTCAAGTGTACTCCATCCAACTGCCTAAATTTGAAATGAACCGCTAGCTATTTTGACATTTCAAGTCCATCGGTTGTAACATCTGAAGTGCAATTGAAGTACGACTGTACTAGAACGGGAATTAAATACAATTGAAGTAGGAACGGGGACTTGGCTACTTCAATCGTACTTCAATTGTACTAGGCTCCGCTATCTGGGGTCCATCATCATCAGTGCAGGAGAAGAAGAAAAATATAAGAGGCAAAACAGGAAAACGAATAAAATCTATAATTGAAAATAGGTCTTTTTTTGCTTAGCATTTGCAATCAAGCATTCAATCAGCATTATAAAAGCTAAACACTCCCCAGAAGCAGAACAACATTTTAACTGCTGTCATCTAGCTGTTATTTGCAAACGTTACCAATTCATGCTACCAATGAATGACATATTGTCGACATAGACGTCTTCTTATAGTGGAGTCCAGAATTAAATTAGCCGTTTAGCTGCTTTTGAATAACATTTATTACTGGCCCTTCCTGAGCAAACGTCGCTCAATCAAAATAAAGAAGTAGAAGAAGAATAGCATTTAAGGTGAAAATAATGCTCATATGCATTATATCGCTTGTCGTTAAGACGCATGTACGGCTACTTACGTGCTTTATTTAATGCCTATTGGTTACCTGGGTAGGGAGGCTCAATGGGTCGGAAAGATTTTGACATCTGTTTTCTGGGATTGTCATGGCATATGCTTCGTGAATTACCTCGAAAAGAATAAAACCATCAACAGCGAGTATTACCATAGACTAACTCTAAGACCAGTAGGTCCCGAACAAATACGATTTTTTTCTTGGCTCAGTCAGGACTAGCACATCGGTCCCAAGCTTAATAATACGCCCCTAGTAATGAACTCACACGAACACACTCTCAAATATTCTGTCAAAATAACACAGCAAATCAAAACAAAGGCGCAAATATGTATAGTTAGGTGCTGGCTTCAAGGTGTACTTTGGACCAAGGGGTTCTACAACAGTGAACCAATTTCAAATCGCTAGTTGCATATTGATTGTTGGTATTACTGAACATTATTGGAGCGATTGAAGGCCGAAATCGCTGCAAAACGGCCTCACATGAAGAGAAAAACAATTTTGTTTTTGCAATACAATGCGCCGGCGCACAAGAGCATCACAACCACGGCAAAATCAAGGACTTACAGCTCCAATTGCTTCCATATTATCTATTCCCAAACCTCAAAAGATCAGGCACATCAAAAAGATGGACAAAAATCTAAGGTCAAGGTTTAAACGAGGATCTGCGCAAAATGAAAATCTTTCACGTTGGATCTCTGCGACAGAAAAAAAAAATGAACAGGACTCCTGAATAATCTTTACATGTCCCAACCATAGGCTGTTCTGGTAGTTTTATTTCTAAATGAAAAAGGGTTTGAGATTTCAAAATTTAAGGGCTTTATTACGGGTGTCACTTGACGGTGAAAACGAATCACGTGCAAATCAAATGGAAATCACTATCTTTATTACGGGTGTATCGCGTGGAGTGAGAACCGTAATAAGACCCTAAATCAAATACACATTCCTCAGCTTGAAAATTCTTCTATCGCCAATCCCAATCGCCTCAATGAGACGGAAATCGAACATTTCTCAAGTACGTACCATTTGGCAACTCTGCCTCAGCGGCTTTTTAGTAGTTGGTGTTTGTTCATCCACTTCTCTCTCGCGTTCTCTCTCCGTCTCCGTATTTTCCGGGTCTGATGCATAAGGCTCTGGGAGAGCGACGAACTTGAGCATAGATTTTCCCTCGAGTTTCCAGCATGTGGTTGCGACAGTGCTGCCATTAATGTGGACTCACTACAATGTTTAAATTTTGATTCAAAATTTTCGCAACGGACATTTCTTTCCAACAAGGCCAACTCCCGTTTGATGTGATTGTCGTTTATTACCCTAAAGTGGAGACATTTTTTCTCTTCCCATTATCACTTTTCGCGTGATGTCCGTTGTTTCGAGCGCAGACAAAAAGGAACAATACAAGCGCTTTTATTAAAATAAAATCAACATGCTACAACCCGGAGGAAAACTAAAAATTAAGGAATTTGTATTCAGCCTTCTCCTCTAGTCTGCCCGCTTCTGACAGTTTTCCTATGTCAGCATCTAGAACTACATAACCTCTTAACCATACCAATATCATTCAAACCGCGTCAATCGGAATTTTTCGCCGACTCTGATGCTTCCGCCTGTCGATACTCGGCATACGAGATGAACCCATCCTGGTCCTTATCCATGAGCTCCAAGATAGGATCAATCAATGACTGTAGCGTCTCGTCGTCCTGCGGATGAGAATCGGTTCCACGTTCCGGCGCCGGCTCCCCATGGTGATCGTCTCCCTCTTTGGTGTCTGTGGAAAAAAACGACGGCAGAAAAAAAGCGTACCCAAAGGGGGTCCACCAGAAGTGTTACAAAACAATCGTCGAAAAAATAAAAACTAACTAGTGCAATCAGTGCCCGTTTAGTACATTGGTTTATTTTTTCCCCATCATGCAGGTTAGTAAATAGAGGATCAAAGCGGTGCCAATCGGTTCGCGCTGTAGCAGTTCGGTTATTTTCCGGAATTGGACTGTCTATATTCGCGCCAGTTGATGTACCCATCCTCATTTGTGTCCATATTGGCCATGACGGCTTCCACGATAGTCGTCAGCTGTTCGTCGCTGTAGATTTCTATCGGATGATCTTCATGTTTGTCGCCAACTGGGTGATCGAAGGTGGAAATTTGCGATTCAAGGTTAGTTCAGAAACGATAGGTTAAAGAATATGAGTATCGATAGCCTTTCACCATAAATAGTTGTTGTTTTATTAACAAATGTTGATATTTTTTACAAAAATTTACAAAGATACGGGAGCGCACATATGGAAGCACTACATTCAAGGGCGACCGTTCGGGTAGTCATCGCGTCGGTTGTCCTCAACCCCGGATCTGCGATACTCCGCGTAGTCAACGAATCCGTCCCCGTTGAAGTCCATCATCCGCATTACGGAGTCGACAATGTTTTCCAACTGATCATCGGTGTAGATTGTCTTTTCCGCCAAATTTGGCTGCTTTTCCGCTTGCTTGTGCTTTTCTTCGTCTGTTGCGGTTAGTTATGAGGTAAGAATGGAGATATCTGTTTTGATTTTGGCGTTATTTGACAAATGGCAAGAGAGGCGAAGCGAAGCGTATGATTTGATGAATGATTGTGACTTCCTGTCGGCTTACTCCTAATGTTGTAACCCCGGGATTATTCTTCAATGCAATATGTTGTGAACTGAGGTGGCAAATTTTTGGCTCCTCGGTATCGGCTTGACGTTCTCAGCAGCCATGGTGAGAAGTTGGAATTCTATAGATGTGCAGCCCAAAGCACAACTCGTTTGTAAACGAATAAAAAATAAGTGCTTCACTTAATGGATCCGATTGGAAACGACCAGTGATCCAATACGGAAGACCCAAGTGCATGAACCTGACAACCGCGTGAGGTCGTGTGAGAGCTTGTCAAACGCTTTAGGGCACTCAAACCGTTCGCTAAGTTCGAGTGCCCTAAGGTTGCTGTAGATCGCATCTTTACAAATACGTGTAGATTATCCATAGATGCTATTCTCAACAGCATAACTAAAATCTGTTGTAAAATTTAGACAGAATTTGCCGCTCTAAAATCAGCATGCACAGAACCATTATTGGATTGAAGAGCAATTTCAAACGAATCGCGTCAATGCTCGGTTTCAATATCTCTAGGCAAGCTCTACGACGTCGATTTTATAGCTTTTTTCTTAGCTCGTCCCGCATTGGAAATAAAGTAAAAATTACATAAAAAAGCAGCCAGATTTCATTTTGCGGGAATTTGTTGAACTTCAAAGAAAAAAACAATGAAAAATTATTCATCAGCATGAATTTTTGGACATTTCACTTAATACCACCCTTTCGTTTTTAGCACAGTATACCTGTCAACTTGATCTGCCATCCTTTTCCACCACTCCTGATGGTTTTTTGTTTGTTTTGTCGCATTTCTTTAGTTTGTTTTTTGATAATTTTTCAATATTTTTCGACGGGATGAAAATTTGGACAATTTGGTGGGTTGATTTTTTTTTTCAATAACGTCAATATTATTCTGCTTATTCCATTCCGAGATGTCCCCTTTGTAATGACAGCTGACTTTTTCAGGCCAGAACTTCATAGGACCGTCGTGGGATTGAATGAGTGGCAAAATTCGCCTCTGAAGAGACTTCTGCTTGTATACCTGCCCATACCTAGTCGCTCCAGTGGTGAAAAGCTTCGTTTTCTTTCCACAACTGCAGATGCCTTGCCATACCATCAACTTGCGAGCAAACTTGTCTACATAGACAAATTTGAATCTATCTGGAGCATAACCTGGAGCGTTTTGCAAGGTAAAATTTTTGGTCCTGAAAGTTTTCCAAAGTCCATTTGAACACATGTTTCATCGTTCAACGAAATACATCCATTGTATTTCGTCAGAACTTGCTCGTACAGCATTCTTGTGCGGCGTTTGGCAACCGGGTTCTGTTTCAGGGTCCTGTTAGGGTGATTGCTGGCATGGTACGACACGAAACCTTCACGCCGACAGATTCGCCGAACTGTACTGTACGGCATAGAGAACCCTTTTCGCCAAATCTCGCAAGGAGATCTCAGGATTGTTCCGGACTGCCCTACGGACTTTCACTTGTAATTTCTGGTCGTATGTTCCACATCTACGGTTGTTTTATTTTGTGCGATCCAGTGTTTCCCGGTAACGTTTCAGCACGGTTATTTACAGTCGATTTGGGAATTTAAGATACTTTGCGATCATTTCTCCTGGCCACGTCGGATTTTCATCGTGAGTGTACAAAATTTGTCTTTCGCGTTCCAACTTTGATAACTTTCGAACATGAGTATCAATACTTATGAAACTTTCTCCACTAAGTAAACCGTCATTGCCACTGTCATTGGCTTCTCGTTACGGCTACCAGAGGCGCCGCAGTTATTAAACTGAAGCGGCCAAATACTAAGTGATCAAGATCAAGCCTTATCAATATCTGGCCAGAAGACAACAAGATCCGTATGGTTTCGAATCATGGGTAAAAGTCGTTTTTGTTAATATTCTTTGATGTACATTTCACTGTTCATTGAAGCAGTTGTGATGACCATAGCCATAGCTTTCTTCCAAACCTTTCGACTTTAATGGATGTCTCAGAGTGATACTTCCCCTTCACCACCGTATAATGTTGTAGCCCGGCAAGGATTTGTAGTCGAATTTCACGTAGGTTTCGTTATCCATGACTATACAGTTTGAATTCCTAGCAAGCATTGTATCGTACAACTTTCGCACTCTGGGCCTGATCGAAACTTCTTCTTTCGGACTCCGTTTCGGCTGCTTTTGCTTCTTATAGGTTGGAAGATTCAAACGTTCTTTTCGCGATAAACATTGGACTTCGAAGTGCTAACTTTATTGGCCACATCCCGCTTTGAAACCCCTTTCTTATGCTCGAATGCCTTCTGTTCGAGCACGAACTTTGCCGGTCACCGAAGGGCTTTCTTTGCTGCTGTTAAGCAGCCACCAAAAAGTGCACTTGGAACGATGCAGTGAAATGACCGATACACTGGAACACATTTCGTCCTACTCTTCAACGCTCCACCGCTGGCTAACACTAAGTCCCTTCGTAAAGGGGCACTTGGTTTAATAAAACGCACTGATCTGTACTAGCAAAAACTGACGGGAACTTGTGATATTTTCACCGAAAATATCCAACTACGGAAGCTAAGTTTAACCACAAGACCGTGATAATCCGACCGAAAAGAAAATTGTGCGCACGTCCGTTCTACTCGGTTTGTAATTTTGAACTGATTTGTTGTTTTAATATGTACACGGGGATAGTTTGGTGTACGAGAACGATGCACGATCGGAGATCCCGATCGCTGTTCATCGATTCGGTGATGCTGGAATAGGGTGTTGTGTGGCGGCTACGGTTGTTGTTCACGTTATATCTCCAACATTCCGGCCACCTTGAAACACGGAGGTGTTTCAAACATCAATGGAAGGACTCCCGATGACAAACAATTCAGCGTTAGACGAATTCAGGAAAAAATTTGGAAGTTGTAGACATCGGTTTACCGGGAACAAAAGAGAAGACCAGGTAGATCGAACGACTCGAATTGGAGGGATTGAAACTGCAATTACCTGTGTTAAGCGCAGGTGCGCTTCGAGCAAGTTCTCCCTTGCGGGTTGCCCTACCTGGAACGACGGCTTTAGATGCTTGGATTCGGTGACGGCAGTAGAGCGATTCTCGCTATGGCCCGAACGATGTTCTTTCCCGCAGCAGTACGTAAGGTCACTACTCGGACGACTCCATCCATGCCCGGATGCAGCTTCATGATCCTACAAAGCGGCCAGCTGGCAGGAGGGACGTTGTCTTCCTTCACGACGACGATGCGGTCCACCTCAACGGAGACCGGTGGGTTGCAGCCTTTTGTTGCTCGTGACTGCAGCTGTTGTAGATACTCTGGGTACCAACGGGCCCAGATATTTTGGAGCTGCTTCTGGCCCAAGTCATAGGCTTCCAGACGGTTGTCAGGAATCCCACGCAAATCGGCAGCATCAGGTACCGCTTGTAGGTTGGCCCCGACGAGAAAATGTCCTGGTGTTAGGACCTCCAGGTCGGACGGCTCACTCGGAATCGGCGTCAGCGAACGGGAGTTCAGGCACATTTCGACCTGGGCCAAAAGGGTTAACATGTGTTCGTAGGCAATGTTTGTGTTGCCTACTGTTTTCAGGAGGTGCTTCTTCGCTGACTTGACTGCAGCCTCCCAAAGACCGCCGAAGTGCGGTGCACGTGGTGGAATAAACTTCCACCGAATCTCGTTCTCAGCGCACCAATTGAAGATCCGGTCCCGATCGCTGTTCTCCACCTTCAGCATCCGATAGATGCGGTTGAGTGCGTGTGACGCACCCTTAAATGTTGTGGCGTTGTCCGAGTGCAGCTCGGCAATTTTACCTCTTCGAGCAAACACACGACGGAGGGCTGCCAGGAAAGCAGCTGTAGTGAGATCACTGACAAGCTCGATGTGTACGGCTCTTGTGGCGAAACAAACGAAAATTGCTACGTATGCTTTGGTTGGAGCGCGAGTTCCCCGCTAAAAAGGGACTTTGACGATTTGCAGTGTCGGTTAGGTGCATTCTTTCTAAGTACCCTTTTACGAAGGGACTTAGCCGTTTCAGTGCATCAGTCGGACCTTAGTGAAAAGGTCGACGAGCTAGTGGCCTATCGTTGAAGAAACTGGGCAGATACTTTGAGAAAGCAGTGGTTTAGTGACCCGTGTTTCTGTGCACCTTTTGTACACTTTTTGGTGGCTGCTAAAAGTAGCGAAGTAAGTCCTTCGGTGGCCGGCAAAGTTCGTGCTCGAACACCTTCATTATAAGTTTATCCAAACGAGGGTTAGCAGGACTTTTTCATTCGACCCGAATTCAGTTTATCCTCAAACGTGCTATCCTCCCTGAACTTCCAGGTCGTTGTTCGCACGAATTTCTCAATTACTGCTTACATTTTTTCCAACTTCCTTAGTGACATTCCGGGTTCTGTATAATAATGGTGTTTGATTACTTTCTTCGAAATCGAACAATTTTTTGTGAGATGTACTTCCCGCACTTCGGTTGGAGATAACAGTGATTCATAGTATGGCCAAACTGTTGGCAACGGAAGCATAGGACAATATCGGCAGCTTTTTTAAACTAACGATACTTGCTTGGCGGTTATTGGTTCAATGTTAAAGGATTTCAGCTCCGTCATCATTTCATCGACGCTGAAGGCAGGTAAGTCAGATAATACGAATCTGGTTGAGGTTTCAGCCAGTGTGTGTAGCAACGAATATCCCTTTCTTTGAAATGCGAGATGAACGAAGCGAAATAGGTTTCATTTTTCTCTCTCAGTTGTATCACTCCTCGGCTTACACGCTGTAGGTACTCACGGCCAGCCATTTTAGCTCGGTTTTGAGTCGTTTTTGACTCACTTTCGTCAAAAGTGGAGTCACTCAAATTTGAGTACACCGTGTCCAATATATTCTCATACAAAATAAAACTCTATTTATTTCAAATCGATAATCCAGATTTTATTGATATCTTTACCCATTATATTACAATATAATACTGATCAACTACAGCATATGTTTTGGAATAACACCGCCTTTAACCTTCTTGACCAGCTCCAGACGTTTTTCGAAACCGCCACAGGCGGCACATGCACGACTTCCATCGGCATTTCGTCCCAAATTCGTTTGATTACCGTTTTGAATTGGTTCATATTAGACGCCCTGTGGTCATTTTCCTTCGCCAGCATGTATGACCATACGAAATAATCCAAGGGATTCAGATCTGGTGAACTGGGAGGCCATTCATTCTTGTTCAAAAAGTCGGTCAAATTTTCTCGGCACCAGCCCTGAACGAGATTTGCAGTATGCGATGGCGCTCCGTCCTGCTGAAACACATAGTGATCATCTCCAAACACCTCTTGTACATATGGCTTGACAACTTTCTCCAAAACTTCCGTTTTATAATATACGGCATTCACTTTAACGTCTTTTTCGATGAAAACCAGTGGTAATTTGCCTAGCTTGCCAATTCCTCCCCAAACCATCACTGACGCAGCACTTTGGAACCGTGGAGTATTCCTATCACTCTCTGGAACAGTTCTCGAAGAGAGAGCCCACAATCTGTCGTTCTGGACATTGTGGGATTGTTGCAAGACGAACAACTTCTCGTCGGAAAAGATAAATTCTTCCCCACCGTGCCGCGACAAAAGCAGACTTGCTCTTTCGAGTCGTTTCTGCTTGGAAGGTTCCGAAACTCCGTGAACCTTACGTTTCTTGAAAGCTTGGAATCTGAGGTCATTTTGCAGTATATTGTGCATTGACGATCTCGAAACATTAAGATCTGCGGCCATTTTACGTACAGAGCGCTGTGATTTTCGTCTAATCCGTTCCCTGATCACTTTAACAACTCGTGCAGTCCGCACCGTACGAGTACGACCGGATCTCTTCCGGTCATCCAACGAGCAGGTGTCACGGTACCTTCGGATGGTTCGGTACACAAAATTCCGCTTTACTCCGAGGTTTTTCAAATTTCTGAAAATAGCGCCCAGGCGCTCACCATTCAAAAACTTTTTTATCACCACAGCACGAAACTCCTTCATCGCTGGTAAAAGATAAACACCGAATGAAAACAATCGGACATAACCTAAAAGCGTTTGTATAAACATAGTGCAAAACTACACCAACACATACGTGAAGCATGTTGAGTAGTTGCCCGACACCAATGCAAGGAAAAGGTGTATGGGAATATATTGGACACGGTGTAAATGTAACTGGGATTGACAAATCGACAAATCGAAAACATCCATCTGATTTGAGTCGATGTTTTTGATTTGTCGACTTATTTTTATTTATTTTTATTTACATGACATAACGTCACAATACTATAACATAGCCTGATACACAATATCCCTCCATAATGCCCGATTCGTGGCTGCTCCTCTTCAATCCCTTGGGCACCTTGTACCCCTAGGTCTTGCTCCACCTGGTCTGACCATCTTGCTCATTGCGCCCCACGTCGTCTTGTACCAACCGGATTCCCGTCGAATACCATTTTTGCAGGATAGTTGCCCGGCATTCTCTCAACATGTCCGCCCAGCGTATTCTTCCAGCTTTTGCCACCTTATGAATACTGGGTTCGCCGGTCAGTTGCGCGAGCTCATGGTTCATCCTTCCCCTCCATAGTCCGTCCTCCTGTACTCCACCAAAGATGGTTCTTAACACTCGTCGCTCAAAAACTCCGAGTGCTCTCAGGTCCTCTTCAAGCATTGTCCACGTTTCATGCCCGTAGAGAACAACCGGTCTTATTAGCGTTTTGTACAGGATGCACTTCGTACGGGAGCTAAGTCTGTTTGACCGTAGTTGCTTGTGGAGCCCATAGTAGGCACGACTTCCACTGATAATCCGCCTCCGGATCTCACGGCTGTTATCGTTGTCCGCAGTAGCCAGTGAGCCGAGATAGACAAATTCATCGACTACCCAGTCGGGTCCTGTCGTGCTCGGTTCCGCCTGCCAGCATGTACCTCGTTTTGGACGTATTTATCTTCAACCCAATCTTCTCTGCTTCGCGCTTTAGTCTGGTGTACTGCTCTACCACCGCCTGAAATGTTCTGCCGACAAGGTCCACGTCATCGGCAAAGCAGATAAATTGACCGGATCTGTTGAAAATCGTGCCTCGCATGCTAAACGCCGCTCGTCGCATAACACCTTCATCAGCCATGTTGAACAGGAGCAAAGATGGTAAATGAACAAGATGTCCCAGATATTATTTTCTAGAATAATCTAGAGGATACACTCTCTTTATATGATTGCAGCGACGTTTGGTGACGGCACATTGCAATATTCGATAATACGTTCACCTATGCTAGCACGGGTCATAGTGTGCGTCGAGATGTTGAGGGTTTGTTTTGATTGTTTTGATTCAAAGTTGAAGTGTTTTCAAGTGTTCCATCAGTAAATAATTCGCCAAATCTTTTTCATGAGGGCGTAACTGACAAACGTAAACAATGGCTTCTTCCGTAAATTTCTCGTGGCACAAAAGCTACTCATATAAGCCTCCAATTCTATCGGATAGATGAACTCTTCCTCTTCGAAACGAGCGCACTGGATTGATTAGGGGAGTTTTTAATGACGAGAAATTCGTGGAAAAGCCAGTTTTTACGTTTTTCAGTTAGGCCCTAATGAAAAATCTTTGTCGAATTGCTTGAAATCATTTAACCACCAAAAACCGAAATCTCATTAGAGCAGCTGCTATGGAAATTCATTTCAAGTAGCCACGAAACGATTCGATACTCGCGATGAAATGGCAATTTTGTGCTATTAACTTTGCTTTTCGCTGTACGTATTCGGGCATGCATATGTGTGTGTTTGTTTTGTCTATCAATGTGGTTCAACGTTATCTCGTTGACGATGAGAGTGGCGCTGCTATCTGTCTTGATAAGTCGGGTCAGCTTCCCCGGAAAGCTGTTCTCGTCTATTTTCGATTTATCCGCCTTTTCAATATGATGTACGCAGAAACTGCAGCAATTTTTTCATTCTCTGTCCACAGCTACCGAATGTGCTCATGATTACTTCCGAAATTAATTTATTAAATGCTCTCAACTGAATACCTGAGACCATAAAGAAAATCAATCGTGTGTACACCAAAAAAAGTTAAGTGATAGCGCTGTGGCAAAGATTTGTGCTACATAGCTACTATTAATTCATAGCTCATATTTTTGCAAAACTATTTCTCGAATCTCATAGAACTATGATATAAATATCTATAACGGCTATATCATAGTGAACTAGATTTCAAGCGCCTTGATAGATTTATTGATAGATAGAGTTCAAGCGCCTTAAGGCGGCACCTTAAGCTATAATTCATATCATAGTAGGCTACGAGTACAAGAAGCACTATGTTGCACCTTGTCGCAACGTGTTCGTGATTTGTCCCACGCGCAAATGTCGCAAAACGACATTTCAATCGCCGTGGGAGTGTCCCGGTGGACCGTGAAAATGGCCTTAGACCGAGAAAAGAAAGGGCAACTATCCGCGGAGGTGGCCACAGGTCGTCCGAGGTCAGCTCGGATTTCGAGGGTTATCGCTGCCACCAAAAGGAAGATTCGGGCAAATCCAGTGCGTTAAATTGAGGAAAATGGCGAAAGGAAGATTGCGGGGCGAAGTCGAGGGCGCGTAAAAAAACCCACATTATTACCAACCGCATCCGGGAGCTACGACTCAAGCGATGTAAGAAAATCTTGAACTTCCTCAAGCGAAAAAATCCGGTAATCCTGTTCACCGACGAGAGCATGTTTACCGTCGGTCCCGTATTAAATTCCAGAGCCGATTGCTATATTAGTTCTCTCCCGGTAAAAGACGTGGCAGACGAGCATAAAAACGTGTATCTGACCAAGCGTCCGGCTAGCGTTATGGTGTTTGGATTGGTGGCTTCCGATGACAAAAAAAATGAACCCGGTATTCATTCCAGAAGGCGACAAAGTAAATACGGAGGCCTAAATCGGAATTTAAAGTAAGTATGTTTATCCGTGGATCAAAGAGTAGTACGGTCCGAGGCCAAATGTTGTATCTCAACAAGATGGGGATCCGTGCCACACCTCGAACCGGAGGCCGGTTCTAAACGCCTCCGCAAGCCTTAGACAAACATTGGCCGGTACCTGGAGAGAAATGGATCTAGGCTACATTATTGGGAACTGCCATCCGTTTCTGAGGCGTATGGAGGCCGTAATTGCAGCAAGGGGAAACTCTACTACATAATTAACATTGTTTAAGTCTCTCGGAAACATCCCTCTTTTGAATATATAAAAAAAATCGAAACCGAAATTTTTGAGAATTTTCTAAATTTTGACATTGCTCAATAGTGCAAACATTATCACGCATATGGCAGTTTATTTTGTTTTTTCGTTTTGTTTTTATCGATTGATGATGTTTAAGACTGTTGAATATATGTAAGCGTTCCATTCTATTGGAACTGCTGCTCAGCAGCCAGCTGGCTTATTCTGTGGAAGTCCATTTACTTCTCAGAGTTAAGGTCTAATAATAGTCAACCACTAGTTTAATAAAAGTCGAGCACTAAAAGCATAATAAGCGTAATAATGTGTATAGAGATATGCACAACTATTGTACTCGGAACCTGTTTTGTTCATCTCTCCAACTTTGAAGCAATTACCTTTCGAAATCTTTTTGTGCATCCGAAAATTTCATAGTCGTTTCAGCGGAATGAAACTCAAAAAGCTACAACTTGCTTTCACGAAAAATTTCGTGTCCCTATTTTATGGTCATCCCAATAAAAAAAAACCACACTCTGTCTTGCTCTCATGCGCATTGAACATCACTCAATTTTTGTATTTATAATTTCCACAATTCAATTATTCACCTCACAAAGTTGCATATTCTCACTTGTTTTCATATTTTATTACAAAAATACAGTCCTCACAAAAGTCATAACCTCTCATACGATTTTTTTTTTGTTTTTCTTTATAATTCTCGCGTACCTAGTACAGTTTTCCAGTTTCTTCTAATTACTTTAAAATACTAGGTTCTGGTCAGTTTCGTTTTAGTATGTCACTGGCTTCGTCAGAAAAACGAAAACGAAACGAACTCGGTTGGAACGGATACGAAAGCGGAAACAGATGAAATAATGAGATTTATTACTATTACGAGATTGCGTTCAACTCAGTCAGTCCCTGGGGCTGGAGTTTGCCGGAATTTGTGCGGTTTCCAAGTCGTGGAATGTTCGACCGATTCCAAAAAATACTGCACGTAATTAATTCAAACACCAACGAAAAAGAGAAAATGAAACAAAATGCTACAATCTTATATGGCTCGGTCTCGGCTTGTCGGTTGATTGATTGTTGGGTATTAAGGGAAGTAGAAACGATTCTAGTGGTCAGATGGAGAGGAGGGGTATTGTACGATGCGTATCCACCGAGTTTGGTGGACTTATTGCTGGGGTGCTTGCTGCTGGGCGGCGGCTTTGTGCTGCGCCCGCACAAACTCCGGATAGTCGATGAATCCGTCCTGGTTGTGATCGTCCGAGCTGAGAATGGGATCGATCAGCGCAGATAGTTCATCGTTGGAGAAGATTTTGTCCTGGTGGCCGGGCTGACCGGTCTGCTCCTGGTTCTTACTTTCCTCTGGCGGTGTGAAATTTGGGCAAGATTGGCATGGGAGAGAAAACAAAAACCGGTAAGCGGAAAATAAGGAGATTAGTTTACAGAAAATAAGTCAATTTTAGGCACGGGACAGGATTCCGCGAAAAAAAAAACTATCGGGTCAAACTTGTACCGGGATTCCGAATGGCAAATAACCTCCTAGTCAATCGTGCAACTAACTACAACCATGGGACCGACCATCGATTAGCATAACAAGTTCATGTTTAACTTTCTACTTCGAGGGTGTTTTGCAATACATTAATTAATGACCCGCTTTTGTTACCCTCGCCGCGCATGAGATTTTGGCCTCTTATTTCAATTTCAAGTAACCGTTGTACCACATCTTTTTAACTCATCTTAACGTGGATCTCAACTACGGTTTGGTGCAAATAAACAACCACTAAAACTAGGCTCCGTAGAACATCAACCAATATTTTTGAAAATGTGGGAGACAAAATCGGGTCATTACTGTACTAGTTACTTGCGCAGAAGCACGATTCATAACAAGTCACAAATAAACCGTTACATTCACAAGCGAGAATAGAATGTCGAAGTTGCTCCATCACTCTCAGCGAATTTCAGAACAGTGTTTGATGCTACAATCAAATGTTGAGCTCGCACTACACTTGACCTTTGAAATTGGGAATTATTATGGGAAAAGCTGCCTGCCATAATTTACTGTTGGTTACAACATCACTTGAATCAAATTGTTGTTTTTGGATTGCCGACTACTTGTCAATCCTAACAAAAAATTACTCATATTTACGTAACTCTACTTCCGATGGAATTTGATGAATGAAAAACGACTCAAATTTGAGTCAAATGGAGCAGCCGTGTATCGGCTATCAGGATTTACACCTTTTTCTAAGTTTTCTCAACTTTAAAACTTTTCCACCCTCATACTTTGTGAGTGGCTCAAACAGCAACCTTACTGTTGGAACAAATCAGTGACAATATTTGAATATGTCTGTTATAGATCTCCTTAATAGCGAATAAAGCGATTTTTCGACTTCCTAAGAAGTGAGTATAAGGTCAACGCATTCCTACCCATTCCATATTTGACCTACATTCGGACGGGGCCGGTGCTAATATTGCCTTGTATAAAGTTTGGGATCACCAGTTTGCACATTGAGGATGTATGTTAGTCCCAAACATCAGCTGTCGGGTATGTTGTCTGTGTAATTACAGCTGATCTGGTACAGGGTGCGGCAGAAAATAATGCGAAAATGTTCAAACTTGAGTATTGGGTTAATTCGTGTAGCTAGTGACTAATTTCTGTCGAAAGTGTATTTGTTTATGTTTACTTTCAAGTGCTGCATCCAAACATTCTATTTGTTTTATTGCAAATTCGTCAAAATGTTCGCGAAAGAAGTGATCACCAGTTTGTTGCTCGCCCAGAAAAAGCCGAAAGAGATTGCCAAAGTGGTAGGGTGCCATTTGGCAACAATTTACCGCGTAAAAAAGTCCCTGCAAGATGGTCCTAAGCAGCGGAAGCCGGGAAGCGGACGTCCGCGCTTTGCACGCACGCCGAATCGGTCCGTGCAAAAATTGCTCGCAACCCGGTGCGTTCCATAAGAAAACTTGCAAAGGAAGCCAATATTTCGGAGAAATCCATGCGGAGAATCATCAAAGAAGACCTGCATGCATCTTCCAGAGCCAGAGTGAAACGCCACTTGATTACGGACCGGGTCAAGGAACTACGAGTGACTCGTTCCAAGAGATTGCTTTCCTTGTTGAAGAAGGAAAAATGACAATCCTGTTCTCCGACGAAAAGCTTTTCAGCATCGATGCTGTGGCCAACAGCCGCACGGACGGGTTCATTTCACCGCAGAAAATGGAGAACGTTCCGGAAAAAGTGAAATTCAAATTTCAAACCAAACATCCGGCTGGTGTCATGATGTTTGGCTTGGTGGCGTCCAACGGTTTGAAAATGCCGCCTGTTTTCATTGATGCTGGAGTTAAAATCAATACCGAAGTGTATATCGGTATTTTAAAGGACCAAGTACTTCCCTGGGTGAAGGCCAACTTCTCCGAGGACCAAAACGTTGTCCTACAGCAGGATGGAGCGCCGTGTCACACGTCCAATCGAACCCAACAATGGTTGAACGATAACATGAAGTTTTGGCCGAAGGATTTGTGGCTCCCTAGCAGTCCAGATCTTAATCCGTTGGATTATTCGATTTGGGCATATGTTGAAGCACGAGCCTGCAAAACATTACACCCTAGTGTGAAAACCCTGAAGTCAACCATAACACGCACATGGCAGTCAATGTCAATGAAGGACTACATCCGAAAGGCATGCTCTGGCTTCCGGCGTCGGCTCGAGGATGTTATTAATAAAAATGGAGGACACATTGAATAAATTTGTTTAAAAGGACTTTATAAAGATAACTGCACTCGAAAATGTTGATATTTTGCTTGAATTAGTTGAAAATGGGATTTGAAAGATTTAGAACAAATCTTCGCATTATTTTCTGCCGCACCCTGTAATAACGGAGTAGCAACCTCGGGCGATCAATCATGCCCATTCTCATGCTCGAATTGTTCATTTGATATGTAAAAAATCTTTTATAATAATGCCATAAATTACATGAAGAATATATTTTAACTGCGAAAAATATCTATGTAACGAAACGGTCTACTGTTGTTTGACGTCAAATAAATAAATAAATAAATAAATTCAGTCTGAAGAATGAGGCCTATTTAGACCTATTTAGAAAATGACAAATGCTATGTTAAAATTTTGTTCTATTTTCTACCAAATATCACTCGACTTAATGTCCATTTTAGTAATGTACCATTCGACGATATGTCATTCGACGAAATGTCCTAAAACTCTCCTTATAAACCATACCAGCTAGCTTAGGGCCTTTGTGGTCTTCGCTATATGATTGCAACACTCTCAAAACTGCGTACCTTTTTCAAACTGGGCAGGACCAGTAACCAAATTTATGACACATTTCACCTTTGAAGTGTATTGATTACATCCCCGTAGTTGCGTAGTTGTCAGTGCAATTGTTTCCGAGATGGAATCAGGCGTTGCCAAGCCATGGGTATTATACAGCAAATGATATGTTCCAGGTAGATGATCGCTTCAAAAAAAAGAGGCTACCGAAATATGCATCACAGTAACCCATTTGGCAAAGAATATTTACTTGTGACAAGCGATGTGATCCTTTCGTGGCAAAAGGTACCATCAAAAAATGTATTTTGCCATTTTCTGAAAACCCCTTTGGTTTGGCCAGATATGGATTCATGCTATACGGAGAAAAAAATATGGTACAATATTAAAAAATACAAAAACACATTATTGCTTTGCTTTGACAAACCAGAATGCTTGGAATGTACTTAAAAGTTAGTTTTTTTTTTTGTTTCGGAATTCAACCTCAATTAAACCAACATTTGTTTGAAATAATTGTTATTGTTATTGATTGTTAAATTTTGGCAGCTGATAAATCTTACGTAAATTCAAACTAAACTCAATTTAAAACTGTTTCAACAAGATAGGGGCGGGATATGTTGACGTGATAATCGCTATATTGGAAGCCGAGAACACCTCTGCACTTGCACGACAAATCTCTGGGATGTTCGTTTTGGTAAACGGTAAGCTGAACTCACGCGGCGACTAGTACAATACAGCAACCGTTCGTAAACTGGGCTGACATTTCACATGTAAATAAATTTCGAGGGGGCTTTCGATCTGATTTCGGTTGGCAATAAATAAATCAAATAATGTTTTTATGCTTTATACGTTATTGTGATGTAGCTTATTGTGCACCCTATTAAAGACTGTATTCGATGAAATTTGGACACACGCAATTGTTCGTAACTTTTTAGCGTGTGGGTAAAAATTATTGAAATTTTAACTGAATGTATTTCATTGTGTTGTGTCAATTGTGTAATGAGTTTCGTGACAATCGGTCGAGTGATTTCAGTGATGGCTTCGAATGAAGAAATAGTGCGCCAACAAATTTTGAGCACTCACTTCGAAAACCCAAACGCTTCTCATCGATGGATCGGAAAACAGCTCGGAATCGCACATTCAACCGTATCTCATGTGATCAAAACGTTCAAGGACCGTAAGACAACCAAGCGGAAAATGGTAGTGGCAAAAAACGTGGCACATCAAATCCGTAGAAGGCCAGGGTGGTATTGAACCAATTAAAGCGTTATCCCAACATTTCGATCAGGGATGTTGCGAAAAAGGCGAAAGTTTCAGTTTGTTTTGTGCAGAAAACAATGAAACGTTCTGGATTACATGTGTACAAGCACAAGGTCCAGAAGGCACCGAATCGGAGCGATAAACAGAACTCGGTGGCCAAAACCCGTGCAAGAAAACTATACAGGGAGTGGCTCACAAAACCGTTCTGCATTGTGATGGACGATGAGACCTACATTAAAGCCGACACCAAACAAATGCCAGGACAGGAACACTACGTCGCCACCTCTAAGTTGGCCGTTCCGGAGAGTGTACGGAAGAAGAAACTGTCGAAATTCGCCAAAAAAATCCTTGTCTGGCAAGCGATCTGCGGATGTGGCAAAATGAGTCAGCCCTTCATCACCTCTGGGACCGTCAACGGACAAATCTACAAGGACGAATGCCTCCAAAAACGACTTCTGCCCTTCTTGAGATCTCACGATGGCCCGACACTGTTTTGGCCGGATTTGGCATCTTGCCACTATGCCCGGCCCGTCTTAGACTGGTACAAAGATAATAATGTAGTTTTTGTACCAAAAGACGTCAACCCTCCAAACACTCCGGAACTTCGCCCAATTGAAAAATTTTGGGCAATCATGAAGGCAAAGCTCGTGAAAACTCCAAAACTGATAGAAAATGAACTTGAACTAAAGAAAGTGTGGTTAAAAGTAAGTAAGCAAGTCGGTCCTATCATTGCCCAAAATTTGATGAAAGGGGTCAAGGCATAGGTGCGGGCATTTGGGTTGGGAGAAGAGGTTCAATAAACCAATGATGTCAAAACTTAACCATTTAGTAGTACTTTATTTCCAGAAAGTTTGAAAAGGATCGGGCTCAAGGAAAATTTTTGGTGACCTATTTTGTGTGTCCAAATTTCATCGAATGCAGTCTTTAGGAAAAGCATTTGACTCAGTTTGAGTATGGGTTTATGACTCAATTTTGTAAAAAAAAAGCAACTTTTCACTCCTCCACGAACCTTGTACGTCTTTTACATGCCCCTTGCAGTTTTTGACAAAAAAAAAGGTCAAATGCTGATTTTTTAAGTTTATTTACATTTTAACTGGGCAAGCCCAGTTAGCGAGCGTCCAGTTAAAAAGCAGCCCAGTTGAAAAGCACCCAGTTAGTGAACAGTTGCTGTATTTAAATATTAGCACCGATTTCTGAACGAAAACCCGATTTATACTAATTGTAAGGATGCTGTTGGGGCCACTCATGAAATGTTATGATGGTTTTTCATTGGGAAAACAAGGTGTTTTTTTATAATCCTGGAAAATCGATTTGAACCGATTTAAATCAACAGTAAGGAAGCTGTGGGAAAATGGGATAGTGGTTTACATGTTCCAAGACAAGGTAGCACGGCGAATATGGCGAACCAATATTAAGGATCATAATTACCACATTTGGTAAATTAATCTCTAGAAGCCTTTCGTACCTTCTGGTAACTTTATGCTTCTATAGATTTCCAAGCTCATCGTTTTAGCACCACCCGGGGGAGACTTGGTCCTATACCCAATGACTTCATTATATCCAATCTGCTCAACCAATCGCAATGTTTGGTGGTATAATGAGCGGAATATTATAAATTGAGATAACTCAATGCAGACGTCTTCCGAATTTAATTAATCCAAATTAATAGTGTAGAGCGTTACTTAAGAATATGGTACATGTGCATAAGTGTTATTAAATACTCGTTGATCAGTGTCAAGCGAACAAGCAAACGGTGTAGTTCAATCCGTCCACTCTCCGCTGCTTTGGAAGTTTTTCGAAGTTGTCACTATCGCAAGGTTCTGTTTTTTTCGGGTCATGATCTGCCAAAAATGCCAGCAGATGGGACATACGACCTCCCATTGTGGCAATAAGGCACGCTGCTCCAACTGCGGGGAGAAACATGAGAATGGCGCCTGCGCAGACAGCAAACCGAAATGTGCTTTCAGCAAGGGAACTCCTCCTCATGCTCTCTCGTTGTGCCCGGCGTACAAACAACGCGGGGGGAAATTAGAACGCTCGCTTAAACAACGTTCTAGGCAATCTTTCGTCGAAATGGTGAAAAAAGCCTCCTCATCACCCAATGCCAATACAAATCCCTTTGCTCCTCTGTCAGATGACGAGTGTGACTTGAATTTGGCTGAAGAGGGAACATCAGTCAGTTTTCCGGAAGTTGCATCACGGAAGCGAAGATGCATCCGTCCACGGAAAGTTGCTGAGCCGGAGCCCAAAGTCAGCTTTGCCCATTTGAAAAAAAAAAGCTGGAAAAAAAGGAAAATCCAATTCCTCCTGGTTTCCGTAGTACTAACTACACCCAGGATTTTCCATCTCTTCTGGGGACATCCAAAACCCCTGATGCCCCGATTTTAAAAACAGAAGCCCCTTCCTCGACAGGGCTGATCTCATTTGATGACATTGTCGAAGGTATCTTCAAGTACCTCGAAATTTCTGACCCTCATTGTTCTGGAAATGCTTCCCACAGTGAACACTTTTTTGAAGCAATTGACTATTACGTGGCCCCTCCTTGCAGCTATCATTTCCTTCGATGGATAATTTTCCAAATGAGGTCGGAGATTTGATCACTGTTCTGCAGAGGAATTGTCGAAGTCTCATTCCTAAATTGGAATTTTTCAAATTTTTAGCTCACAATACCGGTTGTGATGCATTTGCTCTCTGTGAAACATGGCTCTCTTCCGAAATCGATCTTCCGTTTCATGATTTCAATATTATTCGTATTGATCGTGAGGATTCACGTGGAGGAGGATAACTTTTGGGGATCAAAAAGTGCTACTCCTTCTATAGAGTGAATTTTCCTCCAATTCCAGGTATTGAAGTTGTCGCATGTCAGACTGTCATTAAAAATAAAAGCCTTTGCATTGCTTCCTTGTATATTCCTCCTAGAGCCTCAATAAATCAAAAACAACTTTCAGATATTTGTTCGGTTCTTCCTGCTCCGCGGTTGATCATGGGAGATTCTAACTCTCACGGTACAGGCTGGGGAGAACTGTACGACGACAACCGGTCTTCCTTGTTATATGACCTCTGTGACAACTTCAATATGACAGTTCTTAACAATGGAGTAGTAACACGTTTGACTGGTCCATCCCCACTTGGCAGTAGATTAGACCTCACACTTTGCTCGAATTCATTATCGTTGGACTGCACATGGAATGCCATCCAGGATCCCCACGGTAGTGATCATTTGCCTATTAAAATTTCGGTTGCCACCGGGTACAATTTGTATGATATATGACCTAACTCGTAATATCAATTGGACAAAGTTCAAAACAGCAATAGATGATCTTTGACAGCGCGCTTCAAGCTCAAACTCGACCCGTTCCAGGAACGTCGTTTCACCGGAAACCTCCTTCTCCATGGTGGGATCAGCAATGCACCGAGGTTTACCGTAAAAAGTCCGACGCGTTTAAAGTTTTCCGTAGACGTGGAACACCTGAGCACTTCGAAGTATATATTCTTGGCCTCATCAAGGCCAAGAAACGCAAGTACTGGCGAAGATTCGTGGACGGGCTATCGCGCGAGACGTCGATGAGTACTCTTTGGAACACGGCGCGAATCTCTCGTAAACGGCGCGTAACCGAACTAGGAGTACTCGGACCAATGGACCTCAAGTTCGCGCGAATAGTTTGTCCAGATTCTATGCCGGCACGGATCATTCCTCGCGAAACCGAGAATTCTTTAGATGAGATCAGCCAACCTTTTTCAATGGTAGAACTCTCTCTCGCACTCCTTTCGTGTGGCAATTCGGCTTCTGGGGCTGATCGGATCAAGTTCAACTTGCTCAAAAACCTCCCAGACCCCTACTCTCTCAGGAAGGGGCGCTCTCATACACATGAGACACAAATATCTTCATAACTCGAGAACTAATCAAGCAAATGGAACCAAATTTTTAATGTGGGGGGTTTTGGAGGCAATGATTGTATGGTGGTTTGAGAAACCACCCCTCTCTGGAAGGGAGGGCTCCCATACAAATTTATTGCACAAATTTCTACCAAAAATGAGAATTATCCAGGTTACTTAAACACAAAACGTGTATTTCTCGGGTAAGAAGAAGGTTTTGATAGAAGTTTGAACCCCTGCTTATTCAAGAAAAAAAAACTCATTTCGAAAAAACCATAAACGTGCCAGTTATATTAAATTTTCCTTTCTTTAGTTGCAAGCGTAGCAGCGCACGCACCGGATTCAGCTAGTCTATATATATAAAAATGGATTTCTGTCTGTCTGTCTGTCTGAACCTTATAGAATCGAAAACTAATGAACCGATCGGCGTGAAATTTTGTATGCAGGAGTTTTTAGGGCCGGAAAAGGTTCTTATGATAGTTTGAGACCCCTCCCATCTCTGAAAAGGGAGGCTCCCATACAAATGAAAAACAAATTTCTGCATAACTTGAGAACTAATCAAGCAAAGGAGGCAAAAAATGTTTCTATGGTAGATTGAGACCCCTCCTCTCTCTAAAAACGGAGGCTCCCATACAAATGAAACAGAAGTTTCTGCATAACTCAAGAACTAATCAAGCAAACGGAACCAAATTTGGCTTGTGGAGGTTTTTTAACTAAACTCATTCCTTAATAAAATCATAAATCTATTATATTTTCATTCATTTAGTTGCAAGCGTAGCAAGCAGAGCTCGCACCGGGTTCAGCTAGTAATTTATAAAAAAAATCTCGTTGATAAACGTTAAACATTGTTGTATCTTTCTGGGATGTTCTAGGTAATCCAAAATATACTTGAGTTCAGAACTTCAGAAGATCTAGAGATGTGCTTCTTTCTTAGCGTTTCAAGCTTATTGCTTTCGCAATTAGCTTATTGCTTGTTCTCAACTAAGTGTTCTAAATGCAATCCACGAAGGATTCTGTAGATGTTTGTGCACAATTAATTTTCTTTTCTCAAGTTCCAAGATCCGTAATTTTGAAATGCGTCGATCAATCGAGAAAAACTTTTCACCAATTTCTTCGTCAATGAAACCTCAAAAAATGCCAGGACCCGATCTACATCTACAGATGTAACAGTAGCTTTTAGGGCTACACAAGGTTTAACAAACGTGAGTAAAACTTTCAAGTCATACCCAAATTCAATTGGCTTTCCACGATCCGAAAAATTTAAGAACATGTAATTTTCATCCGACATTCAGCTGCTTACTGCCGAAAAATGATCCGGAACCAGAAATATCTCAACGATGCAGAACACGTGTGAGTACCTCTCAATAGTAGTCCATAAATTAGGGTAGGGAACGGCCTTCAACCTCAGGACCCTATTTCCAGCACGGGGTAAACGACAACTTACACGCTCATTTTTCGCAATATGATGCTTCATCTAGTGAAACATCATACACAGACACACATTTGACAGTCAATTTTACCATTATTTTGGGTTAGGATGACTATTGCAGTATAGTGATTTTGAACCGACTATGATCATGATTAAAACGACCATTAAAAATAGTTGATTCAACATTTATCATAATATCGGAATAGTCCTTGTTACCATGATGATAGTCAAGAATGCCATGAACGTGGTGAATTCGTCCATTTTCATGGTTAAAGGGTGTTTCGATCAAAATTTGGTCGACTTAAACTTGACGCGTTTCCTTTCATCGTGCATTAACAAAATTTGCACACCTCTCATTTTGAAGATGTGTGCGTGTAGCATCTGCCTCTATTTTGATTTTGAGATTAGCACTTCAGTTATCAAAATGTTGCCGAAGGAAGAGAAGCAACGCATCAAAATTTTGCACGTGCATCGCGAAAATCAAAACTACTCTCACGCCAAGTGGGCGAAATTGTTGAATGTGGCTAAATCAACTGTTACCTACGTATTAACGTAGTGTTCGGTGAACGTTTGTCGACAGCCAGAAAAGCTGGATCGGGGGGAAATCGAAAGCCGGAGGCCACAGCGACGACAAAAAGAGTTGCCCGCTGTTTCGAGCGGAAGCCCAACCTCTCCGTCCGAGATGTCGCAAAGAAGCTGAGAGTGGCGCCTTCAACCGTGGATAGAGCTAAAGAACGAGCTGGAATGTCGACTTACAAGAAAGTGGTGACTCCAAATCTCGACGATAAGCAAAACACGTCGGCCAAAGCACGATCGCGAAAGTTGTACACGACGATGCTGACGAAGTTTGATTGCGTGGTACAGGACGATGAAACTTACGTCAAGACAGACTTTAAACAGCTTCCTGAACAGGAATTTTATACGGCAACCGGACGGGGAAAGGTGGCAGATATTTTCAACCACATTAAACTGTCAAAGTTCGCGAAGAAATATCAGGTGTGGCAGGCCATCTGTACCTGTGGCTTGAAGAGCAACCATTGCGACCGGAACCGTCAACCAGGAAATTTATCTGAGCGAGTGCCTACAAAAACTTCTACTGCCTTTCCTGAAACGACACAATTGTTCCGTTCTATTTTGGCCGGATTTGGCATCTTGCCATTACGGAAAAAAGGCCATGGAGTGGTATGCTGCCAACAACGTTCAAATGGTGCCCAAGGACAAGAACCCTCCCAACACGCCAGAGCTCCGCCCAATCGAACAATATTGGGCCATCGTCAAGCGGAACCTTGAGAAGACTCAAAAAGCTGTTGTGAGCGAGAAACAGTTCAAGGCGGCGAATAAAGTGGACAAAGAGACTGTACAAAATCTTATGGCAGGTGTTAAACGAAACTCCCGGCAATTCGCATTCCGTAAAAAGGAAGCTTAGCTGAATATTTCTCCTGTATTCTGTATTAACTGAACTTGAAAAAGAAAAAGAATTTGACTTATTAATAAAAACTTTGATCGACTCACGCACATTACTGTTTGACCAAATTTTGATCGGAACACCCTTTATTGTAACCATTATATGCAACAGTCATCTTGACCATGATTCAATTGCCTTGGGTGTGACAGGCTCGTTCCATCCATCGTTCTCTTAGCACAACACTTGGCCAGGTCCTTAAGACTAGTAGGATTAAGTGTAATTCACGTGTAAATCAAAAATGGCGGAGTAATCCTCAGATTATATCGTTTAATTTGATCTGGCTTTCGAATCAGAGAAACTTCTTCGAGCTACAATGGCTTGATCCGCCGTATGCTTAGTATGAATAGTGCTGATGGCTTACGGGTCTGTCATGGATGGAAATTGCGATAGAACTTTAAACCTTTAATAAGCCTTCTATTTTGATAAAAATGGATTCAATAAAAAGAACAAACTGATTTTGTAATAAAATTAATTATTTCCAAAAATTTGTCAAAATAACAGAAATGAATCATTTCTACTTAGTTATGCTATTTTTCTAAGATGCAGAAATAAGTGAATCACTCTGATTTTGGCATCTACATCCTTTACCCAAAAATGATAAACTATTAGATTACTCTATTTAGCGTAGTTCCACTTTTAACTTAACTGAGTAATTTTCGACTCAGGTACCCAATCATGCTGTCGGGGAAGCATGGCCTCACGATACGAAGAAGTTGATCCTACATTATCACTACAAGTTCGGTCACGCAAATAGAGAAACTGTGTTCATCGAACTGGGGCAGAAGCTCTAGATCCCGAAAGCCCGTGCTGCCATCCGACAGTTAACGAAGGAGTGCAAGTGGTGCAAGGTGAATCGTTATATATCGTCTGTCCCGGTTGAACGCACTACTTCTCACTTACGCCTCTTCAGCGCGCGCGGTGGGGGTGGATTATCTTGACCCATTAGAAGTGACGGCCGCCGGGTCGGGGGGAGGGGAAGGGGCGGCGGGCCCCCAGGGGTGGGTTCAATCCCAGTCGACGTCGGTGGTTTTTCTGAGGCGAAAAAATCTAGTCACGTCTTCCTTCGGAAGGGAAGTAAAGCCGTTGGTCCCGGTTCATATTCATGAGTCGTTAGGTAGGGTCCAGGTGGTGGAGTCGTCTTCCTGGCGTCGGTGATTGTCACCATGTGAGGAAATAGGCCGACGTAAAATAAAGATAAAAAAAAAAAAAAAGAAGTGACGGTGGGACGCAGAAAGCAAAAGCGATGGGTTGTCGTATTCACTTGTTTGGCTGTGTGCCTAATGGAAATCAGAAGATTCACATGCAAGCCTGAATCTTTTCTGATAACGCAACGTGCTTTTCAGGAGCAAACGCGGCGACGATGAAGATGATTCAGAAGATCAACGAAGCGTGTGCAGAAAAGGTAATTTCAGCCGTAACAGTGTGGCACTTTACTTCTCCCTAGTACGCCGCATAGGGATGGTGTCTGGGAACGGGTGATGCGATCTGTTAAAGAAGCCCTGAGAGCATTGGACGACGGAGTGAACTTGACGGGCAAAATTCTGTCGACGAGTCTGGCCGAAGCGGAAGACAGGAAACAGCAGATGGAGAAGCTATTACGCCGAATCACTTCCTACGTGGAAAGCCAACGAGTGCGGACATACTGGTGGAAGATTCTGTGGACTTTGCGGATACCTTACATAGTGTCTACAAGCGGTCGCAATATTTAGCCAACAAGATGTGGGAACGTTGGTCGAAGGAATATCTCCCTTCACTCAATCATTACACCAAGTGGTTTGAGGAAAGGAAGCAACTTCAAGAAGGAGATCTTGTCTTTTTGTTGATGGGAAGAACAAGGAAGAACTGGATGCGAGGAATAGTTCACAAGGTAGTCGAAGAAGTGGATGGAAGGATCCGTCAAGCGGATATAAGGACAGTGGATGGCAAGGTGCACCGACAAGTCGTAGAGAATCTGGTGTTTTTGGAGACACAGGCAAGTAAATTCGGATCTTCCGGAGGAAACACCGGATGTTACGGGCAGGGGATTGTTCACACCGCTATGCAATTGTAGGTATGACTGCCGTTGCCGAACCCCCCACGACTGGCAGCACATCGCGAGTGGAAGAATTCGTGAGAACGAAACCAAAGGGAAGAAGAAACAACAACAAAAACTCATTTGTGCAATACACGCTATTTCTTGGCAACCCAAAATTGAGTACGTTCGACTCAAATCGGTCAAAAGCATGGCTACTAAAAAATGGGTAAAGATAGTTAGGAGTAACACGTTTAGCAAATTAGTTTAGTAAACAATTAGCAAAAATCGATCGGATTCAAGCCGATGTTGACTGTTTCTCATCTTTTGAGTAGCCATATTTTTGACTGATTTGAATCAGACGTACTCAATTTTGGTTTTGATTTTCTTAAACATATCATCAGAATGATTCCCGTTACTCACCAGAATATCTGAATGAATCAAAACTTCCCAGAATTCTACTCAACGCAAATTTCTCATTGCAGATGTTGTTAATTAATTACCAGGATTCTTGCATTCGTTCTCAGATACTCAAGATTCTGATGTAGAACCATAACAGGTTTAGGGCTGGGTTCTTCTAAAGAAACGAATTTCCTAAAACCAACAAATGCAGTTGACGTGTTACCGTAATTAATCATTATGTTTTCACCGTGTTTCTATCCATCTGCCAACAGATGTCGCCCGTCATTAGGAATAAAAAAGGAGAATCGGTCAATTCTAACAAAAAAATCGCAACCTTGTCGTTTAGGTTTCAGAATCGTAAGTTGTTTCGTTTCGAAAGTTTTCAATTTATATTTAAAAATCATATACCTACATGTTCAAATAGTTTACAGAGTATGCTCGCCACCTAGTAGTGAATGTTGGCAGAAGCTCGACTAAATGGTTGATTCTGAGGTCATGTTCAAATGAGGATTTTTTTTGTTTTTTCAAACCCTCAGCAGAACTAAACACTGATATTTATTTTGAGTAACTTTGCTTATCATCGTATGTGTACTTGGTTAACTGATAGCACTGTACATAAATGATAGTGTAGATTCGGATATCGATTCGAACAATCGCTGAAATAACGAAGCCTCAATCATGCTATGTTACAGAAAGAACATATTTCGATGGTGGTGTGAACTTTATCTGCCCTGACACCATAGAACTTTTGGAAAGAATACTCTTTCTTCACATTTGAACAAGCTGAATGACGCACTTGGAAACACATTTTGCGAACACAAAACCCTTGATTGTTTCGTCAAGAATAATCGCTTCAAAAACCGACACACTTTCAATGAAACGAAACAGGATGCCACATCAATAGCAACATTGCGCGGATGAGTTAGTTCTCCATGAGTCTAGTTGCCATGAACCGAATATGATAAACAATAGCGGATATACAATGCTAATGATAGTCGTGAATCCCTGTACAAGTATGTGAAACCCGAGCATCCAACCGATGTTGATGTTAACGAACACAACACAAGATTTCAAACGCAACAACATAATCAAGAGGTACATACCGTGCCAATGGATCAACGATTTGATCAACTCGCATCCATCTAGCTTGTTGTTGTTGTCGGAGTCGTGCATTTTGAAATAGTGGAACTGCAGTTCCTGTTCACTCATTTTGCTCGTATCGATCGGGACGTCCATATGCTCAGCAATGTGCCTGAAAGTCCAAGGAATGTTAGCCGTTTAAAGGCGAAGTCTAATAAGAATTGCACAATCCGAGTCTTACGCCTTTTCCTGTTGGATGTTGTTTGCGTTCAACACCTGTTGAGGCTGACCGTGGTGGGGAGCATGACCACCACCGTGAGGTGGTTGCTGTTGCTGGTGATGCTGCTGCTGCTGTTGCTGTTGCTGCTGCTGCTGCTGCTGCACCGGTGCCTGCTGAAACTGAGGCTGAACCGGAACCTGTTGCTGCTGATATTGCGGAGGTTGCTGTTGCTACAAGTGTTTAAAAATCGAGTCAGTGAATCAAAAGGTCGAAACCAAACTGGTCAAAAATTTACATAGTGTTGCTGCTGTTGTGGGGATGGCGGGGGCTGATTGTACTGTGGTGGGGGTTGATACTGTTGCTGAGGTTGCTGTTGCTGGCGTAACCGCAATTAATGAAAGCATACAAAGATGAAGAACATAAAAACATCAAACGAAACACACGCACAACAAACCGGATACTTACATAATGGCCGGGATTTACTCCGGGGGCAACTCGCTGACCGAGTGCCACCGCTGCAAACAGCGTCAAGGTTAACGCAAGCTGTTTCATAATTTTTCCGTGTTTGTTTCGCGTCCCGTTTCCTGGCTGCGACTTTCACTTTTCAAGCAAGGCGAGAATTGAGTAATATTACGCCGTTCGATCGAACGTGTGTCCCGGCACGTAATACGGGGATCTCTGTCTGGAATATTGTTCAACCGATGAGCCACAGGTTGCCAAACCGAAGCAAAATCGAGGAGGGAGTGGAAAAGTTGCTTACCTGGAACGTGCGTGTGCTGCCGTCTGCTGTTTGTTCGTCGCTTTTTGAACTGCTAAAATATCCACGTATGTTGTTCGGCTGTCTGATGCCGTCTCGCGTTTTGGCATTTTGACAACGAGGAAAATGTTTAAACGCGAAAGACGAAACAGAGAGAGACAAAACAGAACGGGTTTACTTTTTGACATTTCGGAAGGTTTTGGGCTGATGGTTTGCTCCTGATGGGGTCGGTGGTCTTGAGTGAGATTTTTGCGAATGAGGAACTCGTGAGTTATTTTTGCAAATTGATTCACGCAAATCCTGAAATTCCTTTCTCACAGAGCATAAACGATTTCAAATCGAGTCTAGATTAGCCTCTTAAAATGTGAACATATGGTGTATGATACTGACCAGCCGCAAAGCATCCTTTTTTTTTACATCTGCAAGGAAATGACCAAGATAGCCCTTGGTTTGCCGATATCTCACATGGTGTTGTTCGTTTGTCTTGTGATTCCTGAGACGTCATTGTTTACAATTGGCTTTTAGGCCCTTATTATGAATTACTCGAGAGCTGTATGTGATTTGTAATTGAAACCGCGAATGTTCGATCGTTAATCCATCTGACTACATATCTTTCGAAAGCTACCTACAGAAACGAGCATAAGCCTCGAAAACTTTTAAAGCCATGAAATAAAGTTCCCAGTTGCAGGTACTTATTACAAGCATACTTGTTGCTTCCCGAGCAGGAAAATGTTTTCTTCGGCGCCGAAATCCGTACATAAACTCACAACATTGTTTGCGTGGAGTTCCGGGCATCTATGGGATGGCGAAATGAAATAGGCCCCAAAACCCACAAAACGTCAATCACAAACTCGACTACAGGCAAGTTTTGAGACAGACGTACACTACCAAGTTTGTCAGTGATCTTTGGATTAGCAATGTGTATTTTCCATATTTTTTACTCTCACGGTACCTCTAGACTAATGCCTTGTTCAGACTACAGAGTTGTAACATGATACAAGGCTATCTTGATGACGTTTTTCATGTTGAAATTATTTGACAACCGTTATAACATGTTATAGCTCTGTAGTCTGAACAAGGCATAACGCGATGCTTCGTTTGATAACGATAAAATGTAATGCCTTGTTCAGACTACAGAGCTATAACATGTTATAACGGTTGTCAAATAATTTCAACATGAAAAACGTCATCAAGATAGCCTTGTATCATGTTTCAACTCTGTAGTCTGAACAAGGCATAAGAGATAGCAGGTTTCACGTTACAATACCGGTTTGCCATAGCCAATGGTTAACAAAGAGGAACGGAAAAATGTCTTGCCAAAAAGTAATGCCATATAGGTGCCGCCGCGGGTGCCGCTTAATACCGTACACAGAGAAAAGTTTAATCCTCAATTTTACCATTATTGGGGGTTAGGATGACTATGGCAGTGTAGTGATTTTGAACCGACTATGATCATAGCCCAAATGACAATTACAAATAGTTGTTTCGACGTTTACTAGAATGTCGGAATAGTCCATGTGATCATGGCCATCGCCAAGAATACCATGGACGTGGTGAATTCAACACTCAGGCAAATAAACTTAAGAATTTCATAAGGCTGCCTTATGAATGGATTTTGTTTCACACGACGTTGTTCTTGTACGCCTTTAAGCTTTCCTTAATACAAGTGTTGATATATACTAGTGGGAAAGTTACTGGACCCATAACCCCAACGTTCAAGGTTCGAATCCATGTTGCTCCATATTTTTATTTTTTCAACATCGTTATATTTCATAAGGCAAATTTTTGAAATTCATACTGATTTCTTATATCAAATAATCATAATGCAATCTTATGACTATCAAAAGTTTATTTCGCTGAGTGAACCATTTTCATGGTCACATTCTATTCTATTGTCATCTTAACCATGTTTGAATTGCTGGTACAACCATAGAAGTATTCTCAGTGTAGCATTATTTATCCTTAAATACAAGGTGCGCAAGTTTCAACCCTCGTTTTTTTATGCAAAATACGCAGACATTTTAGAAAAGAGCAATTAACCCTTTTTGTATAATTTAGATGCAGTAGGTGGGTGGCATGTTGCAGGTCAACAGAGGCAGCAGAACTATTCGAGCGTTATGGTGCGAAAGCCTTCGAACAAAAAAAAACTATGTTCCGACCACTTCCCGCCAGAGAGTTACCGGTATATGCACAGGAAAGAACTCGGGTGCGGAAAATAATCATCGAGATATCGTCAGTAACAATAATGCTTTCATATACTTTATAGGCTACTACCTAATGCTGTTCCACGCTTGGATTCTCTTTGTGGTTCCGGTGAGGATTCCGATGAGCAATCAAATGCTGGTAGCTTGATTGGGAAAGAGCATAGCAAGAATTTTCCAGTGGATAACGCAGTGGAATGCGAATATCTCGAAGATGGTGTTGACTTCCAAAAGTGGATGGAAACAACTTCACATGCAGAGGTTGATGTTCAAACGGATGAAAAAGATCTGGGGCCGTATTTTGGATCTCGAAACGAACGATTGTGAGAAAAAGTTTTTCGTTTCGAGATCCAAAATACGACCCCTGTTTTTTACATGGGTGCCGGATGACAGATCGAAAATTGATCTGCACGGTGAACGCTTCTTATCCAAGGGAAGAGCAATATATTTTTACCAATTTTTTCACAGGCCATCTTTCTTTATACGTGAAAACCAAGGGCAAAAGGACCTAGGGGAAGGTAGCTCATCAAATCCTCCGGTCCGCTTCTAAGCATATTGCTATGAGGTACCAGGTGGGTCTCCACCGATTGCCTGCCGATTTGCCAAATTTGGAAGACGTCTACATTGAGTCATCTCAAAGTATAATAATCCTTCCACTATATCACAAAACATTGCGATTGGTTGAGCGGATTGGAGATAATGAGATTATTGGGTATAGGACCAAGTCTCCCCCGGGTGGTGCTAAATCGATGAGCTTGGATATCAGTGGAAGCAAAGTGTATTATTCTGTAAATTTTAAATTTCAATCTCAATTTCAGTGAGCGAGATAAGGCGCTATAACCATAGACTAACTCTAAGACCAGTAGGTCCCGAACAAATACGATTTTTTTCTTGGCTCAGTCAGTACTAGCACATCGGTCCCAAGCTCGGTCCCAAGCTTAATAATACGCCCCTTATAATGAACTCACACGAACACACTCTCAAATATTCTGTCAAAATAACACAGCAAATCAAAACAAAGGCGCAAATATGTATAGTTAGGTGCTGGCTTCGGACCAAGGGGTTCTACAAGTGAACCAATTTCAAATCGCTAGTTGCATATTGATTGTTGCTATAACCTTGGCAAATTATTGCCAGACTTTTGGTTCAAATGCCAAAAGTCCACCCACAGGCAAAAGGAGCATAAACTAATCTTTCTAGCATCTATGCCCCCAAGGTTAAATACAAATTATCACATTATTTAACTCTATATGGAAGCGTTTGGTACGTGAGGTCCACGCTTTCTTTCTTCCCGTGATTCGAAGTAGTAGAGCGATTTCAGACACTCTTTCTGGAATCGCTCTATTTCTTGTAATCCTCTCTTCGGTACATGCTACGCAGTTGGCCTGGCCCGTGACAATAAAAATGATGTTTTCAAGAAGTTGTCATTTTCCAGGATGCTTTCAAGGATTGGCTGCGTATGTGTGAGATTAGATTAGATTAGAAACCAAGGGCAAAAGAACCTAAATTTGTAGAAAGTGGGGTTTTTATACAACTTCACAACTTTTTTCAACTTTACGCCAGGTCAATTTCTCTTAGCTTTTCGCATGAAATAGAAACGACATGGAGAGAAATACTCTTCGGGGGGGTGGATCTTCCACGGGGGGAGTATTGGGGGAGCGCCGCAGTAGGGCACTATTATATTATAAAATATATGATTTTTTGTTATACTCGTATGAGCCAATTCGTCTGTTCTCTGTGGTTTTACGGAGCATAGGCAATGTTAGTGGATTACACAAAAAAAAACTATTTTTTAAACAAACACGCTGCCATGGAGAAGGACTCTGCTAGGTCCTCCGGAAATAATGATAACCTCAACTTATTTTTCGTAACTAAGTTCAGCTTACAAAGTGTCGTCAGCAGTTGGAGTCATTCGAAAACTCTAAGGGCTTGAAGGTTTTCTTTGAGCTTTGCCAACATGTCCGTAGAGAACCACCGGTCCTATCAGAGTGTTGTACATGGTACACTTAGTGCGGAATGAATTTTACCAGACCTCAGGGTCTTGCGGAGTTCATAGAGTTTGCACGACTTCCAGTAATAATGCGTCTCCGATTTTCTCAGCTGCAGTCATTATCCGACGTCACCAATGATCTGAAGTACACAGATTCATCAACCACCTCGAATTCATCTTCGTCGATTATCACAGTTCTGGCTATGCGAACTGCGAGCGTGATAGCTCGATACTTCTTAACAGCAGACACTACGGTACTCTTCGACGTAGTTTACCTTGTTAGCTGGATGTACTGAACAAAAACCGCCTAGAACGTTATTCTGAGCATATCAACTTCGTCAGTAGATAAACTGGCTAAACTCATTGAACTTTTCCATTCTCAATCAAAAAAATTCTAAAATAATCTGAGGGAAACTTCCAGAAAGAACAAAGACAAAGTCCATTTGGAAAAATTATATTATGTTTTTTTTTTGGAGGATCTTGACAACGCGAATGAACAGATATGCAACAAGTCTAAATGATGTTGTTAGTTTTCTAGTTTATATTCAGGAAAATTGAGACATTTCCAGCAATCTTCGAAGCTCTCGCAAATTTGGAAGAGACGAAAGAAATGCAGGCTTTGATCCAGAGCACTTCAGAGAACAGTTCATCACGAAAACCACTTATCTCAAGTATAACCTACAATAGTGACAACCGTCTCTAATTACCCATTTATCAGTAAATGCTTCAATGAATACTCGTTATCCCCATATATACTATCGCGGTACTAGCTCTCTACCCCGCTATCAACCACCACAGGTGAGGCTTATCTTGAAATTGATTTGCCTATAAACAATGTCAAATAGCACCCTCCAAAGTTTGTCCAACGAATGACTATCACTACTAAGTAAACCTCCGTCTCATCCGGACACATTCGTTTGAAGCAAAGCCATCCACGCTGCGTGACTCATCCTTCGAACAGTGCCCTAGAATGCTATCTTTCCTTGTTCGCCTTGCTCTGTTTGTATCAATTCTGAACGTGAGTAACTTCAGTTTTACGCTTAACTTTTCTAAAACATACGATTTTTAGTTGTCACAATGCGACGAAAACAAGTTTATAACGTGTGATCTTGACCTGGAGGAAGCTGCTCTCGCCAAATTACCAGATGAATGTAAGAATTTGGACGCACCTACTCGAGAAGCGCTGCTGAAAGAGACCGACAGCTTCAAACGTTTTAATGCGAAATTGATGGACTATGAGAGGAGTTTCAATGCCGACACGGGCGATAGCATCTACAAAGATTGGGAATTCCGTGCCGAGCTATACGGAAATACCGAGTTGCACTTGTGTCAAAATTCAACCGAAGTTTTGCAAGACTATCTTGAGTGCATGGTGGAAAAGCGAGAGCAGATGATCCTGGAAATCGACGAGAAAATGGCTAGCATGGGTGATAGTTAGGGATTTCTTTTTGTGATTAGAAAGTATAATTAATTCATCAGTTTTATTAAATCGCTAGCGTACTTACTAGACATCATCGTTTAGTTCATCGACGAATTCCGAAACAAGGTCATCCACGCGAGCCTCAACATCGTCTGTTTCATCGATTGGTTTTGACTTCTTCTCACTGGATTCGGTTTCCTCGGGTTGCTCCTTAGCTTCTGATTTTCTTTTCTGTGCAGCTTTCGGACCTTTAGGGGTGCTCAAAACTTCCTCAATCAGCTCCACATCGTCATCTGAGTTGGGAAGATTTTCAACAGACTTCTTTGGAGTGTTGTCAACTTTGTGAGCTTTTTTCGGAGTGTTTTCCGACACAACAACTTCGACTTCATCGTCGCCTTCACCATCGGAATTGATTTCAATAGCCTTCCGAATCCAACGTCTTATTCATCGCTGATTTATGCAGTTCACCGTTGTTGCAATTTTCTGCACTTTCAACATCATCCAACTGGAAGACGACTTCTGGAGACTTGTCTTCTTCTATTGTGATCTCCTCAACCACAGCGATCGGCTCATCTTCGTCACTTTCCTCCGGTTCTTTCGCCACTGGTTGTTTCACCCTCTCAAAGCTGATCGGAGTTTGTTTTGCCGGGAAAAATGCACTGTTCAATTTATGCTTTTTCTTGGCCGTCAACATTTCCTTCACTGCGTTCTCCTCAACGGGGAAATAGAACACTTCCTTGCGAGGGTGCACCAGGATTTCGGCAGCGCGACTAAGTTCGGAAGCCTTAGCACGGACGCCTCCGTTGGGATCCTGCACTTCGGCTACGTTGAACAAGGCTACCCCGTACTGAAGCGGTGGCGGACAAAGGTGATGCGGATTGACAATCAATGCGTGCAGTGCGGAAAGAAGAGCCTTCCGACAATTCGGTTCGAAGTAGAGGTTCTGTCGAACACCCGTATTGAGCTGAGAGAATACCGAAAAGCACAGCGAGACTATTTTTTCTTGAATCAGCTTCTGCATAATGGGTTTGATGAAACACCCGGCAGCATCAAGAATCTTACAGAGACAACGAAGAGCGGCCAAGCAGAGAACTTCGTTACCGTAGTCTGACTGGAGATACTTGGAGTTGTCGAAAGAATTCGTAGAGTGAGTTTTCGACAAGGAAGTAGCAGCGTTTTGCTCTTTTTGAAGCTTCTTCTTTGCCTTGGCGGATAATTTTTGACTGTAAAACAAAAGGTTTTTTAGAACTCAGCGAAATTAGCGACCTTACTATCAACAACTTACCGGCTGGCATTAACCTGCAGCGTAACTTCCGATTCGAATGGCGCTACGTCGTGCATAATGTGCTCCAACAAACTGTCTGTAATCTCCTCGATTCCGCTGCCATATTTAACAGTTTCGCACCACAAGCCAATACTTTCATAAACCTTCGTTCGCAGCGCTATGTAGGACTTTTCCTACCCTTGCCTCCCGTAGTCAACGTCCCTTTCAGACACTGATCGAACATATCCGTCAGTAGATTTCCGAACGGAAGCATGTTAGATTTCAGCACCAAGACAAGAACATCGAGAACCTTGAGCAGCTGCACTTGAACCTGTGGCAGCAACATCCCGAGGGCCAGATTCTCTTGGATGGTATTTTTTGCCATAGTCTGACAGCTAACCGAATGACCGCGTAGAACCACATTCAAGAGTTTCATCGGCCGGAACGGCTTTGGTACTGGATATGGTAGTACAATCGCTTCTTCTAGATAGCTGATCAAATTCAGCAGACGGTTGACGATTCTTCGAGCAGAAATGACCGGTTCGTCGTCGGTCGCAAGCTTGGGCAGTTTCAGACATTCAAGGTTTTCTTCAACGTCAAATGTTTCCGGTGTATGGGCGAAGACCTTGCCCAGGACATCGTGTATCGTATCGATCAGTTTGCACTGGTACTCGTCCCAGGTTTTCTTGTGAAGACTACCATGCTGACCACCACCACGAATTTGCTGTAAGAGCATCAGACAACGACCGGTGCATTCTACGACTTGGGGATCTTCAGTGTCGACTAATGAGTATAGGAAGTCTTCGATGCGGTTTTTAGCCGACCCGGTTACTCCCGGGTAGTGTCGCATAGCGGTTTCCAGAAAATCTAGCGTCGATGCGTGCGTTGAGGGATCGATGGAGCTCGTAACGTTGTCCAACAACTTCGGAATGTTGCTGACGGCGAGCTTGTTCAGGTCGGATGATTCCAACGATTTGATCAGAAGTTGCTCTACAAGAAGATTACCATGTAAGTCGGAATTGTTAACTTAAGACTAGTCATACTCAGCACACTGTAGGCCAGCGGAATGCTGGCAACGTGACCCTTCTGGTTGCAGATCTTCGAGCACACGTTGACGTAGTATTGGAACTTGTCCTCCACGATGTCCAACGGGCACTGCGGAAGCAGGTGGCTCAACGCAATGAGACCACGATCCCGGGTGAGGGCACTACCCAGGAGGGTAACGATTTTTGAGAAATAGAATTCAATCTCATGTTGCGGCTGGCGATTAAGTAAGAGACAACGGGAGTTTTGAGGAGTCAATATTTAACATTCGGTTTGACAAATTGGACTATTAAAAGGACAGGCTAATAATGAGTAAGATATTTCTAAAAAGTGGGAAAAAAGTGCGACTGGTGACTGAGGACACTGTGAACAACTTAATGGGTGGAATCAAACGCAAAGTTCGAGCATACGGATATAACAAGTCCATATAATAGATATTTTGATGCGAATTAGGTGTCAATTAATTCTTTGTTACGATATATTTCCTCGGATTTGGAAATAAATGGAGGTAATGTTCTGCTGCGAGTTTTTCTTTGGCTAGATTTTGCTGTGGGTCACCCACAATAGGAGCATTGCGTTTGAGTTTGCGTGATATTGACAGTTTTTCCATTAGGCTCAGCGCCATTTAGATCAAAGGAGTGCAAGTAAGAAGGAAAATCATTTGGAGGAAAACAAACCATCGTTCTTCTGCATGTACCAGAAAGGGAAAGGTGATTAAACGTCATAATAGGTTTTCTGTCGAACCAATGTCAACTGAACGCAAACGTATTCATTTTGGCAAGCCTTTATATTAGGGGCATGCGATGGATTCTTTAGTGGTTCTGCCGCATGCGAGTAAGAAAAGGGGGGGGGGGCTTCCCAATTGCTTTTTCTCCGTTTTAGTGTGCCCGCATGGAGCTAGCGGTGACAGGCATAGTTGAGGAGCCCAACGCCGGTAGAATCTCTACCCCTCCTCGATAGTTAGGTGTAGAAGCTCCGTGTTTGAGGGTGGTGTTACTAATGTTTTACCCGACAATACGCAGTAGCGCGAGACTCGGAGCTAAAGCTTCGCGGAATAAAAGAGACCGTTTTCTGTTTCATCTGATGTATTTGTTTGACGTGTACACTGGAGTTTACCGGCACCGGCAAGTACCTTGATGATTTTTGCTGCAATCCGGCGAGCATGTCCTGGTAGAAAGATGGCGATCGCACGCCATGATGACGGACACTAGAATGGCGGTTGACGACGGGCTGGAATTACGTGGTCCGAGACGACAAGCGCTTCCTTCAAACGAAGTCGGTCGTCGACACCCTTTGTCGAACCGAGAAGAGAATTTCTCCTTTGCTATTGCTACGGGCACACTGCTCGAAAGCGCCGATCATTTCGGCATTTGAACTTGCTGAGATTCAGTGAATAAATAACCGAGATTCGGCTGGCAAATTAAATTTTTATCGATACTCATCTTACAAACAAACATTAAACAGGGATATCAGGAAAAGTAACTGCCGAGTTGATCGGCTGTTGGACATTTTGCCGAGGTAAATTGAGTGTGTAGGGAACAGCGTAGCACGCTGTGGCTCCCTCATATTTGGGACACTGACTAATAAAATGTTCAACCGTTTGCAGTACGTTGCACATGTCGACAGATAATTCGGAAGAGTCCCTGTTCACTGTAATTGTGGGACAGTTTTGGAGAGTCACATCTGTCGATGTCACCTATGACTATTCGGATGGCAGTGTTGTTGGACGCGAGCCATTCTTGTGCCCAGGCGAAGTAGATGATCTTCGATATCCACTTTTTAAGATCGGCTCCCGGAACCTCTCAGGTATTATCTGTTCATATACCGTCCTCTTGCAGCTAGACGATCTGCCGATTTGTTGCCTCGTATTCCGCAGTGGCCGGGAATCTCAGCAAAGGTTACGTTTGAGGGAGTGAACCTCCGAATCCACTCGATGCAGGGATTTACGGGTGTATCCGAGCGTAAGGCAGCCACGACGCTGGCTGATTCGGTTAATACAAGGACCGGTTTTCGGCATGGGATGGAGGCGGCAATGAAAGCGATAGCGGCTTCAGCTGAAAAAAAAAACGCTTCTTTGGACCGGTGATCGATGACATTCGACAAGCTTGGGGCCTGTGATTCCAAAGTCAACTCGCTTACTGGAGATCCATCTGAGTAGCGAACTTCGTGGTCATTATATTTGGATCGGATGAATTCGGTTACAATCCTGGCAGCTATAGATGGATTGGAACCAGTCTTGAGCTTCTTCTAGATTGAATTATCAATTCGATTTCAACCCCTGGCTTCGTTGCAGTGGACCCTGGACACCGGTGAGAGCTTCTAGTTGGTAGTGGATTTAAGTTAGCCTCGGCTAGGAGGAAACCCTCCCCGATTCGACCGGATGTTTTTTCCGTTGTATCCGATGTCTCGGTGTCAGATCACCCTGTCAATGCACCCTGCGTGTCCGGTTGTTGATGGGAGGAGTCTTGACGCTAACCTGAACGCTGAGTTGTAAATTGGAGCGAGTTTAGCGACAAGATCCCGGTGTCGTTGGAATGTTGCTTCCAGGCCATATATAAGTAACGTGTTGCAGATTCGGAAACTAGAGTCCCGATTGACGTTAGGATGTCTACCTACCAGCGTTCCAAGGAGGTCTATTCTTGGTCTACATTATTTTTTGAAGGTGTCAAAATGTGAGCCGAGAGAGAGCGGTGATCGAGCAGGACTCCGGGCGTCCAGAGGGTTTTACCGAAGGGAATAGTTTCGTTGTTAATCTTGACTGGCGAGCTGAGTACGGCTTGCCTGGATTTACATAAGAAAGGAAATAACTCAATCCACTCAATAGTTCTCCAGAGGATTTTGTTAAGAGGTTTCACACTTAGATTGTTTAACAGAAATCTGTAGAATTTTACCGAATTCTCAACAGATGAACGTTCGGTAATCCGATTTAACGGATTTCGGTGAAATTTTATAGTTATCTTTAAAAAAATACCGGAATTTGCAAAATTTTACCGAAATCCGTTAAATATAATTACCGAACGTTGAGAATTCGGTAAAATTTTACAGATTTCTGTAAAAAAAATCAGTGGGGTTGTGTTTAATACACGACTGGTTGACGTAGACTACTCTAAATGGTTTGATTAGTTTCGTTAGTTTCTTAGCGGTACGCGGGTACTCTTCTAAGGGCCGTTGGGTAAGCATAAGTAAGTGAGTATGTATGTTAGAACATTTTATGATTCGCTTCTTAGAAATTCTTTGGCGGTTCTAGTTTGAATTTTGGTATGCTGAAAGGGTTACGATTGTGCTGGCTGTAGTGATTGAGTTGATATGATCGACCAGCTGGAGACCATTATTCTTATCGCGTTATAGATTGTTCAGGGTCTGTTCGGGAATTCAAAGTCAATAATTAACGATATTTTTGATAGTTGACAGTCGCATAAATCTTCAACTGATTGAAGCAAAAATCTCGAAAAGCTATCGAGAAATGATAAAGCTATTAGCGTTCAAACTGTTTCAGTTATTTTGAAATTTTCATTTGACCTCTACCTTTGCCGTAAGGCATAATCTGATCAAAATAGCGTGGGTGTGGCTCTAATAGATCGTTAGACCTGCATTAGATAGTAAGTATGTTAGAAAACTTTATTGTACACTCCTTCGAAAGCATTTGGTAAGACGGCCGTTTGGTTTAAATGATGATGCGGCCTCGAGTTGAGTCCCTACTCCAGCGTCCCAACCAGTGCTTTGCAACGCATTACCTCTGGCTGTTTCTCCCGATAAACAGGAGCTCGCTCGGCATCAGTAGTTTCATGGTAGTTTCGGAGAATTTACGTATGTTCAATCTTTACGCGATTCCGAAATTTGTTCATACGGTAGGCATCAAAACGATTAGGCATTACACTTATTCTCACTTTCACACTGTTTCTTAAAACTTTTTTCTTCCTAGAAGTAAAACTCTATCCAACGCGAATCGTTAACAGAACAGAATAACTGTTTCTAACTGTACTAATTGGAATGTGCAGAGAATGTTACTTCGGAATATCATGTTCGAGAATCAAAACGTTGTCTGTGATAGCGAATTTCTTGATAGTTGCCGGAACGCAACATTCTTTAAAATTTTCCAACGCCGATTGATGATTATGTACGCGAAATATATTCATCTCTTATTTGTAACATTTTGAATACTTGTTTAAATAAAATGGCAGTCGTAAAAACCTCTAGTAAAAATCTCAAAAATAAATCAATCAAGAAACGATCGAGTTATTAGCGTCCGGTGTTTAAATTTTTCGTGACGGTAGCCATTTGTAAATTGTGAACGATGGTCAAGGTATGCAACGAAGAGAAAACTAAACTTGTTTTAGCCACCGCAGGCTGCCAATTGATAAGAGCTTGGGAAGTAATGTTATAGTACGTTCACTCTACTGCTTATATTACGTGACATAGAGTGTCTTGTTATCAGCAATTATACATCTAGTTTTCACTGGAAATAATGTACATGTCATTTGATATCAAGATACTCTATATCACGTAATATAAGCTGTAGTGTGAACGTACTATTAGACAAATTCAAAACAAACAAACTCTCTCAAAATTGAATTGGTCGTCCTTTAAAAGGATGGATTTCAAATGGTTCGCATTTGAATTAAAACCTTCTCGGTCTAGTTAGCCTCGGTCTTAATTTAGCCTGCAAAACAAAATTATAAGACATCACCTTTCATTTTCGTTATTTTCAATAGTTTAGAATTGTTAACAGATAATGTTTGATTGTTGAATTGATACGCGGGAAAATTTCCAACCGATTGGTGTAAACATCTCGAAAATCTATCGAATATATATTAAGTTACAAGCGTTTAATTTGTAACGATATTTCGTGACGGTCGCTCATTTTTAAATTTTCAATAGACACCCTACCCTTGCCGTGAAAAATCTAAGTGTGTTGACAAAGCCAGGGAGTGCGACACATCAAAATCCCAGTCTTAGATGGGTGAAAAATAGTATGCTAGCAATTCAATCTTTAGAAAAATCTTGTTCTATTTTTTGGACCTATTTACATCTCCTTGCATCGCCCTCACTATCTTCTAAGCGGGTGCACGTCTCGGAACAGCAGATTAAAATTTTGCTGCATCTTAGATAGAATCGCACCCTACGGACAAAATTAAATCAGTCAAGTTCAAACGAGTTTTGATTTTGCTTGTTCCATTTCCTCTTTTTTGTGTATACATAAATTAATTATCAAGCTTCCTTAATTTTCAATTTGTTTCACATTATTTATCCTTTCTAATACATTTTTGTTTCGTCGTGAACAAGAATAAAAATTTGTCTGTTCCTGAAATCTGTGCTCCTTGGGCACCCAATCAACTCACCTCCGCCCAAAGGGTTTGATGTTCGTCCAACGCGGAAAGCAATTTTCTCACGTTCCCTTCCTTGGCATCCAGCACACCGCCGAATATTTTCGAAACACCTTCCATTTTACGGGCAGCACTTTGCGAACTATATATCTTTTCACAGTCGCGAAAATACCACAAAAATAAGCGAAATTTCACAGAGCACGTGCGATTACCACCGACTGATGTTGGGGTTGTAAACAAATGGCACTCTCAGCGCTCAACATGGAAGTGCAAAAAGTTTCCGGACACCACCGTCGTTCGAAAGTGAGTGACCTCTTTGACGTTAATGTTGCTATGCTGTCATTGACACTGAAAGTGGGGAGCGTTTATTGTTTTCTGTTTCATCCGCCAGAGTGAAATTTTCGCAAAACAAGCGAATTTCGATTTATTTCCGTAGTTTTTACAAATTTCCACGACGTTTGTGATGAGTTTCAATTGTTTGCTGTTCGGAAGTTGTTTGGTGATTGAATGAATTTGCTTAATAAGCATTTTTTGTGGTGAAAACCCGAGCATCAGAACGGGGTTGCAGCTTCATTAGGTGGGAAGTAGTGCGAGTGATTCATTGCAAAGGCAGTGGATCATCAAGGTTGGGAACGGGATCGAAAGCCAACGGAACGAACTGCCCCCGTGCGGAGGATGGATGGACACATAAACATTGACCATCCGACGTCGGTTAGCGGCAGCAGTGGGCTGGGTGTGGGAGGTGATACGGCCGACGGTCGTGGATCAGCAAGGAAGCGCTGGCAAAAGATGCCACAGGACAGCCCTGGAGCACATCCGTCCTATGGGGTAAGCTGGTTGGTAGGTGACGACCGATTTTCAGTGAGTAATTCTATTGATTCCTATCCACAGACAAACGATTCTGTCCCCAACGTCACGATACGGGATCCGAACAGTCGAGGTGGTCAGGGAAGTAGTCGCACGGCAAACCCGTCGCGTCCCCCAGGAGATGGTCCGGCGGGATCTGCTGCCGAAGCACGACAGCGAGAAGAAGAAGAGGAAGGTCTCAAATACGGTGCCCAACACGTTATAAAGTTGTTCGTTCCGGTGACCCTCTGCATGGTGGTTGTAGTGGCCACAATCAGCTCGATTAACTTTTACTCGACCAAAGATGTGTATTTGGTGTACACACCGTTTCACGAGTTGTCAGACGACACGGGAACGAAAATCTGGAACGCTCTGGCCAATTCGATGATCTTGATGACTGTGATCGTAATCATGACAATACTGTTGATAGTGCTGTACAAAAAACGTTGCTACAAGATAATCCACGGTTGGCTGATCATGTCCTCGCTCATGCTGCTGTTTCTGTTCAGTTATTTGTATCTGGAGGAAGTGCTCCGCGCGTACAACATTCCGTTCGACTATCCCACGGCACTGTTACTGATGTGGAACTTTGGCGTGGTGGGAATGATTTCGATCCATTGGCAAGGACCGTTACGGTTACAGCAGGGCTATCTTATCTTCATCGCTGCCCTGATGGCGCTGGTCTTCATCAAGTACCTGCCAGAGTGGACCACCTGGGTTGTGTTGGCCGTCATTTCCATTTGGGGTCAGTTATCGGTATCAATTTTGGAATCAATTAATCGATAAAGGAGGAATTCTCTCTTGCAGATTTGATAGCAGTCCTGACACCGAAAGGTCCTCTTCGGATCTTGGTGGAAACGGCTCACGAAAGGAACGAGCAGATATTCCCGGCGTTGATCTATTCTTGTAAGTTTTTCCTATCGATGCTTTTAGTTTATTAGTTGATTCCTACTAAATTCTATCGTTTGATCTCGATAGCAACCATCATGTACTCGTACATGGGAACGCACTCGGATCCGAGCGAGGAAGCCTTAACTCGGAGCACCGGAGAACGCACAATTGGCACTGGTCCCGGCAGTGGTGGCGTTGGTCTTGGTGGATACGGTTCTACGGCTTCTCCGGTGCACCCGGCTGGAGTGAGAACGCAACCAGCAGCAGCAGCAGCACCGGCGACGAATAACGCTGAAGGTACGCCACTGGTTACGTATCGGGTAAAATCCGGTTCGCGTGGTGCCGAGCATGGTACGCTGCCTAAGTTTATTGCTTATGTGTTGGCTTTGGGTTATGGGCTATACTGGTGATTGGTCGCTTTTGATAATTTTAGGGGGGTGATGGATTTAATGGATAACACCTTTCTAGATCTTACACAGTATTCTATCTGGACATTAGCTGCTTTTTCGGTAATTTGAGACCGTTTGAGATGAATGTGGTGTCATGTTCCCGGTTTGATCACCAATGAATTTGTTGTTGAATTCTCCCGGCGACGCATGATGAGTTTTAAGTCAAATCAGAAGTTGGCCACTACCGCCCACCAGGGAAATTTCGAACCTTGTCCGGATATAGCAAATTTAGCTCTGGGAAATTGATAGGAACTCTTACTTTACTTCCGTGATTTAAGTTGTGAATATGGGTTTTGAGACGATGGTTCATCAGACCCGAAGCAAGCTGGATTCGACTTGTCATTTTGATTTTGATAATTTTCAGTGTGGATGCTATTTTTTCTCGGATGTCTTCTCAGGCTGAGCTGCAGATACCGAAGCGTGTTTCGCTATTTCCTGTTTTATTTTAACGCTCACTCCTATTAGGAATCTTTCGAGTGGAGGTGATTTGTGCACGTTCACATATGTACAATGGTGTGGAATTCAGGCGTTCCAGGTGTTTAGGGGGGGGGAAACTGTCGTGGGGGTTTGGGTGGTTTTTTTTTTTTGTTTTTGTGGGGGGGAGGTTTTGGCGGGTTTTTTGGGGGGGAGGGGGGAGGGTTTTTTTTTGGGTGGGGGCATGGGGGGGGGGGGTGGGGGGGTTTGGGGTTTTCCGGGTTTTTTGTGTCGGGTTGGGCAGAGCTTTAAAATCTCACATTCAATTCTCAAAATGCACCCTGACTGAGACAATATATTTTTCATCACATGCTGCCTCTAGCGAACATGAAGTAAACACAAATTTGCCTACATGAATCTGTAGTGCAAGGTGAATCATCTGGTTTTTTGCTGCTTTACTTTCATCATTCATTCGTTCCAGAAAGCAGTGAATGTAAATAAGCGCAAACAACTCATTCAATTTCAACATTCTACCGTGAGAAGAAAGAACAGTTCATTTGAAGAATCGATGAAGTGACAAAACCAACGTATTTTGCATGCACGTATTTGCAGCAACTTCTTGAATCGATCCTGTAAAATGCCTTTTCCCGATCTCGAACCACAAACTCTGTAGCGATTTCGGCCATAGATCGTTTGCTACAGCTTCGTCTTTTGGATTTCCTTGTCTTCTGCCATGTTCGGGTATAATTGAAAAAAAAAGTCCTGCAGCAGACAAATTCACTCACGAACGCGAAAATGAATGACTGGATACCAGAACATTCAGTCAAGCAATCAAAACTTCTTGACGCTTGAATAGCCAGATCAGTGCTTTGCTCTGGTGTGAATGAGTTGTGTAGAACACAGGGACAATGGAATGACTGAACACGGCAAAACAAGTCGACAAGCATGTGTTGTTTGACTGATAGAACGAAATGAAGATAGAGAAAATAGTGCACACTGAATATTTTTTTTACTCGTCGTTCACGACGGCAGTCAATTTTTTCGAGCTCTGCACAAATTGTGGGTGACCCTTTAGTCAAAACTAGGTTTTGGTGTTTAAGGTAGATTTACAACCAAGAGAAAAACGTTTTGTGAATCTCTCGATTTTCTAGGATGTTAGGCAGCTTGTTGTTATGGTTTTTTTGGTGGGGGAAAAACAAAAAAAACATTAAAAAAAGGGAGGGGAGACAAAACAACAACCCTACCCCCCAAAAGGAAAGGAAAAGGGAAAGGAAACGGAAAACGAAAATGTGAGGTGTTGGGAAAATGACTGGGATATGTCCAATTAGAATCCGTTTGGGTTTGCCTGGTTTCTTTGCGGCAAGGGGGGTTTCCGTGGTGGGGCTTTGCCGTTTTCCGTTGCCGTTATCATTGTGTTTTGGCTCTATTCTTTTTTTTATTTTTTTTTTTTTTTTTTGGTGTGTGGGTGGGAGTAAAAAACAAAGGGTGCTAGCAAAAAGTCCTTTGTTGTATAAATAGAAACTTAGACAAACGTGTGTGCAAAACGAAACAGGGACAGCGCCAAAATTGCGCTCTCTGGAATGCTCCCAGGCACCGAGAAGAACAAGTTGTGCGCCCCGGACTATCGATAATTTTGTGGTGAACATTTCTTCTACGCAATTCACACAGGCCGAGCATGATCTGCTAAACAAAGGGTTGAATTTTGCTGTTTCTCCCCAATGTGCCCCTCTTTCCGATATTGTCAGCAATATTGAAAGCGCCATCCAATATGACCAACAAGGGTACAAATCGCCAATTCGCCACAACGTTAAGCAATGCTTTTCACGAACGGCAGGGAAAGAAAGGAAGACAGAGCGAAACAATTTCGATACTTGGTGCACGATTCGCTTATTAAAATCCCGTGATGTGATCTTCTCACGTGCGGGTAAGAGCAAGATTATTATTCACGCGTACGCAACATGATCAATATAGGTCCGTATGCAGAACATAAATTTAAAAACGGAAACCCTAAAGACCCTCTCAATTCGATGGTGGAAGAAGTAAACTTTGCTCGGCACAACGTAACGCGTTTGATGGGCGAAGAAAAACTTCAAAGAAAGTTTCACGTGCCAAATCCAAAAGTAGCATCACTATATTGCCTACCGAAGATTCACAAAACACCAACTGGAATGCGGCCCATTTGCTCAAATATTTGCACACCCACCGAAAAAATGGCAGCGTGGCTAGTTGAAGAAATGAAAAAATACCCTGTATCTCATGGCTAAAGTGTGAAAAATTCTGTCGATCTCGTCCAGCAGCTACAAGGGCTTAAGGTAAGACGAGGTGAAATTTTGGTATCGTTTGACGTTGCAGCACTATTTCCAAGCGTACAAATTGCCGATGCTCTACGAAGCCTATGTTGACATTTAGAACGCAGTCGAGCGCCTCACTTTCACATTGAGGCGTATCTTCTTGTGGCTGAGGTCTGCATGAACCAGATTTTTTTCACATTTAGAGGAAAATTCTACAAGCAAACGTTTGGTCTAAGTATGGGAAGCAAACTTTCACCCCTATTGGCGAACCTTTTTATGAGCGACTTTGAGGTAGATGCTGAGAAGGAACAATTTTTCCCTCGAGTTTGGTGGCGTTATGTTGATGATGAAACGACCAGGATGCTTAAAACACGTCACAACTCAATTAAGTTCACGGTAGAAAAATAAATAGACGGAAAAATACCTTTCCTGGATTTAATGATCACCAGGAAAGAGGACAACGCGAAATTTGGAATTTACCGTAAACCGACATCGACTGATCGGTACATTACATCCGACTCCAATCACTTTGGATCCCAAAAGCAAGCAGCTTTTCACTCCATGGCACACCGCCTATATAATGTACCTGTGGAGGAATAAGAATTAACAAAAGAAAAAGAACGTATCCGCCAGGCAGCTGAGATGAATGGCTACGAGAAAGAGTTCACGGAAAAAATTCTACAAAAACACAAACGAAAGCTACACATAAAAAACATCACCACACACTTAAATTCGATTTTGCTGTTCGGTAAAAAAATTGACGAAACATTTCGGTAAACATAACATCTTACCGATTTTTCGGTAAATATAAAAAATGTTACCGTAATTTTGTAACACTTTACCGAACGATCTGTAATGTTGAATTTTATTTACAGTATACGGTAGAAAAAAATACAATCCATACGGTAAAAACAAACCATCACTGAATACGGTAAGAACTTTACCGAACAAAACGTAAAACGAACTCTGAATAACCGAAGCCCGGTAAAGTATTATTAACTGTCAAACTGTCAGCCATTTTCTATGAAGCCTCGTGGTTCCAGTGATCGGTTGTCCAGAAGGTGGTTTGGATATTGATTAATTTTAATTATTCCATGTATGTATGTAGAAAATAAACCAGTGTTAATTAGAGCTTTCATCCGGCTAGCTATAAATATTTCAAATGTGCTGATTACACGCTAAACAATCAATAGGTTCGATGTAATAATGGATTTTTATTCTAAATGATACACATGCAAAATATATTTGCAGCATTGTATCCATCTACAGGTAGAACACAACTTCACTGACCAGCATCCGATGCAGTCGACACGCATCGTTCGTAGTATTTCGTTGACTGCGCCATATGCTGGAAAGACCTCACAGTCCCGGTCGGAATAACAACAAATATAGTTTTGTTTAATATATTCAATTGACCAATAACATCCGAATAGTTTGGTGTTTAACGATAAAAACAAAAACAAAATACCGAAACGGTTCGGTACCAGACTACACAAATTACCGAACTGTACGGTAATTTTTGACAGATCATCAAATCTTCCATTACCGAACTGTACGGTAGTTTTTGACAGTTCATCAAAAAATTTGAGTACCGAACGTTCGGTAATTGATTTAATTACCGAACAGATTACCGAACGTTCAGCTGTTGAAAGTTCGGTAAAAAATTACCGAATACTGTAAAATTTTCTAAGTGTGCAAACTTAAGCCAGAGAAAGAAACTGTACGATGGATCAGCCTACCGTTCTATCCTAAAGTCACGAACCCAATAAAAAACATACTCAAACGGCAAGGATTACACATAGTTTACAAAAACGAAAACACTTTACGCGACGTTCTATGCAATTTGAAGGACAAGGTTCCACTGGACGAAAATTCGGGGATGTAGGAAATTCCCTGCCAGGACTGTTCCTATGTGTACATCGGACAAATCCGCCGCAAAGTAAAGGTTCGCTTAAAAGAGCACAAAAACGCTGTTGATAAAAGGAAACTGAATGAATTAGCAGCAGCGGTACATGCGACGGGTTTTGAACATCATATTGATTGGAAAAATGCAAAAATAATTAAAACAGTACGGAAACCGTCTCACCTAAACACATGGGAATCGATCTTCATCTCCAATTCATCCGAACCGCTCATGAATGAAGACGATCCTCCCATCAAATCATGTCTGTTTAACATGACAAAGCTGAGAATTCAGTAACTATCTCTTCTCTTGTGACAACTACGCAACAGCGTACGAAGATTTGTGTAATCAGTCGGACATAGTCCCGTAGATGGGCAGCATCGCGCCCGAAACCGGTCGACCAAAGGGTAAATTTTTTAAATTGTAAGAAAGATAAGTGTTGGGTCTTGTCTCGCGTTGCGTTTTGTTAGTGTTAGCCAGCTTTTGTCGGTTAGCCGAGTCGAAAGCCTGGGACTTGTCGAGAAAAACTACGATGGCATGGTCCCTTCTTTCTGACCCGGTTTACGAAGTAATTGACGCAGTTTTGGAAAGAGCAGTTATTCCGGAAGCCAATTAATTAAAGTAGCTGCAGACTACGATTCTTAATTGTCAACGTCTATCTTTTGTTTAGGTCACGTCTGCAATGTATATTTGCAACTGTTGATAACCAAGTTTATCTGTTGCGGTTGACAGATTTCCAGGATTGTACAGAGTTCCTCGAAGGTCAGAGTGGTATGACGACACGTTTGAGATAAGTTTTGGTCGCCTCCCACAAACCACCAAACTCTGGTGCGTCTGGCGGGATGAAATGCCACTCAATCTCATAGTTGTGGTAGCACGATGCGATGGTCTCAGCTAGTGAAATTTATTCAACTCATGGTTAGCCCAATGAAAGTTGGGGTAGCATTATCCGAATGGATTTCATGTATCATTCCACGGCGTGCGGTAAAACATCGAAGGGATGCCACAAAGGCATCGGTGCTCAAATCGGATACGCCCTCCAAGCGGACGGCTTCGATTGCCATGCAAAAATACATGGTCACGTACGATTTCACCAGAGTTGGTAGGCGTTTGAGAAGGAATCTAAATAAGGAAGGAAGTGAAGGGATGATAGGTGGGAGGTAATGTGGGAGGTGTGGGGTGTGGGGGGGGGGGGGGGGGGGGGGTTGAAATCCCAATGTCATCTTCCAGATGGATTGAGGCGATGATAAAATCCTCATCCGATTTATCGTAACTTTCAATAAGACGAGAGAGTACGTCAACGTATCCAAACTGCGTTTTGAACATGTATTCTATTCCAAAGTTGTATCACAGTAGCGTTAATGCCCAACGTTGATGGCGGTTAGCTGTGTGAACCGGAATTCCCTTCTTCAATCCGAAGATGCGCAGGAGTGGTTGGTGATCCGTCTGGAGAGTGAACCTGCGTCCCAGCAGCAGCAGCGGCAGCGATGGAATTTAGTCACGGCGAAAACTAATGCAAGTCCTTCCTTTTCGGTTTGTCCATAATTTGCTTGAGAGAGTAAAATGCGTGTGCGAAACTTGAGTAGAAGGCAGGCCCCAATTCCAGACTGTGATGCGTCGGCAGCAACGATGATGCCCAATGCAGGATCATAATGCGTCAAAAGCAAATTCGACTGGAGTACTTCTTTGAATCGCTGGAACGATTTCTGGATTCCAGACGAATTTGGCGTCCTTCGTAAGCAGCGCGTCCAATGGGTGCCGCAACTGGTGCATCTCGTGGACAAACTTTCCGTAGAAATTCACCGCACCAAGAAATGAACGTAGAGTTGTGATATCTTTGGAGGTGGCATTTTCACGATGGCTTCTACCTTGGCTGGGTCAGGATGGAGTTCTTTGGCATCTACCATGTGTCCAAGATATTTGATTTGCGGCTGAAAAATGTGGCGCTTTTCTTCCCGCAAAACGAAACCATATGCTTGGAGCCGTTGAAACAGAGCGTTAAGGTACTCATGATGCTCCTTTTCGGTTGTGCTGGGAATCAGGATGTCGTCCAGAAATGAGTCCTATCCTTTGGGGTCGGCAATCATGCTGTTCATCAGTTGCTGGAAGGCCCCAGGAGTAGATTTTACACCAGGTGCTAGCCGATTGAAACGAAAGAGACCTCGATGAGTGGGCAGCTGCTTCGAGTCGTTGTCAACTTCCACTTAAAGATAAGCATCACTGAGGTCTATGATGCTGAAATACCGCCATCCGTTAAGCTTGCTGAAGATGTCGTCTGGGATCAGGTAACAGATAATGGTTTGGTTCTAAAGCAGCATTCAGTCCGGTTGAGTAATCCGCACAAATAAGGATTTTTTCTCCTGGTTACTGATACCCTGCGATTGGAGACGTTCCTGCTATGCATCGATCTTTTCCATAGACGTGAAAGGAACTGGTCGCACAGGCTTGAAAACGTGTCTGGCATCTGGCTTGAGATGAAGTCGCACCTTAATATTCTTGCTGTGTCCGAGGCCGGGCTTGAATTCTTCTGGAAACGCAGCTTTGTACCGCTCGATCTGATTCGGTTTTACCAGCAGCAACGTGGACCTGATTACAAACTGCAGACAGCGGGGTGTCCCATAACTCGAACATTTCGATGCAGTCCATACCGAACAGGTTGATGCAATTGTTGGATACGAAGAAAGTTGCGGTTTTGGTGACACCTCCGTGCGTGACTGTACATCGGCGTTCACCATGTAAATGAAGATGATTACCCGATGCTGTTTTGGATTGTGGGAGTAGGCGATGGCGATCACAGATTTTTTTTCCACTGTTTCTGCGAGATGTCCGATGCGGTATCCAACTACCGGGAGACTTAAGATCCGTTGATGTCTACCGCCTGGTTAACCTATTAACTTGGTGAACGCAGAATATGACGTCCACGTTCTACTTTTTGAGCGCCGCTTTTGAACTGTAGCTGCCACAATAATTCTGAAGGCGTTAGCATTCCGTGATTAGTGATTCCAGCGTGCATTCACCTTCCGCGCTTGTCTGAAGCTTTGACAAAAGTCTCGTCCGGATGTCAGCGTGCTTTAAAAATCGTAACCCACCGATGGAAATCGGGCTTTTGATTTGATCTGCCGCGATATTGTTGAGCTCGAAGTCTTCACAGTGTATGTTTACCGTTCCTCTGTACGTCAAAAAATCGTCTGCTTCATTTTTGGACAGCTGGAAGCGCAGGTATCGATTGCCGAACAAGGAGATCCGAACGCTGAACAGCTCTTTAAATATCTTGACTGTTTCCTCGAACGAAAACCCACGAGGGTGCTTTGGAAGCCCAAAGTTGACGTACTTGTCATGCACACTGACGCTGAGGCTTCTCAACAGCAATCGCACTTTTGCCGCATCGTCCAACTTTGCTCCGTCCTTGAGGAAGAGATCATCGTACTTCCGGGACCACCTGCCTAACACGAGAGCATTTTCTGGACTCTCGACTGGACGAACTCCCGGATGATTGACGCCAGAGACTGAACTCCGGGCTGCCTGATGACCGATTGGAACTTGCTTGAATGCCGAAGCGTTCCATCATCTGCATCATCCAAGCCTTCTGTTCCGCCATCTGCTGATTCTGCTTCAAGATTCGCTGGTAGATATCTTGAAATTCGCCGTCTCCAGATCTTGCCATCTTGAGTGAAACTGCAGCTTATTCTAGGAGTGAAAAAACTAAAGTGACTGTTCGTTACAGCTGGTACTCTTTTCTATCTATCACTATCAACTGTTACTATGATCCATTCATGGTAACCGCAGTGCTTGCCCCCAAACATCCATAGTTTGTTGTCGACTACTATGTTAGTATCCAACCGAAAGCAAAAATATTCTCTCAATCAATGTTGTTGCTAGGGCTTATGGAATCGCAGGTTACTAAGCTTTGTCAGTTTTATCCTGAAGAGGTCAAGGGGTTTTCAGGCTCAATCGAATGTTTCCAAAAAAGTGTTAAATATGTTGCATCGCTTAACTTCTTCAACTCTGGTGAAAGTCTTGAAATTCTTTTTCGCACTCAATCAAACTGGCACGCGAAAACACACTATCCATTTTATCGGTACAAACTAACCACTTAACCAACTAATCATGTTGCCGACACCTTCCAGCAGATCAATCCAGCGGTTTCACGCAGGAATGGTCCAACAACTCCGACCAGCGGGTGGCCCGACGGCAGATTGAAGTACAAGCCAACATCGCCTCGAATCCGAACCGGCCGGAGTATCGCACGGTCACGGCGGATCGGACTGACCGTACTGGAACCGGCGACTCCCAGCAAGTTCCCTTGTACGAACAGGCGGAAGAGCGTAAGTTTAAAATTGAAATTGGCAGTAGTTCAAAATAGACTGATGGGGTATTTTTTTTTCTTTCAGGTGGCATCAAGTTGGGTCTCGGCGATTTCATCTTCTACTCGGTGCTGGTCGGCAAGGCGTCCAGTTACGGTGATTGGAACACAACGATCGCCTGCTTCGTTGCTATTTTGGTGGTGAGTATCCTTTGTATTTTATCATCAAAGAACTGTCGGTATTAACGTTGAACTATCCAGGGTCTCTGCCTCACGCTGCTGTTGTTGGCCGTCTTCCGGAAGGCCCTGCCGGCGCTGCCGATCTCAATCTTCTTCGGACTGATATTTTGCTTCGTGACGAGCGTGATTGTGAAACCGTTTACGGAAGCACTGGCATCCGAGCAGGTGTTCATTTAGTCGTCGCTACCGTCTTCGTTCAGCAAACCATGTGTAGCAATCTGGATCTGTTCGTTTTCTACAATTACGTATAATATTCCTATTATAACTTATTTCTAACAAGGGAAGATCCGGAAGTGTCCAATTATAACTCATCTTAAGCTAAAATATTAATCTTTATAATAAAATCAAACTCCAGAGAAGCTTCATCGTTTTTAATCTGCTAGAAGTTTAACTGTTTTTTTGTACAATTCATCAACCATGGGAACCATTTGAAAAAAAAATAAAACAAGTATTAAAACATCCATAATCTACGGTGCTATTATTCTGAGTTGTTGAGAAATCCCTTCAGCATACCGATCAACTCCGGATTGCACGAACGATTGATAGCTTGGGTGGATTGCTGGTTGTCCTCTTCGTCGTCGCTGGGACGGTTCATTTCAGGATCATAACGCCGACCATTTTCCTTCATAAACTGGAAAAACTCGTGGCTTTCGAGTTTCCTAACTGGACTAACGAAGTGCTCGTTGGATGATAGAAGGTTCTGCAAATCTTTCGGCGAGAGGTAATTGGAAGGATACCGGGTGGGGTTTGTCTTTTGGCGTTTACCGGTGGCTTGCTGGTTGAGGAGGTACTCTAGGGTTGAATGAAGTTCCTCTCGAGATGTTGTGGAGATTGATGGGAGCTAAACGTGGGGAAAAGATATGCAAATGAATTAACGGGACTGTCGAACTATGAAGTCTAGGTACCTCGTTTGGGTTCAGAATGTGGCGTAAATTATGCGGGGTTAGGCCCTCCGAATAGTCCTGTATGATAAGGCGTGTGAGGCATTCAGAAATTTGTTCCTCGGTGTCACTTTCCTGGAACGAGAGGATAACGTTTAACCCTTTTTGCTCGATGTTATTGAAGTTAAACATTATACAGAATCTATACGAAACATTGGTGTACCGACAAAACTCACGCAATTGTGGAGAGGGAGGTACTTCGATCTGTCAATCTGAATACGAATTCCTCCATACTGAAATAACTAACAGCTGGCAAGTTGATTTGGTTAAAAAGAACCTTAGTAAGCTGTGCATTCGATTGTCAATCCATTTTTAAACAAAATTAAAAACCACTGGTTTTCCGTAGTTTTTTTCTAGTCAAACATCAGAGAGAGATCTCTTATCGAGACGTGCAGTTAAGGTCTCACTGAATTGGTGGCATGTGTCAGTACCTCACACTCAGCGAAACTATCTACAAAGCATATAATTATTGGTGATCTTAAATTAAGTGACAATTAGGAACTGAATACCCACCGAACTGGTTGGATTGGATAGCGAACTTGCCAGTTGTCAATGTTACTTAATACTTCTACCCGTGCTGCTTGCAATCACTGACTATTTAGATTGAACCTTCCTCTCCACAAGATAAAGGCATATGTTGCCAGGTTTTACTTCCAAACCGACGGATCTCATTTTAAACATAAACCCTACCGAACCCACTTACCAACTGAATCCACGTGTTGAAGTTTAAAGAAAATTCCATCGTTTCCACGTAATGCCACCATTTGGGTGGGACGATCATTACCATACCAGGTTCCATATCGACGTGAAAAGCTTCACTTTCGACTCCTGAAAATATCTCCTCGTTAACCCAACATTCATAATCCAAGCCGTAATGAGATATTCTGTTTAGATAATTTAATGCTCCAGTTCCACCTACCAATCACGTCCGAATACGCCTCCGGACTGTAGAAATTCTCCTCGCAATACACACTGGATTCTTCATATGGCACCCGGGTTGCCTTCAGCTTTGCCTCCGGTGGAAACAGCAACCACCGCTTGCGACCATGCACCTGCACCACAACATTGCATCCATAGGTGTCATAGTGGCATGGAGTGTGCGCTCCACCGGATCCAATCCAGAAGGAAACATCCTCTCCGACATCCGGAAAGCCAAACCGCTCAAAACCAACTCCCCGACGACACTCCTCCGGGAGTTCATTGACGTACCGGTAGCTGTAGGATGCCCAGTTTTCTCGGAAATAGTCACTATTGCCCACGGCTTCTTCGTAAAACGCGATCATCGATTTGCGGATGTTCCCCCGAGTCCTCTCCCACTGTGGCTTCCGACCATTCCGTCGCGAACTACAATCCAGTAGAAATCCACCATCTTCACTTCGATTCGAATCGTCCAAACAGCGCAACCATTCCAATAACGATTGACCAATGCAGAACCAAGGAATTTCCAAATTACGGAGAACAACCGGTTCGCGAACATTCAACACTAGATCGCGAATTGCAGCTGGTTCCATCATTCAGTGCAACTACAGTAATAACACTCTTTTTGTGTGCGCCGGCTAAATTTGTAAACAAAGCAACCTAACCTTCAACAAATAAATCTAATACGAAGTGTGAAATATTTCACATACGGAAATTCAAATTAATCATCTCGTTGCAGCCGTGCCCACAGTCGGCAAATGGCCCATCCAATTTTACAGAAGATTCGGCCAATCCAATTGATGCAGAGTTTGATCTTTCCGAATGTCATCTGGATACATTTGGATTTATTTTCCAACACAAGAGCGATGGCTGAAAAATGCATGCTGATTAATAGTTCCTCAAATAACAACCGCAAAATCTCACCCCCCAACGAATGTCCACAAGTCAACGCCAGGAAGGCCCCCTGCAACATCCTCAGGTTCATGGGCTTCAACTTCTCGTTGCTCTCGGAGGTCTTTTTCGCTTTCCCACCATCTCCTTCCGTACTTTCCGGTTTGGTAGTCATCGCCGATTCATCCAGAAACTCCCCAATATGACTTCCAAACATCCGCTCGTACTCGGCGATCGTAATCTTCTCGATTATCCCCGCCTCGAACAGCCGCATGATGCTAGAAAAAAAATACCATCAACCTAGATAACCAACACAAAATCCCAAACTTACACTTCATTCAAACTATCCAGAAACGGCGAACCAAACTGCACGGCTACGGCGGAATACCGCGTGTACAGCTTCTCGCTCAGCTGAAAACGATGAGCACCGTACCGCTTGGTGTTGAAGTAGAGCGTCTCGCGTCCGCCAAACACGGCCCGTTTGGAATTGTCCACCAGGATACGAATGCCTTCCTCGACGGATGACACCAGATAGGATTCATTGTGCGACTGCTGCTGGGTTATCTGATACAGCCGCTGCAGAATGCCGGTACTGTTGACCAGAGCCGCTTGGAAGGCACTCTGCCGTTCCACCAGAAGTTGGTAGCCTTCGCGTTGCATGAAGATCTCCAGCTTTCCAAGAGTATCTGGATCAGAGAATAGGTAAGCATTTCGCATAAATACCGATTCACCAGAATTACCTATTGGTCCTTCGCGAGCAGGTCTGGCCAGTTGGGAAGTCAGTTGAGCAGAATAGACGTCACCCAGAACGTACGTCGCGCATAACCACAGGAGAATGGAAAAAAATCGGGACACGTGTCCATTGTACGGAATCGTGGCAGCTGAAACGGAATTCAGTTTAGCACTCTTTTCCACCGAATAATTTGTTGGAACTCATACACTGCCTCAGATAAACGTTGATTGTGTACCAGATGCAGCGATCCAGTGTCGGATGCTGTGACATTCCGGCGATTTCTGCCCCTCCGGGCAAAGTGTCGTGATTCATCTCCTGAATGTACTGCATGTGGTAGAACGAGGAACATCGTTTGACCTGGAACCGCCTCGTCCGTGCCATCCTATCCCGAAACCAGTCCTCCAATCGGTAGGGCATGGCAATGATTATGTAAAGAATAGGTCCCGATATCAAGATTGTCAGCAGAACCAGCGGCCATACCGTCACCTGAAATGGCCTTACCAAAGCCAGCGCTTCGCTGAGCTTCCTGGGAGCGTGCGTGACAAACGCTGCCGAATCCGCTAGAGTAAAAAACGAAAACTCCACTGCTTGCATCCGTTCCCACGTCACGGCCACATCACCTAGGAACAGATCTACCTCGCGTCTCTGCAGCATGCCGAGGGCTCCCGTAAAGGTGGCATTCTCCGCAGGGCCAATCGCCGTTCCCTGTATCCGGTCCTCTTGATCAATGTACTTAAAGCTGAAGTTCATGCGATGAGCGATCAGCTGTATCAGATTGTGATCCCTACCACCAGTCACCTCGAATGCGGTTTCTTCATTGTCCGTACTGTTGCTGCTAAGCTCCAGTTGGTCGTTTTCCGTATCGTTGAACGAAGATTCATTTAGCTTGCTGTAGGTTACAAAATGCCATGGCGGTTTCTACAAAATCATCACCTTAAAAAGTGTACAATCAAACATCAATCTATCGATCTCACATGAATAACCGGAATAGTAAACACACGCCCCTCGAAGTTCTTGTACACCGTAGTGGGAGTTGGCAGCAGGGGAACCTTCTGAAATGTCATGTCATTTCCGTCAAACCAATTCGTGCTCAACAGTTCTCCTCGGTTGTTCGGCTTGACCTGGTTGTAGAATATCCGGAATATGTTCTTCCGAGGATTCGTAATCACTGCCACCCGCAGGGGTTCTCGGAGAAGTGACCGATCTAGCTGGGTAGGAACCTTTCGTACTCCCCAGTAGAATATGTACAGGCTCAGACGATGAGCGAGGCGTCGTTCGATAAGATCCTCGAGTAGCTTCTCCGGGTGGCAGAAGAGCAAACTGGTGGTTTCCAACGATTTCTTCAGGTTACTACCGATGTACTGGAAGTATTCGTCGAGGTTGTTGAAGATGCAGGTCGGAATGTTGTGGTGGTGGATCATCACGGTCAGTCGATCGATCTTGTCGATTTTGGTGTCGTTGAGCACAAGAATGGCAAGGGTCTTCGGAGCCTGTAGGTTGATCATTTCCGATAAGCCGAGCACCATTCCGGAATGGTTGGATCCGTCCGGAATGGGGGCCAAGTGGGCATGGAAAGCCGTTCCTGTAATTATTCGAATTAAATTGCACGATACATTTTACTGGGAGGTTGAGCCGACTGTCGGGATTAGGGATTGGGTTTCACGTAATTCAATTGGCGCGGTGGTTATCTGGGTTACCTTATTTCCAGGATTAGCACCGAAAATATCGAAAAGTTCAGTTTTTTTTTTACAATTGCAAGAATATAAGAGAAGATCGGAAAAATATGTTTTGACAACTTTATGAAAGCTTGCGAAATATTCCGATAATTCGACAATGATTTTTCATTAGGGCCTAACTGAGCGTAAACAATGACTTTTTCCGTAGTCCCGTAGTGAAGTTTGTTTTGTGTGCTAGACGGTAATACAGTGAGTTTTAGTGTGCAAACGTAGTAATGGTGGCGAGTTCGGGGTGGGACCCAGGGCTACCACCCTCAGCAACGGACATGTAGCCAACTATTCCGACTTGGACGGGCCGCCTTGGCATTGGTCAACTATAGATTTTGTCGCTGTATGCCACCGTAGCGAAACTAAGTTGAGACCAACTTAGTTTCGCTACGGTGGCATACAGGAAGCCAATGAATAACATCCTGCCGCCCTAGATGGAGGTATGACCTGGCTGATTGGACCAACTATCAAAAAGAAATTTTCGAAAATCTCTTCAGCAATATACCTTCCTGTACTGATGACTTTATACAACGGTTCTTTGATATTGCCGAACATCACATTCCCAGAACAAACGGCTCTCCTCGTAGGAAGTCAGTTCCCTGATGAAATCCTTCGTTCCGCGATCAGGCTCCGCGGCGATCGAAAAGACTCCACTTCACTGCGTGGGCAGCGGCCAAACGGGCGAAACAAAATAGTTGGCATCAATTCCTTTCCTCCATTAATCCTGAAAGCACGTCTAAGGATCTGTGGGATAAAGTCCATAGATTGATTTAGTCCGCATCGAGCTCTCATGCCGTGCGGTTCTATTTTCTTTTGCTGAAGGAAGTATTTTTGCTACCTAAAGCTATAACAAAATCAAACAGCACTTTTCAGTGCTTAACATTACCTGCACAATTTTTATTTTTTACCCTTATTTCTTTTCGATCCTTGTCTGGACCCTACGCGAGGTAATCCGACTTGGATATCGATTTGGAAAATTCCTCTTTGACCCTTCGGATTCTTGTAGAATCTGCTTGGAAGTTGATTAGGAGAAAACGTATAAATTCTAATCATTTTGGAGAAAATGGCGCCTAAACGCAAAAGAAAGGGACAATCTCTGGATTCCCCTTCTAACAATATTGATTTGAGCAATCAATTCGATATTCTGACTGATGATGAGAATGATCCATCAGTCAGGCAAAAATCTTCGAAGCATTCCCGAATTAATGCAGGGAAAGAAAAGGTTCCACCTATTGTGGTAACAACATCTGATTTTCATGGGCTCCGTAAGGAACTCACGAATTTCATAAAAGATTCGAAATTTTCCTTTCAAATTGGTCGTCGGGGTGAATGCCGTGTATTGGCTGAAACCTTGATCGGATTTAAACTTCTCGTGGAGTATCTTGCTCAAAGAGGCATCAAATTCTTTACACATGACACCAAAACTGAACGTCTGTTCAAGGTGGTCTTAAAAGGTCTAGCCAGTGGTGAATCCCTGAATGAGATCAAACAAGAAATTATCAAATTGCTTGGAGTTACACCAGTTCAAGTGATAAAGATGAAAAAGAAATCCCAACCTGGCGATTCTCGCAATGGGATTTCTAACGATTTTTATTTAGTTCATTTTAAATCAAATGAACTGAATAACCTCAAGGCATTGGAAAAAGCCAGCCTTATGCTCCATGTCAGAGTGAAGTGGGAACACTTCAGGAAGACTGGAGGAAATTCTCAACACCTCACCCAGTGCCGTAAATGCCAGGGATGGGGTCACGGAACAAAAAATTGTCACATGGATGCCAAATGCATGCATTGTGGCGATTCCTCTCACGCCAAGGACAACTGTCCTGTGAAGGATCCCAAAAAATTTAAATGTGCGAATTGTGGTGGAAACCACAAATCCAATTTTTGGGAATGCAAGACTCGCAAAGCGATCTTGAATTCTCGTGCTAAGCATCAGGTAGGGACCGCTTCACGTTCCCGACCAGGTAATTATTCCTCGGCTGTTAACAACGGTCATCGAGGAGGAAATCCAACATTCGTACCGCAATGGTCAGCGAAGTACAAATGTACCCGTAAGTACAAACAGAGCACAAGTTTTCAATGCTCAATTCTTACCTGTTGGTAGCAATGTACAGCTAGGTAATGGAGCTTCCTACGCTGCCGTTACAGCCGGTAGAAACCAAAATTCTACCAGAAATGTTGAAGATTTTGACTTAGGTAGCATAACCACTCCAAAAATGGATTTTTTACAGAAATCATTAATCGATATGATTAATGGAATGTTAAATACAAACTCCATGTTTGATGCAATTCAAACTGGTATAAAATTTGCAAACAATATTGTCATGACCCTGAAATTCAGCAATGGGTATTAAGACACTGAATATTTTAAATTGGAATGCTCGATCTCTTAAAAATAATGAAGACGAGCTGTTTAACTTTTTACGAGTTCATAACGTGCATATTGTCGTTGTAACCAGGTGATAAAATAAAAAGGGATCCTAATTATTTCGTACACCGCAATGATCGTCTTGAAAGTCCAGGTGGTGGCGTTGCCATAATTGTTCATAGGCGTATCAAACATCAAATTCTTTCTTCATTTGATACCAAAGTTTTTGAAACTTTGGGGGTTTCTGTTGAAACAAAATTTGGTCAACTTACACTATTAGCTGCCTATTTACCATTCCAATGCGTAGGTCAGCAAAAGAATCTTCTCAAGGGTGACCTACAGAAGCTTACCCGTAATAGGTCAAAATTCTTCATTATTGGTGATTTTAATGCAATACACCGATCGTGGAATAATGCTCAAAGTAATTCCAATGGTAATATACTATTTGATAATTGTTCTGCGGGTTATTACACTATCCAATACCCAAACAGCCCAACTTGCTTTTCTTCTGCCAGAAATCCCTCAACTATTGATTTGGTCCTAACTGATTCATGTCAACTTTGTAGCCAATTGGTTACCCATGCTGACTTCGGTTCGGATCACCTTCCAGTAACTTTTGAAATATCTCAAGAAATAATTTCTAATCCCAACAGTTCTACTTTCAATTATCATAGAGCTGATTGGAACCAATATCAAACATTCATGGAATATAACTTTGATCCTAATATTCCTTTGGAAACTAAAAATGATATCGATAATGCTCTTGACTCTCTGACTACTTCCATAGTTGAAGCAAGAGCTGTCTCAGTTCCAAAATGCGAGGTAAAGTTCAATACAATTATAATAGACGACGATCTTCAGCTTTTGATCCGTCTGAAAAATATCCGTAGAAGACAATATCAAAGAACACGCGATCCCGCCATGAAAGTTATCTGGCGAGATTTGCAAAAACAAATTAAAAAACGCTTCTCTGCCCTGAGGAACAAACAATTCGAAAATAATGTGTCAAAATTAGAGCCGAGTTCCAAACCTTTTTGGAAACTCTCCAAAATTTTAAAGAAACCTCAAAAGCCTATTCCAGCGCTCAAAGAAGGTGATAAAATATTGCTAACAAATGTGGAAAAAGCTCAAAAACTTGCTGAGCAATTTGAGAGTTCCCATAATTTCAGTTTGGGTCTTACTAGTCCTATTGAGAATCAGGTTTCTCTTGATTATCTGAATATTTCCTCAAGGGAAAATATTTTTGATGAATCCTGGGGTACTGATTTGGATGAAGTAAAAACTATAACTAAAAAGTTAAAAAATATGAAGGCTCCAGGTGATGATGGAATTTTCTATATACTCATCAAAAAACTCCCAGCGAGTACCTTGTCTTTCATGGTAAAATTATTTAATAAATGTTTTCATTTGTCATACTTTCCTGGCAAATGGAAAAATGCCAAAGTTGTTCCAATTTTAAAGCCCGAGAAAGATCCAGCTGAAGCTTCTAGCTACAGACCAATAAGTTTACTTCCTTCAATCAATTTGGATTTCGCCATGGCCATTCAACTACTCATCAACTTTTGAGAGTTACTAATTTAATTCGTTCAAACAAATCTGAAGGCTGCTCAACTGGAGTTGCTCTTCTAGACATAGAAAAAGCATTCGACAGTGTTTGGCATGAAGGTTTGATTGCTAAATTGAAAAACTTTAATTTTCCGCTCTATATTATAAAATTAATTCAAAATTATTTAATTGACAGAACTCTGCAGGTAAATTATCAGAATTCCAAATCTGATCGACTACCTGTTAGAGCTGGAGTTCCTCAGGGTAGCATTCTTGGGCCGATACTATATAACATTTTTACTTCCGACCTCCCTGATTTGCCTCAGGGTTGTCAGAAATCCTTGTTTGCTGATGACACAGGCATCTCCGCTAAAGGAAGAAGTCTTCGTGTCATTTGCAGGAGACTGCAGAAAAGTTTGGACATTTTCTCTTCTTATTTACAGAAATGGAAGATTTCTCCCAACGCTTCCAAAACTCAACTAATAATATTCCCACATAAACCTAGAGCTTCTTTTTTGAAACCTAGTAATAGCAACAATCAATGTGCAACTAGCGATTTGAAATTGGTTCACTGTTGTAGAACCCCTAGGTCCGAAGTATACCTTGCAGTCTGCACCTTGCAATAATTCTTGCGCTCTTCGGTACCTTCCGGTACTAGTATCTTGGTTGTTGTTTTGATTCACTCTGTTATTTTGACACAACATTTGAGAATGTGTTGGTGTGAGCTACGTTGTTAGGGGCGAATCATTGAGCTTGGGACCGATGTGCTAGTACTGACTGAGCCAAGAAAAATATCGTATTTGTTTGGGACCTACTGGTCTTAGAGTTAGTCTATGGTAATAGTCACATCGTTACTATGAGCGGTGTTCCAATTTCCTGGTCAAGCGAAGTGAAATACCTTGGTCTATTACTTGATCAAAAATTAAATTTTAAAAATCACATTGAAGGCATTCAAGCCAAATGTAATAAATATATAAAATGTTTATATCCTCTTATAAACAGAAAATCCAAACTATGTCTGAAGAACAAACTACTAATATTTAAACAAATTTTTAGACCGGCCATGCTTTATGCTGTTCCAATATGGTCTAGTTGTTGTGCTACCAGGAAAAAAATACTTCAAAGGATTAAGAACAAAGTTCTGAAGATGATTTTGAAGCTGCCTTCTTGGTACAGTACTAACGAAGTACATAGAATTTCGAATGTTGAGACTTTAGAACAAATGTCCAACAAAATAATTAATAATTTCAGACAAAAATCGTTGCAATCTTCTATTGCAATGATTAATTCCCTTTATACTTAGTTAAGATTAATTTTAGTTTGTTTTTAGTTTTAAGATTATTATTGTTATACTGACACGCAGGAATAAAAACCTGTTTAAAATACTGAACTGCTAAGGCATGAACAATGTAAACAAAATTAGATACATATTTTAACAATTAAGGTTGATACGTTACGGTAGTAGCTGGAGCACCTAGATTAACATGAAATGTAAATATGAATAAATTTGGAACAAATAAAGAGTTAAAAAAAAAAAAAAAAAAAAAAAAAAAAGGGGGTGTGTTGGTGGTTTTTTTTTTAACCATACTAATGTATAAATGGTACCTGGCATCGAAAGCTCTCAGTTAATAGCTGTGGAAGTGCATTTAGAACACTAAGCATTGTGAAAGCAATAAGCTTGAAGTGCTAAATAAGAATAAGAAGAAGAAGACGGGGCAGACAACCATTGGTTCGTTGAATCAATATCCTTGACAGTAATCAAACCACAGATGACTCCGAACACCTTGCTGACCACTTCTCCCAATCCGCATCTTCCTCCAATTACCACGATCATTTTCTATCACAAAAAAAAACAACCCCTCCCTATTTAAATACTGACACGGATCAAGACCCAGGTAACCAATAAGCATTAGAATATGCAGTAAATCAACCCTAAATCTGCATTTCAGATGCTACAAGCATTATACTAGCATTGTATCAGCATCTTGAATGCTCTCTGTTGTAAAGTTGCATTTAAAATGCTACTTAAATGCTTGTAGCCTGTAATAAGCGTTTAGAATGCAAAATAGCATTAATGAAGTATTATCATAGCATTGCAGTAAAGCAGCCGTATATTGGGCCAAAAGCGGCATTTATGTTGCATTTAAGGCGACTTAATTGCTTGATAGACTGCTGTTAAGACGCTTTGGAACTGCTGGGAGTATAACCTTGATTTTTCGTTTGATGAGTTAGAGTCTGCTCGGTACAAAATACATGGTTCATCTGCAGGCCCAGACTACGTGGGTTACCCTCTTATCTAGAATCTTCCTCTCAGAGGAAAATCCAACCTTCTATCTTTGTTCAACAACACCTGACAAAATGACGAAATACCTGAATCCTAGGTCTAAGGTCTAATCATTCCTATCCCAAAACCTGACAAAGATAGAGATAGTGCCGGCCCATCACCCTCCTCAATTGTATGACTCATGGAATCTAAGGGTTTGCTCGAAAACCGGCAGTTTGTTTTTCGACCAGTTAAATCGACTAACGATTTCCTCACTTTCGTTGATTCTCACCTGGAGAGAGGAATGCATGGCGACGTTGTATCTCTTAATAAAGGGTGTTACAATCAAAATTTGGTCAAACAGTAATCCAAACAGTGTGAAGCCAAATTATGTTTCTTTTTCAAGTTCAGTTAATACAAAATACAGGAGAAATATTCAGCTAAGCTTCCTTTTTACCGAATGCGAATTGCCGGGACTTTCGTTTAACACCTGCCATAAGATTTTGTTGTCTCCTTGTCCACTTTATTCGCCGCAGAACACCAGTTTGCCTTGAACTGTTTCTCGCTCACAACAGCTTTTTGAGTCTCCTTAAGGTTCCGCTTGACGATGGCCCAATATTGTTCGATTGGGCGGAGCTCTGACGTGTTGGGGGGGGGGGGGGGGGGGTTCTTGTCCTTAGGCACCACTTGAACGTTGTTGGCAGCATACAACTCCGTGGCCTTTTTTCCGTAATGGCAAGATGCCAAATCCGGCCAAAATAGAACGGAACAATTGTGTCGCTTCAGGAAAGTCAGTAGACGTTTTTGTACGCACTCGCTCCGATAAATTTCCTGGTTGACGGTTCCGGTTGCAATGTAAACGTTAATCTTCAAGCCACAGATACAGATGGCCTGTCACACCAGATATTTATTCGAGAACTTTGAATGTTTAATGTGCTTGAAAATATCTGCCACCTTTCCCCGTCCGGTTGCCGTTTAAAATTCCTGTCCAGGAAGCTGTTTAAAGTCTGCCTTGACGTAAGTTTCATCGTCTGTACCACGCAATCAAAACAAATACGTTTTTTTTTCTTAGCTCAGTCGGTACTAGCATATCGGTCCCAAGCTCAATAATACCAACAATCAATATGCAAGTAGCGATTTGAAATTGGTTCACTGTTGTAGAACCTCTTGGTCCGAAGTACACCTTGAAGTCAGCACCTAACTATACATATTTGCGCCTTTGTTTGGATTTGCTGTGTTATTTTGACAGAATATTTGAGAGTGTGTTCGTGTGAGTTCATTATAAGGGGCGTATTGTGTGGCCCGGGGGGGGGGGGGGGGGGGTTATAAAAAGTCACTTTTTGCGTGACATAATTAATGGACGTTCCCTTTCTCGGAATTTTTTGCAAATTCTCTCGCTTTCTTGATTGCCGATTTAGAGGCAAACTTGATTTTCATATTAAGGGCTGGCAGAAGATTGCAGATGCTCTCCGTCGATTCACTTTCAATTAATGATTTGACCATTAACAACTAACAATTTTCAAATCGTCAAAAAGAAACGAAGTTATTAAGATGAGGTCTGGGAAACGACTCGACCGTTGCTGCAGACATGATGACAAAATTCAACTTTGGTCCCAGCATCATATCGTCTACCGCATCAACCACACCAGCAAACACTTTTAATCGGAATACCGACGAAAAGCTCCGTTTAAAATTCGGATGACTTTCCTTCAGCTTTCTTTCGTCCTGTTTCCTGACTTTGCCCACAAATCTCCTCATCTGGGGCAACATTTGTAGCGCTCTTCTAGCAACTTGTTCATTTTCCACCTAACGAGCTTCGCAGAATTTCAGTGGAAAAACAATTTTACATCATTTTTGTCCAAAGCTCTCCGTAGGTAGGTAATCCTAGTTATCAAAAATATCGTCATGCATCAATTGGTCGACATTTTATATTTCCGGAGAAATTTGTGAAATGGGCGATTCTGCTTTTGTATACAAACATTTAAATCGACGATTTCTCACGAATAAAGGCTCAATTTCTTTAACTAAGCCCACAATCTGGTAAAAGAAAGCTTCTGCTATCCAATTGTGGTCTTAATTTGTCAAATTGAGCTTCTATTCGTTAAAAAACGTCGATTTAAATGTTTGTTTACAAAAGCAGATTCACCCATTTCGCATTTTTTTCCGGATTTAGTCTAGTTAACAGGGGTTGAAAAATGCACAGCTCATTTTTTGAGAAGCATTCGTTTATAAAAAAAAATGTCTGATGCATTTGGTACCCTTGTTTTTGCTGTAAGGTGACTGGCATAATAGGTTTTTGTCCACTGCAGTAACAAATGTTAGTCTATTATGCAAACGCACTGAGACTTTATGATGTTTCAAAAATGATAGCAGTGTTACCACCCCAGGTTGGCGGAACTCGTCAAGCATATAAAATGAAAAAATATTGTAAAAAACTTTCAAAGTTAGCCTTTGCACTGAAATTTACAGAAAGACATACAATAGCTATGCTTAAGTCAAAAGGATCACAAAAGGAGTTCTAGTCAAGTAAAATACAGACAAAAGTAAGTTATGTGCGAAACCTCACATGTCACAGCCATGTAGCTAGATTTTCTAAGAGGTACATTTTTGAACAGGCTGAAAAAACCCCGCAGAAAATGATCCACATGCCAATGTCAATCACTGTTCATTCCGTTAATGAGATTGTTGAACCGAGTAGATGACATAAACGCTCCTCGAATCGTTGAAAAAGGTGTGAGTATGGTTCCTTCCATATGACAAAAATTCCCGATGGATTTTGAAATTCCCGACTTTTTCCCGCATATTTTCCGATGATTTTGGATTCCCGCATTTCCCGAGTCTGTGGCCACCCTGATATTTGATTCAAATAACGATATGCTAGATTCAAATAAAACTATTTTTGAATCTACATCCAGTCGTATGGACGCTTTATTTAAAAATACAAAAAATGTTTGCTTTGAAAGTAATAACGTTTATATTTGATTCAAAGAAAATTGCAACTAGGTCCTGAGTCAAAAATATTTTTCTTTGAATTCAAAGTGATTTATTTTTGATATAAATATCCATTTCTCTGCGTGCACCCCTCCCCATTGCTGAAGGGATCAACGGCGCCTTAATGATGATCGTTATCTATAGTTTTATGAATAATTGAGTGTTTGTTATTATACTTACCTAGTGAATAGTCACTTTCATATAGTTTGTAGCACTTTCTCTAATGTTAAATATGTTTACTTTAGATAATGTAATGCTTAATATTTAACTGGTTCTTGATCTTACTTAAAATGCTTACTTAACAAAATATAATTAGCACCTCCACTTTTAACTTTTATTATATTATTATTTTTTCTTATTTACTTTTCCGCGTCGTGAATCTAAATCAATCATTAAGGCGCGCCTCGGATAGAGTTGTAATAACGAACACCAACTTTATTGGAGGAACCGGGAGGGTCCACTAAGGTTCTGCACTAACATTATCATTACTAACACAGAACCCCAGGCCAACGTTCAGCAGCTTCTAATTTCCAACTTATGCTTTCCTATCTTCAATCTATCACTTGTCTTTAATTTTTTTTTTTTTCTTTTTTTTTTCTGCATATCTATTATACATCTACTCTTAGCCACATTTGCATTTTTGTTCTATCAGATTTTAAAGGAATTTAAATTACCATTATTCTATAGCATTCTAAAATTATTTCAATTCTCGTTCACCTTTATCTATATCTTTGTATTTTTGTAGTAGTTTACCAACAAAATTAGCCCTTAAGATAGGGCGTTGTGATAATATCACCATATATTAAACATTTTCCATTTCTATCTCCTTTCCGGTGTTTTACGTGCGGAGACATCAAGTAAATCATCTAAACGACATGTGATCAACCCCATTCGAAGGAGGGTAGATAGGATTTATCTTATTTTTCAATAGGGCCCGTTCAAAAACCACGTACCCTTTTTTGAAAGGTCCCCCTTGATTTTATTTTTTTGGGGGGTTTATGCATAGCCCCTAATAACAAACTTCAACCGGTGAGTCAAAATCAACCTCTTAAAATTAAATGCTTTGCTGATTGATCCCGATACTCAAACGTTAACAGTGCCTATCTGACCAAAGTTGGTTACCTTCGTCTGAAAGCGTGCGAGTAGTGGATCAATCGGAACAGATGCAGGCCTTGACAAATGAGCTCTGATGCTGCAACCTGCACTCTTAGAAGAAAACAAAATATCTATTTCTCCGCTTGCACATACTGTAGATGACGATTATGAAAATCTTACAATAACTATGCATTTCTTGACATACCCAGAGCCTTGATTTGAAGATTTCATTAAGTTTTGATTAGTTATCTAATTGATGAATCTGTTCGTGTGAATATCATGACTAATTTTCTTAGCTGAATGCTGACATCTTCAATGCCTTCAACGTTTGGTACAATTTGTTTGGGCTTCACTGTGTAGTTGGCCCTATTTCACAAACCGCCGCCGTGAAAATTTTAGACCTACCTGGCACTCATCAATAATTTTTTTTTCTAAATCACATGATACCTGTTTCTAACAGGAGTTTCGAATTACCTTCGACAGATCCAACTCCTCGGCCAAGCAGACACCAACAAACGCAACCGACCAGCCACATTGCTTCACTAGTTGTTAACGCGAACCATTTTCCGTTTTTATAGGCTAAAGGTGGAAACCGTTTAAAATTGCAATTCATAATTGATGACACCTTTCTTTCTGTGGCTGTCGATCGAACGAGCCAATCATCTTCCACGACAGTTCTCGCGATTTTCTTCTATAGATGGGTGGGCGATAGAGGCATAAGGAATTCTTCAAAACCGGCGCCATCACAAGCACAACACAAGTGGTCGTTCGTATTTTTGTCAAAATTAAAACATTAACTTTTGTTGTATTTTTTTTTTTCTTTTTCGATTTTCATGAAAGAGTTTCATTTTTTTTCAATACGGGTCTAGGTGTGAATCTGGGTTGTGTGAATCGTGTGATTTTTAATATTTTGGGTGTGTGCTGATCCATGTCCGATTTCGGGTGAAATTGTTCCACTTCTAGCTGTTCTCTATGAGACATTTAAAAGAGGATGAATTGCCTCTTCATTTCAGCTTCAGTTGTATATTAATAAAGTGGTCAGAGAATGCTTGGTTTTTATTTATGCTTTTTTTTTCGCACATTGCATTTGAACTGATTCCTGTTTTCCGGTGTTCTTTTTTTTTTGTTCTTACTCCTAGAGTAATAAATTAAAAGTTAATTTTCAGTTCCTGTTCTTTTTTGCTGCTTTTGCAATTTCCTGTTTTCGTACCAACCAAAGTGATTGAAAAGAAAGAGTGAGAATTTTGTTTCTTGTTCTACTCGTAGCTTAAACAATGATAGATATAGCTGGGAATTACTGTCATTGAGAGAAAACCAATCAGAGCTGGTCTTCCGAAATTCGAACATGACGTAAGGCGCCCTTTTAAAGGCGACGAAACAAATATTTTTATAGCTAAACTTAGTTCGCGATTAGGCCCACCTATGCCTTTTATTGACTTGATGAAGATTGCTCGCCATTTTCAAGACATTTTCCCCACTATATTCAACATTGCTTTATTGTTTTCAACAGTTGAGCTTCGAAACTTCATTTGTATTTCAGTTAGATAACAAAACATCGACCGCCACACTTAGTCAATTGGCGGTTAAGGGAAAAATTCAACACAACAGAAATCAAATTCGGATTTTCTTCCTCGCACTAAGTTAGCTTCTCTCTGCCATTCTTTTGTTTTCACTTGTCGTCTATTTTCAACATCATCCTACGCTTGCTTATGCCTCTAGACTTGTTGGTTTTTCTTCTTGCGATCTGCATATCAATCAGATAGGATGGTTATAACAAAACTTAAGGACATTTTTTCATAGACTAGCTAGTTTAATAAATACGATTTTTTTTTGTTTCAATAGCGTTCACTTCTCAATGATCTAGAATATAATAGTCATAATAATAATAAGCTTTAAATTATAAATTATAATCGTAATATTTAGCAACTTAAAAAAAAAACACGAAAGAAACATAAAACGGCAGCACTTTGTTGCTAGATCACCTATTGGCTTGCTCCAAATGTGTTTTATGTTTTCGGGCGAATGAGCTGGATTACGTTTAAAAAGAATATGCATGTATCGATAAGAAACGTGATTAAAATTACACGAGCACCTTTTCCCTTAAATACGGAAACTACTATTTGACAGTAAAAAAATGTAAATCTGCGTCATTAATTCCCCCTCTCACTCTCTGCCTCGTTCATCGTTCGCTCTCGCAAATTATCTACCCACAATGTTGTATTTAAACGGGAAGGACCCTACTACTGGTGACTTTCGAATGCCGAAAAAAATAATGTTTCACAAATAAATTTAGACACGAAAGAAAAAGAACTTATTCCTCCTTCAACCCTGCTTACCCTCGTTCAGCTCACTCTATATTTTTGGTACCAAAAAAAAAACTCTTAACTTGTAAAAACATCACAATTTTGGTTCGCCGAAATTCTATGCATAATTAATCGACTGTTCCTAAACCCTCCTGCTGACTTGCTTTCTTAAAATCCTAACCCCTTCCTGTCGTCTTCACTTACCCTCAATCTCTAGCACTCACGAATCGACCCTCGCATCGTCTTCGTCTTCCTTCGCTTCCGTTTGTTCCGATGCAGTGCCCACCTTCACTGTAGGATCGTCTCCGGATGGATTCCTCCGTTTGATCTTACTGGGACTGGGGCAACCCGTTGCCAAATTTGACGTCGTGCCCGTACTTAAACTGCTTCCGCTTACGGCTTCTGACTTAACACCTTCTTCCGATTCCTCCTTTGGAGGCATTGTCGCCGACGGTGATAACGCCGTTGCCTTTGATGAAACTCCGGCACCACCACCATCCTCATCGTCCTCGTCGTCGTCCAAACACTCAAATATTAGCTCGATGTGACTTTCGATGTCCTTAATAAGATTTCGCTGGTACAGTTCCTGTTCACTGAGACCCTGCTGCTGATGCTTTGATTGCTCCTCTTCGGAGGGATTGCTTTTAACTTTATCCTCCGACGAATCGGCTGCTTTGCTGTTACTACTGGCACTACTACTAATACTACCTGACTCGTCTTGTTGCACACTCTCTTCTCGTTTTCCACTGCTGGCTGCCACTCCGTCTTGCTCCATACGTTCTGCAACTTCTTCTTTTTCCTGCTTCGGCTGCTCTTCGGAGCAGTTCATAGCCTCCGAGCTCCCTTTACTCGTCGTCGAGTCCTCTTCCTTATCGTCCCTCACTGGCTTCGCCAATGTCGACTCTTCCGGTTGCTGTCGTTCATTGTCCGTCTCCTCACTGGAATGGTTTGCAATCTGCTGCTGCTGATGCTGGTGTTGATGTGGAGTCTTTTCCTGTTCCTGCTCCGGTTCGGAAACCGGCGAACGCAAAATAGGCTGTCGTTGAACTTGAGATTGTTGTTGCGCTGAGCTGTTGTTGATGGTCATCTTCCGACGCTTCGGTGGCGTCTCCTCTGTTCAAGAGAAAAGAAACCCAATTAGGTAAACCTGCCGAATTGAGTGAACATAATTTGAACATTACCGTCACTGTACATTTCGTCCTTGAACTTGAGCAGAACCGCGTGCAGCGAGTTCTGCAGTAGCGTTTTTACCGAGGCCGGAATCCCCGTCCGCTGGCCGATGATGCGGATCGCCTGCAGATCACCGCAGATGTCCTCGAGATTACTTTTGTCCGGCAGCAGCTGACAGATCGATTCCAGCAACCGGGGCACGACCAGCCGGGATTTGACCTGCGGTAGGTAGAGGTTGGGGTTTTGGAATTTTAGGAGAAAATCTATACGGACGTGAATACTGCCACCGGCCGAATTTTTGGACCTAAGGAAGGACTTGTAATAGCTTCAAAATTCTTGCATTCCAGTTGAACTGAACATGGCGGTACTATCCAAAGATTTAGTGGAACATCCTCAATCCGTTACATACCACTTCCACAGCAGAACCACAGAACTACAAAAACTCCGGGCAACAGCGGAGGGAACTGTTACTGCTTTTTTTTTTTTAATTTTCGAATCATATTGGCACTTAAATAACACTTTCAGTTTTCTGTTTCTTGTCTGATCGCAAAAAAGCACAACAATTTGTTTTTCCCCTTCGTTTATTACACACTCACCTTAGGATAGTATATTTCGATAAAGTTTGCAATCACCGGATCGTTCAACGACAGTCTTTCGTCTCTCAGAATCTCATCGATATAATCTACCAGCAGTGGATTCTTGATCAACAGCTCCGCGTATCTACAAAACAAGTCCAGTGGTAAGCAACATCAGAGCAAGCAAAAAACGGTAGGTAACCCACCTGTTGGTTGTTTTGTTATTGTAGATGCCAACCCAAAACTTGGCAAAGATGTTAAAGTGCAGCACGACGGCTTCGATTCCGGTGAGCAACGACAGATGCACCAAAGGTTCGTTGAATTGACTGGAGGTAACGGCCACCCGGAACATGATATCCAGAAACTCGTGATATGGACGGTAGAACAGTTCTAGTGCGAGATCAAAGTCCTTGTCTAGGCCCTGTGAAATAATAATTCCGATTTAGTTAAGAAATTCTAATCGTTGATTGCCGAAACCTACCTTCTCGCAAATTTGCGACTGCGGTATGTTCATCTGGACCATGGGCCGGGGTGGACGGGGAGTATTCTTCGACACCGGCGGCCAAGTTGCCTTCATACCTCGTCTGGGGAAGTACGAGCCCAGGGGACCCATAGTATGTGCAACGTTCTGAGTGTGACAGTGCGCTAGCAGCGGTACCAGCACGGTGCTGATGATCTCCGGAGGGGCACATTTGACCAGTTCTTTGAGAACCTCCAGAGCGAGATTTCGCATCTCCGGTGGGTTGAAGGTGTTCAGCAGGGTTGCCAACCTACGTACGGCGTCCGGAAGCCCTTTCATCAGTGCCGGTGGGGGACGTTTTTTCTGCTCTCGACAACTGGCTCGAAGGGTGCTGATGAGAAGTATGACTTCGGTTAACAGTTCTTGCAGGTCACCAAACACGTGACAAGCGGTAGCCTCGTGATACATAGAGTGCAGTGTGTGAAGAGCGTCGAAACAAAGTGTGATGCCTCCGTTCAGTACTACGAACAGTCGATCGTCGTCGTTATCGACCAGGATCCGAAGGGCAGCTATTAGCGTTCCCCACGAAACCCGTGCGTCCAACCCGTTCAAGTAGGCCGTCAGAGTGGTTCTGCGAAAGATAGTAACTTCGCGTTGTTCCGCTTCCGTAGCATCCGGATGCCGTTGTGCGAAGAGCGTCATTAGCCGGAACAGTTCATCCACCGCCAGTGGGTACTGCGTGGGATGGGGCGTGATGTTCTTGAATGCCCACTGCAGGTTTTGATGAGCCGCTAGTTGACGGGTTAGCAAACGGCTTTGTTGGCAACACATCCGGAGCAATCCGTAGTACACCGGGAGCATGGCGCGATTGTAGGTGACAATCTCCGGATCGTCGTGATCGGCTCTGTTGATTAGTTCAGGGTTTAGATTCACCAGAATGAACGGGAACTATTCAACGGATACTTACAGTATGTAATTAAATGCGATATTCCTTGTGATGTCCGGGCAGTTTGCTACGAGCTGTGCGTTCTCGGGACAATCCAGCGTCGCCTGGTACCAGAATGCAAGCAAAGCCTGCTTGTTGTGATGCGCTGGAACCGAGGGCTCCGATAGTCGAGGGTGGAACAGTTCCCATAAAGCTCGCAGATGTGGACCCAACTGAGGAAAAAACACAGGTTGAATTACTCCGGATAACCAATCGATGAATACATTCAAAACTCACCATCAACTTCTCCGTCTTGGACACCAAACAGTAGGTCATCAGATTAAAGTACGCCGTTAGCTTGGTCGTCCCGTGAACGCTTATGTCAGTGAAGTTCCGAGCAGACCGGAGCAATCGCAGCAGGAGATTCAGAATGGTGTGCAGAATGAGTTGAGCTTCGCAGGAAACTTCTCTGGGTTGCGAGCCTTGCATCGTCAATTTATGATGAGAGGTGGCTCGGAAGTTGGTGCGGAAATTTTGTGACGGAACTAAAGACACCAGGAGATAGGCAGCGGCATTCCGTACTCGAGCATTGTTATGGGCCAGCAGGAATGTTTCGACCCAGCTTTCGGCCGATTGAAGAATCCAGGTGTGAGCTATCTTGTTCCGAGGAGCCTGCACCGCTAGCCAATCCAAAGCGGACTGAGGACAATACTCGGCAGCATCCCAAACTCTTTGCAGTACCAGCTGGGAGAAACATGGCAACCCCGAGGGACCTCCCGTAGATTCTGTCAGCAGTGTTAGCAATTTGAAAAACGGTCCACATAGCTCCGTATGCTTCGTCACGGCAGTGAATAACATCGCGATGATCTGGCCAGCCAGTCGTTCGTCACATCGACACAGGGCGTGGATCAAATGCCTCGTCTGGTGCGGATTGATGTTGTCCTTTATCTGCTGATAGAGAAAGGGAAATCCCTTTCCGCCCGCAATGGCGTTATAATCTCGAGCGGACAAATGCAGCCGCAGATCGGGACCTCGGGATCGCTCCACCAGGGACGCCACCAGGGCAATCATTTTATCCAACGAAGCCGGTCGGTTTTTGTCTACCGTGAGAGCCTCATCGGACGAGTTGTCCTCGTTGTCGGAGTTGGTGTCGATCTAGAAGAAAAGAATGGTTGTTCACAAATCATTCGATACTAGAACAGGTCGAGGATAACTCACGCAATCCTGAGCCTTGTGACCGAGGTAGAAGTCGGCAACGCTTCGTATCACATTGATTCGCAGCAGAAACAGGGCTTCCTCTTCGCCCATGCGGGAGAACTCGTACAGTAATCCGAAAAACTCCGACAGATGCCGCAAATGGGCGCGGGCTCCATGCTCCATGAGCATGATCAGCGATTTGATGAACCGCGTGACACACGACACGTTACCGATAATTTCGTTTCCTTCCTCGTCGGTTTCGACCTTCAGGTAGAGGAGGCTGTGACTTTGCCTGTAAATAATTTCGGGAAGATTAAAGGAAGTCATTGGTGTCTACGTTTAAAAGTGATTGGACGCTGACGTTTAGAAGTGATAGGAGTGAAAGGCTCAAAACAAATGGAGAATAATTGGAAAAGACCTTCACGATCTAATAAGTGTGACTCGTTTGGTTCCAACATTCTTATGTCTGCGTTAGGGAAGAACATTCATTATAATCAACCTATAGTAGGCTGATCTATTAGTATTAAATGTTAAATTTTAATGTTTGAACATTTTTTCCAAGCGGCTGGAGGGATGTAATGAAAAGTAAGGATTCTAGTGGACTGTTTTCTTTATTCTATAGTGAATATTCAGAGGAACAAACGAGAATTGTGGAGAAGAACAAAACGGTAGGCATGGAAAATAGAGCACGATAAAAAATAGCTCTAAATTCAGTTCAGTGTTGTAATTTTTTCCTCAGTATAATTTGTTAATTCGGATATGAACATGCATTATAATCTAATGTGGGGATTTATATTCTATTCAGGGCAATTTTGTGCTTCGTGTGAGGTAAGGCGACACCTAAGGTGTCGCCAGAGGTGAGTCTCCATTGGATTTATTAGTGAGTCGCCTCGACTTACATGGAGCGCAGAGAATAACTATTGTTAATACAAAGCGGCAGAATGTTACCTCAACCGTTGAATCACATGAATCACCAAACGTTGGAACATCTGCCGAACCATTTGATTGGGACACTGTATCAGGACCTGAACGGGCCACCACGGTTCTGCGGACATGTGACTCAAGAACCACTCGCACGCTTCCTGGCTGGCGTTGAATTGTTTGGTCAGCAATTCCACCCACAGGACCATCGTTGGCTGGAATGGAACAAACATAGATAACCATCAAAGAACAGCTGTTTGGCAAACTGCGATTTTGAAGGAAACAATACTAACCTTCTCTTTAGCGTGAATGAACGTTTCAATGAAGAACGACACCGACAGCTGCGCGGCAATGCATGTAATATCCGGCAGGGCTAACAGCGTTTGCGGAATGTGACCACATATTTGCCACATGAAGCTGCAAAACCAGTATGATTAGCCCCAACACTTCTACTCAACTAAATTTACCAAATCTTACTTGAAATAGGTATGCTCGAAGATGTTTCTATCCTGCAGAAAGTGTCGGTTGTCCTGCCAGATCCATTCCTCAAGTTCTTTGCTAAGTATTTTCCGTTTCCGCTTCGGGGGCGGCCCTATCCGAACGAGTCCAAGCCCGAGCCCAAGGGACGGTCCGGAACCGAGGGTCGAAACCGAGGCCGATGACGAGGCGGGCGATGATGAACACGGTTGCAGGGCACTGGAGATGGTGGATTGTTGAACTACGGCACTGAGCGGAATGCCAACGTTTCCTCCAGCGGTGGCGGTCAGTGCGGATAGCGACGAAATGGATGAATAGGATGAAGAAGATGGCGATTGTAGCATCGAAGGCCCCAGCAGTGGTCCCGATGGCGGAAGTATACTCAGCGAGGTGGCTTGCAGTGCGGCCAGTGGTGACGGTGCAGACGATGATGGGACAGCACTCGAAACGTTAGTCAGTGATGGTACGACGCCAACAGAGCTTCGTAGGCTAGGCTTAACATCTATATCACATTTACTTAGATTACTTAGATTATCTACGACCGATGACACTTCACCGGGATGTTGCTTCTGGATGAGTTTTTCAGTCTGATCGACATCGCGGATGCTTGGTGGCGACGTTCGCGGCAGCGGGACATTTGAACTATCAACCGCTTCCTCTGACAGTTCGTTCGTCGCCTCCAAAACGGATTCTATTTCCGTTTTCCTATCGCTTGTGTTGCCAATATTGCTGCTACTGACGCTAGTGCACGTAGCACTGCCAGCATAGGACGACGAGGTCACTGGTGGCTCACTGTTGCTGCTAGTGGTAGTTGCCGTAACCGGAATTGGCGTCATAGAACTTGACGACCCCGGTGACGTAGATGAGGCCGAAGTGCAGGTGGAGGGCTTACTAACTTGATCGCGCTGGATGTTGGAACCCTTATTCGATCGCCACTCGTAAAACAGCATGTAGGCCGAGTTGGTCTTTTCGAAGCTGAAATCGAGATACTTTTCCGTAACCGAGTCGTAGGTTTTGCTCTGGAAGAAATATAGAAAATATGTCAGTTAGTGTTCCGGCGATGTCGGTACATCGAGCAAACTTACTGTCATTTCCCCTCCGAAACACTCCGCCGCAATCTGCGATGGATCGAATAGCTTGACTTCGGCGTCGTTGAATAGGAACCACCTTTCCTGATAATTCGGATTGCTGTCTTCGTTGCGCTCCTTGATGAAACTGTAGTAATGTCCTCCGTCGGCATTTCCTGTGTGAACCGTCACCCCAACCAGATCGTACTCGTAATGCTCATTGAAATCCTCCGAATCTTCTTCGTCCAATGTTTGCTGCTGCTTCTGAATTTCTGCTTTCTCTGCTGCTTCATTTTTTGCCATCGTAGATGAAACACCTTGCGTTTCCTGACCATCACTCGAGCTGACCTTATCCTCCTTTCGATCTTCTCCGGACAGCGAGCCCATCCCATCCGAAGCACTGGATTCGCTTACATTTCTCGAAGCCGATCGTCTCAATTCGGATTTCCGCTTCTCCTCCTGATAGTGATGTGGCATCAACGTCTTCTCCACGTACCCGGACATATCCAGCCTCATCGGAAAGCTGAAATGGGTGTTGACCTTCTCTTTCAACATCGTCACCATATTGAACGTATATCGCATCGTGTTGAAGCAAAGAATCTGCGGAAGCTTCTTGAAGCAAGCTCGTTTTTCGGCGCGAACCTTCTTGCCACATTGAGAACACGTGTACATGTTGTCTCCCTCCAACGTATCCTTCACAGTGACCTCGTCCAGAGATTCATGCAAATTGCGCATATCCGCCACCTGACACCGAACTGTGTAGAACTCTTCCAACGTTCGACTCACATGGCCACAATCCTGTAAGAGCGAGAAAAGAAAAGACGACATTTCGATTATTTTATTCTGAAAACCCCACCCAAAACTAATGCCTAAGCTTCGGTTGCAAAACTCACTAATGACACGACATTATTGCTGATAACTCCGCAAAACACTCGCTTCACCAGGGTCTTCAATTCCGGGGTCATCTCCTCCAGCTTCGATACCAGGTCGATGAAAAACTCTGCCATATCCTTCTGTTCTCCCGTGTTCAATGGTTGATGGTCCATCTGATATACTCTGCAGAATGAGCGCGGACAGTAGGCCTTCCGCTCCGACTCCATCAGATAGGCAAACATACGCTGCAGTTCGTACAGGGTGGCCTTGTGCTTCTGCGGCCCATCCGGGGAAATAGAGAGGATGGCATCCCGCGTTTGAGGAGTCATGAAGAGATGTTGGATACAGGAAGCCATGTAACAGGTTGCTCCTAGGTTTGTCAGTCCAACGTATCCGCACTCTGATCGACCTTCGTCCCTCGGCCAATAATCCCAAGGATACGGAGAATGGGGACCAGCCCGGTGCTGTTGCATGAGCTTTCCATGAAGCAGGAGATAATTCTTCGGAGCACTTTTGCACATTTCTACCAGCAAATCATAGGCGGCAGCGCGTGCTCCGTGACTCTTGCATTTAGGCTTCTCGCGATCATCCGGGGACGGAAGCTCGAACAACGATTGGAAGATTTTTCCGATAAACTCCTGGCCGTCTTCGCTGAATTTAAACTGCGGATCAAACTTAACCAAATTGGCCATCAGATTCAATAAACCAAACAATCCATCATCAGGACTTCCATGACGACTTTCTAGATAATCTCGATCCAGGATGCTCTTGGAAACCTGCCGGCACATGGACTCGATTCCAATCGATCCGGGTTTGCGACTCAGCTCTCCTCCACAATCCTTCACCAATTCTGGAGACAACGAATCCACCAAACGACACAACAACCAGAAGTAGTCCCGACAGGCCGGACCATACGGTTCCTTACCCTCATCCGGTGATAGATGATACGCCTGGTTCTGCGGTCGCATCTTTTCTGCCAGAGGAAGCAAAGCAACCAATTTGGACAGCAGGGGAGCCATCAATTCATAGTAGGTCTGAGCATTACCCAAACACATTCGATAGAGTGCTGCACAAGCCTCCCTTCGAACAGCAGGTTCCGGATCATCCAAAATCAATCGCTGAACCCAGGCTAGATTTGCATCAACCTTCCACAACGTAGACCTCACTTCCGACAACGAATGGGCATAGCACACCAACAAGTTCATTGCATAGTGAATGACCTGAGCCCGTCCGAACAAACCAGTCTTGAAATGATGCGGACTCAACGGGTGTGATTCTTCGTTCAAAATGCCTGCTATTCGTTCCAGCGTTGGCCGAACCTCCATCAGTGCCAGCGTATGCCGGTTCAGCTTCGGAATAATGATTGCATTCTCATTTTCCGGTTTGAATTCCTCCATACCCAGCAGGCAGAGAATTCGCAGTAAACTTGCCAGACAATCGTGACGCCACTCGTTCAAGTCGTCCCCATCCTTGGCAGTGGACTGCTTCTGCAGCACACCGGAAATGAAGATCTGATACAGGTGGGCTAGGCCACCGCATTTGATGAACTGCTCGCTCCACTCCAGCGACGCGTTGGCCGGACTACTCGGTAGCTTCGGTGGCGATGGTGGCGAAAGCTGCGGACGGTCCGATTGAATTCTTCTGCAAGGAGACGGTCGTTAGGCGTTATAGAAAATATTACTAAGGTTTGTCAAAAGATGGCGCCACTGTCGATTTAGTTGGAAATTTAAACAGAGGACTCGTAAAAATTGCTTGTGTATATTTTTAGTAAGTATTTAAAAGCAAAATATCTCAATCACCTTTACTAACAGTTTTGAACTCAGTTCTACAAATTCATCAGTGGCGCCACCTCTCGTCAAACTTCACTTCACACAGCATTAAATCAAACACTTACCGACTTTCACCTTCACCTCCTGCCATTGTCTGCTTCTCCTTTTCCTCCTCCTTCCCATCATCCTTCTGATCGCCTTTCTCCGAGCCGTTTCCCTCGATCTTATTTTCTTTGTTTTCCGTCTCACTTGAACTGCCCTTGCCATCTCCACCGCCATCACTCAAATCCATTCGCTTGTCTCCGGAAGGAGAAACGCACTTCTTTCCAGGAGATCCCATTCCCATACTACTGCTACTGCTGTTGCTATTGCTAACGCCCAGTATCTGTGCCTGCTGTTTGGCCAGCTTTTGGTTCTGCATCTTCAACGACTTGGAGGTTGAAATCTTCAACTTCAGCTGGTTCTTGACGGACAAGCTTTTCGCACTGTTGGCACTGGGCCCAATGGCCGAACGAGATCCTCCGGGCATTCCGGACGTGGTGGCAGCTATCGGGACCCCGATGGCACCGGGATTGACGGGGGTGCTTCCTGGACCTCCACCGCTGCAGCAACTTCCCATAAACTTGGATTTGCAAAGACTTTCTACGATGTGCAAGGAATACATGAATTTCTGAAGATTATGAGGCTCGAGAATCTCTTTGAGTGTGTACTGTGGGATGTCCGGACAATCCATGTCTAAGGAAGGTTCCGAGTCAGGTTCTTTGAAGGTTAGGTTTTTCAGAGTACTGAAGAAGGTCGGAGCTGTTGGGAGCATAGCTAGAATGTCCCATACCCTTCGGGAAAGGAGTTGTGCTTTTGTATTGGGTTGAATTCGACCTCCAGGTCCGACCAGTTTCATATCCCCCAGGGTTTGCATCAATTTGAACAGTTGCTCGAAGTAGGGGCTTTTAAGCAGCAGTAACGTTGGAAGACAGTCCTTTGGAGGTGGCGGTTGCATCGAGGGATGATCGTGATGATCTCGGCGACGACCTCCGCGGCTTCCCATGGAGACGTACACCATTTGATTATCCTTGAATCCAACATCAGCAAGACTGCGTTCGTCATATTCTGCGGTGATTTCTTGCCCTTGGGTGATTATTCGCAGAGGTCCTTCACTCAGGAGAAGACCTAAAAATGCCCCGGATCCAGTCCGAGCCGTTGCTTCGTTGTGGGTGGTTTTGACAGTTCCCTGGATTGTTTCCCACCATTTGGCGATTTCTGCTTTCAGATCAGCCACCAAATCAGTGGCGTGCAGATGAAGTACGGATTTTTCCGGCACTCCAGCTGGCTGAAGGACAATCCGAATTGAAGGACCCGGTCCTTCGCTTCGCAACGCACTATGCATTCCTACTTCCTTCCCTTCCAATGCCCAACGTCTCAAATGGTAAGCGTATCTTCTGCGGAATGTCTCCAGATGAGTATTCAAGAGCATCAATGCTCGCTGTACACACATCAGAGCATTCTCCGAGCCTGGTCCCTGGCGATTCAACTCATCCACAGCCTGCGTCAAGTGATTCATACATTGTGCCACAAATTGATTCTCATACTTCAACTGTTTCTCCATGTAGTAGGTGTTGATGTACTGGATTGCTGTCAACGAAACATCCGTATTGTACGCCCGCAATGCAATCTTCCACAAGTGCTCCATTCCAACCGAGTCACTCGACTCCTGACTCTCACTAGGATGACTAATGATTTCCTCTCGTCCCAAGGTAAACAGTTGCTGAAATAATCCTAACGCCACCATCGAAATTCCTTCCGGTTTCAACTCCGACAGTCTCTTCAAGTACAGATGCTGTATCGCATTGATTCCCAAGGCGTGAGTGTCACCGCCTTTGACCTGTCCCTGCAGCCACGCAAACAGACAATCACTGCACTCCTGATCATTGGCCAGACAAGCCCACAATGTATCGACCTGACTCAACGTCAATTTGAAGTTTCGCGGCGATCCAACATCGCTAAAAACAGACGACAGGAACTGCAATCGAACTTGAATTTGCGTGACATGCGAGTACAGCGGTATTCCATTTTGATTTAACACAATACCGAGAGTACTGGACTGCCGACCGCTCCGACCTGCTTCCGTGGTGTAATGTTTCAGATTATTGAAGAAATGGTGCATCATGCGATGGTGCCGCTCGGCCCACAAAACGACCTGGTGAGTAGTGACGTCCCTGAATTGTTGGAACGAAGCGAACAATTTCGGCAACAATCGCAAACTGGTTACAACACTGCGGTTCTCCGCCAAATTCTGTAGACATCCTTCGATGAATCGTGTTCGAATAATCTTATCGGTGTGAAAGCACAGAAGGGTACCAAGAACTTTTTCCGCTTCCACGGCAAGACATTCGCCCAATTGGCCCTGAAGGGTAAAAACAAATCACGATTATTAACGATATAAACTAGCATCAAAAGTACGGAACTTACAATCTTATCATCTTGTAGCAAATCCCATAGCAAAGTATTTCCCGGCTGGCACACATCGGGGAACCTGAAATTTGGTGACGAAGGTGCTCCAAGGCTTCCACTACTGCCAGCACTTCCACTCGCACTGGCACTAGCAGCCAGCATTTCCTTGGACGGTGCGTGTGGAGCTTTTCCTCCAACTGGGGTCGAACCCACCTTTCCCTTTCCCCCAGAGGACGTCGGGGTACCACTGCTAGAAACACTGGGTGTCATGGGATGCGTCATTGGACCAATACTTCCGCCGGAACTCGACAAGCGTTCGTGATGTGCCCGCGTCAAAGCGATATTCGGAGTATTCGTTCGGGCCTGTGGCGATCCATGTACCATTGAACCGGGTCCCAGAGAGCGTGGTCTCGGCAGTGGAAATTGCTGATGTAAACATTGCGCTCGTGCTGCCAATTCGACCAACTCCTCTTCACACGGAGAATCCTCGTCGTCAAAATCACCCATGTTCTTTTCGGATTTGTTACTTAGCGGCGACGAACAACTTCCATCGTTTTCGGTGGCGTTCAGAAAGTTAATCAAATGTCCTTCACTCATGGCACCCATAAACGGTGGTACTTCATCGCCCACCACCGATGGTCCTCCGCTAGTGCCCGGCTCCGGCCCAACCGAACCAACGGGACCATGGTGACCGCCGCCCATGTGCCTCAGTACCGAGCTCTGTAGATTCGTATCGCTGCAGTCGCTATCCGGAAGCATAGCTGCCAACAGATCACTGTCCTCTACATCCGACACGCTTTCGGCCATCTCCTGGAGCTCCTTCCGGGTTAGTCCACTTATTTTCTTCCGCTTCTTCCGAAGCATCTTCTTGCGCATGGTAGAAAATGCTTCGCTCATGTCCAAGCAGTCCTCTTCGCTACTGGTACCGGCATCCTCGGTGAAGCCGGAAGCAGCCGCCAGGGATCGACTCATCAGTGGAATGCGCCTGGAAAAGAAATTGATTGATTATTTTCAATGAAAGCTAATGGAAGCGCTCTGTCCTTTTGGGACAGTCTTCTCCACTGAAGAGACACTGAAGAGAAACATCAAATTTTTGAAATATTCTTCAGCTGCTGAGAGAAGCTTGTTCAGGTAAAAAGAAGCTTTTTCAGCTTCGGATGTAAGCTTATTTAGCTTCTGAGAAAAGCTTTTTCAGCTATTGTGAGCATGTTTAGCTTCTGAGAGAAGCTTGTTCAGCTTCTGAGAGAAGCTTCTTCAGTTTCTGAGTGAAGCTTGTTACGGTAAAAAGTAGCTTTTTCAGCTTCTGATGGAAGCTTTTTCAGCTATTGAGAGCTTTTTTAGCTTCTGAGAGAAGCTTATTGAGTTACTGAGAGCTTCTTCAGCTTCTGAGCTTCTTCAGTTTCTGAGAGAAGGTCCTTCAGCATCCGAAGGAAGCTTCCTCAGCTTCTGAGGGAAGCTTCTTCAGCTTCTGAGGGAAGCTTCTTCAGCTTCTGAGGGAAGCTTCTTCAGCTTCTGAGGGAAGCTTCTTCAGCTTCTGAGGGAAGCTTTTTCAGCTTCTGAGGGAAGCTTCTTCAGCTTCTGGGAGAAGCTTCTTCAGCCTCTGAGAGAAGCTTCTTCAGATTCTGAGAGAAGCTTTTCCAGCTTCTGAGATAAACTTTTTCAGCTTCTCAGAGAAGCAACTCAACTTCTCAGAGAAGCTTTTTCAGATAAAAAGATTTTTCAGCTTCTGATGGAAGCTTCTATAGTTGCTAAGGGAAGCTTTTTCAGCTTTTGAGAGAAGATTTTTCAACTTTTGAGAGAAGCTTCTGCAGCTTCTGAGAAGATTTTTCAGCTTTTGAGAGAAGCTTATTCAGCTTCTGAGAGAAGGTCTTCAGCCTCTGAGAGGATGCTTTTCCACCTTCTGAGCTTCAGCTTTTCAGAGAAGCAACTTCAACTTCTGAGAGAAGCTTCTTCAGCTTCAGAGTGAATCTTCTTACGGTAAAAAGAAGCTTTTTAAGCTTCTGATGGAAGCTTCTACAGCTTCTGAGGGAAGCCATTTCAGCTTTTAAGAGCTTTTTTAGGTTCTGAGAGAGCTTTTGAGAGCTTCTTCAGTTTCTGAGAGAAGGTCCTTCAGCTTTCGAAGGGAAGCTTCTTCAGCTTCTGAGAGAAGCTTCTTCAGTTTCTGAGAGAAGGTTTTTCACCTTCTGAGATGAACTTCTTTAACTTCTCAGAGAAGCTTCTTCAGCTTCAGAGAGAAGCTTGTTACGGTAAAAAGAATCTTTTTCAGCATCTGATGGAAGCATCCCTCAGCTTCTGAGGGATGCTTTTTCAGCTTTTGGAGTTTTTTTTAGCTTCTGAGAGAAGCTTATTCAGCTGCTGAGAGAAGCGTTCTGAGAAAAGGTCCTTCAGCTTTCGAAGGAAGCTTCCTCAGCTTCTGAGGGAAGCTTCTTCAGCTTCTGAGGGAAGCTTCTTCAGCTTCTGAGAGAAGCTTCTTCAGCTTCTGAGAGAAGCTTCTTCAGTTTCTGAAATAAGCTTTTTCAGCTTCTGAGAGAGGCTTCTTCAACTTCTGAGCATAGCTTCTTCAGTTTCTCAGATAAACTTTTCAGCTTCTCAGAGAAGCAACTTCAACTTTTGAGAGAAGCTTCTTCATCTTCAGAGAGAAGCTTGTTAATGTAAAAATAAGCTTGTTCAGCTTCTGAGAGAGGCTTCTTCAGCTTCTGAGCGAAGCTTCTTCAGTTTCTCAGAGAAACTTCTTCAGCTTGTGAGAGAAGCATCTTCAGCTTCTGAGAGAAGCTTCTTCAGCTTCTGAAGAAAGCTTTCAGAGCGAAAGAACTTCTGTTTCTGAGAGAACTTTTTAGCTTCTGAGATAAACTTCTTCAGCTTCTGAGAGAAGCTTCTTCAGCTTCTGAGAGAAGCTTCTTCAGCTTCTGAGAGAAGCTTTTTCAGGTAAAAAGAAGCTTTTTCAGCTTCTACAGTTGCTGAGGGAAGCTTTTTCAGCTTTTGAGAGAAGATTTTTCAGCTTTTGAGGGAAGCTTCTGCAGCTTCTGAGAAGATTTTTCAGCTTTTGGGGAAGCTTTTTCAGCTTCGAAGAGAAGGCTTCCTTGCTTTCGAAAAAAATGTTTCTTATTTTTTGGTTTTCTGGTTTTACGGATTCAAGATTATTAGATTTAAAATGTTTGGAGAAAAGTCTAGTCATTTAGGGTTGTTATTTCCACTCTTGGAAGAGAACCTTTCCAAGCTTCTGGGGGAAGACATCTAAACCTGCAATAGGAAGATTGTTCTGCTTGTTGGATAAGCTTTTCATGGTTTCTTAGGCAGGTTTTTCAGATTTCGGTAAAAGCTTTGCTTGTTTCTGACAGACGCCTTTCAAAAATTGGGAAAAATAGGTCTAGGTTTCCATGAGATACATTTTAAGCACCCCATTTCTTAGTTCAAGCTTCTGAAGCTTCTGCATAAATTCTTCGAACTAACAACAAACGAATCAAATTAACAAAACTTACATTTTATCCTTCAGCCGCTGGTCAACGTCGTAGATGTCGGGTTCTACCTTAATACTATCTGTAAGACCAAAACAAATGAATTAAACAGTATTCCTGATACTGACAATCACCAGATTCCACAGAAACCCACCATCGGTAGTCTCATCACAGCAGTTCTTGTGCCTCGCTTGTTTGCAAGGAGGTGGTACAGCTACTCCCGAATCCGATTCGTCGGCATCCATTAGAATAGCCGCGGTAGTTGCTGCTACCGCTGCTGCCGCCACCGATGCGACCGCAGTGTTTTTCTGTCCTACGATTGCTGCGGTCACCGGTCCCAACGATGACGAAGTCCCAGCAACGATGGGTGGAATAGCACCCGGGGGTATTCGATGTGTTCGAACTGACGCAGCAGCGGCCACGGCAGCAGCTGCTGCAGCTGCAGCCGCACTTCCCGGGTGATCCGGATCGGAACTGTCTTCTTCTTGGGGCTCATCTTCGCTGTTGCTTCCATCAACTGAGACGGAGTTCTCGGAGCTGGATGGTAGCTCGGCTTCCCGTGCGGCAGCTGCTGCTGCTGCTGCAACAGCAGCAGCCTCCCGAAGAACGTTATTTTTCGCAAGATCCATGAGAGTTAGACGGGAACAGTCCCGAGCCCAAATCAACTTGGTCAGTGCGGATGCAATGTAGATGGACTGTTCGGTGTGCTCCTTGGGGTCGAGGCGTGATAGAAGCGAGTATAGATGAGACGCAGGACGCGGAGCAAGGTTCTTAACCAGCGACGGTAGAATGTCGTAAATAGGTTTGGAGCAATGTTTTAATTGAGCTGCTTGCCAGATGAGAGTTATGTGCTCCTCGGTTATTTGATTTTCGACGGCTAGAAAGTTCAACACAATGTGACTCTGCTTGATGACTTCGACGTGCAGATTCGGTCCAAAGAGATGGGAGATTATTTGATTCTCTGTTAACCAATCGGCCAGTTTCTGGCCAACAACTTCCACCTCGGCGACGGTTTCAGTGGTGCAGATTTCGTTGAACAGATTGATGTGGGCGTTGATTTGAGCCATTCCGGCCAATCGCATCGTCAGCGTCGAACTGGTGAAGTATTTGAATGCCAGCGCTAGGCCCTCCGTATCGAAGGTTATTTGCGAATCCAGCGGATCTTTGATCGCCGTCCACATGAAATCCGCCATTGACTTGGTCGCCGGGGATCGCAAATCCTGGTCGGAAAGCTTACACATGTACTGTAAAATTTTCACTCTTATTGGTATAAATAGTTGAATGATCGAACGATAGTTGATCCAGAGTTTTAGATTGGAAATGGCCGCCGTGATGGCATGGGCAATAGGAACCGGTAGATTCAGGTGGTCAAAACAGCTCATCATGGCATCGAATCCACCGGAGGTGCAGAACAGGGAAACATTCCTCAGAAGGAAGGCCGGAATTTCGTTGTCGTGTAGGTCGCAAAAGATGCTCAATGTTTGCGCTTCCTGGGGTGAAATTTCGTCCATCCGGGCGTGAACACCATGCTTGTAGGCGACATAGAGTGGAAAGTTGAGCAGAAATGCTTTCGACGATAGCAGAAGAAGCTTCTCGACATCCAGTAACGTCCAACAGTCATCCAGAGTGGCAGCTTCCGATTGTTGCTGTTGCTGCTGCTTTCGTTCCTTCTGCTCCTCTTCGCCATCTTGCTTCTCTTGTTTCGTATCTTCCTGGACCACAACACTATGTTCATCTACCGCTTTACCGGAACCGGACTCTTCCTTCTCGTCATCTTTACTACTGGTCGACGAGGATGACGACGACGATGACGAAGATGGCGACGCTGACGATGGTGAGGAGGAGGACGGCGCAGCCGTCGCCTGCTTTTGATCCTCACGGTCCAGCAGAGCTTTGATGTTCTTCAACTGATACACGGTAAAGTAGACGATGGCCTGCACTACTAAGTTGAAGCGCTCGAAGTTTTTCGGGTCCCGGTAGCAGCACATACACTGCCGCGCCGGCCAGCACTGGATATAGCCGATGACGGTTTCGATTTCGCGCTTGGCGAGAAACACCGGATGTTCCGTTTCATTGTTGGCGAGACGGGATTCGTCTGGAAGAAAAAGAATGTTGGTGATTGATTAGAGTTCAGTTGTATGTTGTGTGACGAGGAATACATGCACAATCCAAGCATAACAGTTCTCGGGTGTCTGAAGGGTTTGAATCGTGTGGTAGAAGTTTCGTGAACTTCGAAGATTTTAAGGTAATTTGAATTTCTTCGAAATTTAATAAACTATGCCATGTTTTGTAAGCTTTATTAAACTCTTATTCTAAACAATTTCTGCAGCTATTTGGTGAAATTTCCGGATTGTCTTTGGTAGAATAATACCCGAGAAATGTTTCGAACAACATCCAAGGATTTAAATATGAGAATGTTCATTACAAAACTTTAAGTATCCAGGAATCCCTAAAACTAAACTTGAGGTTTTGCTTGGATCAAATTCATGCTGTGATCTTTTTTCCGAACCGAAGTCACCTTATTCTGAACTCAGAGTTTTGGAAAACGCCAAAACAAAAGTTACCTAGGTGGGAGTTAATGAAAGAACGTCCGATCTGAAGTTAGCTTGAGGTTGGAATGAAAACTTATTGTAATTTCATGTGACTTGAGAAGCCATCCATCGGAGAGCAAACATTGGGTGGCATGAGAAGCCTTCTTATGCATGGTTCAGATTGTTATACCGAATTTTTGGGGATATAGTAAGACAATTGTAAATTTCCTTCTGTACTGTATAAACTCTCTTACAAAAGACATCTTACAAGATTTAGTCAATATTTCCTTACATTATTATCGGGATTGACACTGGTTCCACAGTGCGAAACCGAACAGCAAGTGTGTAAGTGCGAACCTTAAGGTTTCAAACACATGTGATGTGATGTGATAAGAACCCACCATCAGTGCAAGAATTACCACCTATGTCTGAGGAACTATCCTCAGCAGATTGCCGCGAGAGAATAGCCTGCGTGATGGATTGTTGTAGCAGGGTCAGTCGATCTCAATGAGAATCTTCGGAAGACTACGACCAGAAGGCCGTCTTCACATGACAAGGGACAGGCGACTCCACAAATCCTTGTCCAGTCAACAAATCCTTCAACTGCCTTAGAATACCCCACCCCCCTAATCCCAGATATATTAGGTTTCAAACACATACGAATGAACTGACGTTTGTCAAATCACAGACATATCCAATTTTTATACTCGATCCAGTTAGAAACTAGATCAAATTCGCTATTAGATTTATCTGTAGTAAACTAACTGTAACTGTTACGATAGTAAACTACAAAGATAACTAAAATTTCAACGCGATAAAATGGCAACGGAAAGTCGTCAAGGGTCATAACCGTGCACACGTCATTGTCGAAATGAACAATTTAATATTGAGATACTTTTGCTAACGGTGTTATTGTACTATGACCTTTCCAGTAGCCTATGAGCAGAGGTTGAATGCAAGAAGTTTATAGTCGTCCTTGTCTACGTGCCTATCAATTTTATCCAGAATAAACTTCGAAAGTACCTTCGAGATGGCTGAGAGATGTAAGGTATGTAAGGTAACATCACACTTAATAGTTAATATCTCGAAGGACTGCAAGCCTCCGCAGTTCGGTCATTGTTCAACAAATAACGTCATTGCATTAAAAAATATACAGTTTTCGGAAGGAACTGCAAAAAAACAACGAAAAATAAATCCATGACCATTTATTGATCATTTTCAAATATGCTTCCACATCCTAACGAGCGACCTTAAGGCAGTTAGTCGGGACCTTGGCCATAGCCGTAGAAAAGAATGATGTTGGGATATTCATCAGCTTCTTCTTTGTGTTTTTCGATCAGCTGCTTATCGGATTTGGCCTCAAAGTTGTTAGTTCAACATTTGAGATTGACCCTACATTTGGGGTTTGCGTTCTTCGGTACCAAAGTTCAGACGATGCAGTACCAGTGCTGTAAATTTTCCCATTCACAGCAAGTGCTGAGGAAAAGAACAATGGTGGCTTTGACATCCCTCTCTCAATCATGGTCAGCCACAGGAAAACCTTCTTCGTAAACCTGGTTCTTGGTGTTGGAAGATACACTTAACCTCGCTGACCACCTCCTTGGTGGGGATCGTTGAAATATCCGGTTCCTTGGAAGTCGTTGCCGTTCAGTCAGATATGTCTTATCAATCATCACTACCACAACATCGGGCTTCTTCGGAAAACCTCCTTGGCCATTCTTCATTGTCGGTACTGTTTGACGGTTTGTCCGATACCATCGACTTCTCGGCCCAAACAACGGAATGATTTTACCACAGTCTCCTCGGTTTTACTTCTTAGCTTCTACTGGAATTCCCGTTCGCATAGGACCGTCGAACAACGAATTCCTTCGCCGCGGGATGCAGGCGGTAGTAAGAACTTAGTAGACTTTTTACTGCTTTCGCCATGGCTTCTCCAAAACAACCGATATCACTGTCAAAGTTTGACTGTAAACAATAGGAGTACTACGATTGGCATAGATGGATTCATCACCAAGTGGCAGGAACATTGCATAAAATAACGATGAAAACTGTCTATTTATTTCTAATGCTGACCTTAAATGAAAAATATATTATCCTTTCACATGGCTTTAAGAACGTTGCTGATCTTTTTTGAAATAAAAACACTGCTAACTGTTGGACTTCATAAATGGATCTAATGAAAGCTTAACTTGTTCTTAACATGGAACAATCAAATTAGATATACATTTCAATAAATTCGTCTCCTAAAATCACAGATCTAGTTGTCCTGTGCCACATATTTGACCCAATTAAATTTGAAAGTCTCAAGGATAAAAAGGTTTAAGACTTGTGTAATTTATTGACTTATACGCGGAAAACCATCGCATTATTTAACTAAGTTCATTCATATGAAATAATGTAGGCATCCAACTTACGCAAACATGTTATTGGTTAACATTCAAAAGAAAAATCATAATAGTTCTTGTTTAAACTACCATACTCCAAATATTATCAAAATAAACTCAACGAAATCGAATGTTTTCAATAAATAAATTTCAGTTACAACCGCAATTCGAATAAAAAATATCTAAGCCCTCATCATTATTATTGTAAAAGAAAACCCCTAATTTTCAAAGATGGCTAACGCACACACCCAAACGCGCACAACATTCTACAATGTACAACAAACTCGACTACATAAACACTTACATGACCCCAGCAGATTCAGAAACCCCGAGCAAACATCGCACATTTTTCCGCACCGGTTTGACTTCTCTTGAGGGGCTCAAGCGACAGAGCAAAACACGGGAAGATCCTTCTCCGGCAGCGCTGCCTGTTGATTCTTGAACTTCCCTCTTATATTGCCTGCAGCTGTCCACCGGCACTTCCAAAAAAAAAAGGTATCCCCGAAGGAACCACGACGAAAACACACCACCAAAATTTTCCACAACAGTCTTTTCTCTTCTTGTTGATATGAACTTCGGATTCCGCACACTCGCCCAACCGACCGACTGATCGAGTGCAAGCAGCGGCAGAGGGTGGGATGTAGCTAGCCTCCTTCTTGTTCTTCTTGGGTACGAAGCGCTGCACACAAAACACACACACTTTCGAATTGAATACACACACCACCTCAAACTCCTGCGGCGATGGCAGGCTAGCTGGCTGGCAGTCAGCCCTAGCAGTATATTCTTTCTTTCTGTCTCTCGACCCGTGGAAAAGAAAAAAAAAAACTTCAGGTTCTTTCTCCCGACGACGGAAGAAGGGCACTTTTCTCAGCCAAATCGATCACGTTCAACGGTACGACAACCGAAACCGAACGGGGAAGACCGTACGCAACATTTCGCGACTAGCGACGGGTGATTTTTAGCACAGGAAATCGGTGAAAAATGTGTTGGAAAAAAGTTTCCTCAGCCCTAATCTTTTCGCTTCAGCAGGATTGTGTGTGGCTCTTCTCACTACTCGGCTGCTACTTTTCGCGACGTATTCGCTTTTTGTGTGTGAACTCAGATCCGCGACGGTCGTTTTCGTCGTCGTCGCGGGTTTGACAGTTGGGGTTGCCGCATTTCACTGTCTTCGGCAGAGGGTCGCAAGATGATGCTATTACGGCGCTCGTGTTTTCGAATTCATCTTCTTTGATTGCAGTCTGAAAATATCTAAAATTTGAATTTAATCTGAATATATAGTTCAGTACGTAACGAGCGTTCATGGTTGCCACCTGGCTTAATTTTTGGTAGGGAACATATTATCTGATCTACTTATGTCGTTTGGTATCCAAACGATCAAAAGCTTGATCCTGTTAGTGTTTGGCCCCACAAAATGAGCCATTTCTTCGCCAAAGCATGAACATACTAATACCACAGAGAACAGACATTGATGTCCATATACCTTTTCTTGAAAAACGTGTGTAAAAGTTAATATGGGCAGCCGGTATAAGAAGCAAGTGCAGAGAAAAACAAACAAAAATTTTCAGGTTATGTGCTAGGCATTTTATCGATAAACATTTACATGACAGTTATCACACAACTGCAGCGCCGCCTGCCAGGAGCATAACGACATACATTTGAAATGTCTGTTTAAACTTTTACACAAGTAGCAGAACGAAGATGAACGTCTGTTCTCTGTGCTAATACTAAACTGCCTATTTTCGTTAAATCAATTTTGGTGTCTTCGGCGCTGTTATTACTTGTGTCATTTGCGCACTTATTGTAAAAGATTTCAAAACGATTGACGTAAACGTGCAGTTCTATTTGCGTTTTGCACAATGTTTGCAATAATTTATAGAGCATCGCATAATATATTAAACTTCAATGCATTCTCGCCAGCATAATAACAAACCTAAACTAACAATATCCTATATAGTGTTAACAATATGTCAGACAATATGTGAAAGGCAAAATAACAATATGCTGAATAGGCGCCCAAGCAACCAAAAGTTCGAATTTTACTAGAGATGAGAACTGAGAAGTTTACATTTAGTTGAAATTTTGTTCCATGGAACTTTTTTGCTGAATAACAAGACACTTCACGGACAAACAGAACTTAATTTCCTTTAAAGTGTCACTAACATTTAAAGGAACTTAAAAGTTCGGGAATAGTTTTTTCTTGCTATTTAACTCAACCTTCCAATTCATATGTTGATAGTTGAGGACTTACTTTGAACTTCAAAAAATCTTCAACACAAAGTTCAATAAAAGGACTAACCGTACTTTTAATCAGCGCAAAAATTTACAATACATCTATGTTGAACTACTTTAAGCTGAAAATACACAATAAATTGACGATGTTTTTATGTTACGGTTTGCCTCGCATAAAACGGTTAATAGCAGTCAATATGCGGTAAATTAACCGATCGAAACAGAGTTATCACAAACAACTTTGAGCATGAGCATGAGCATGATTGACCGCCCACGGATGCTACGCCCGTATGGCCAAATCAGCTGTATTTATCAATAGATGATGTTTGGGACTAACATACATCCTCAATGTGTAAAAACTGGTGACCCATTATGAAGCAATGCCGGCGCCGGCCGTGCCTGAATGCTGGTCAAGTAGGAAATGGGAAGGAACGTATTGACGTGATAATCGTTTTGAAGGAAGCCGAGAAATCCTCTGCACTTCCACGAGAAATCACTGGAATGTTGGATAGTTGGGAAAAGGTCGGCAGCAGGGTTCGTTTTGATTAACAATACGCTGAAAGTGTGTAACTAGTACTATCCGCCAAAAGCATGGGACCGCTCCTTCAAGCAATAGAACATCGAACGCACCCCAACAAACATCGATGTTGAATTAGAGCTTGTTCAAGCAAATTTGGAGAAGCTATTCAGCTGTTTCTTCTAGAATAGCTGAATAGCTTCTCCAAATTTGTTTGAATAAGCTCTAATTCAACACCGATGTTTGTTGGGACTGCACTGCACCCCAAATAATCCGGCATGACCCAATCACCGTAAACTCGTAAATAATGGTGATCGCTTTTTCTGCCTGTGTAGGTAATAGTTAGGCATGAGCAGTGGCATGCCCTAGTTTTTGTGAATATCCTGCAAATAGAGATAAGACAGGTTGGGCCGCCCCACCGATTGGTGACCCATCACCCAACTGATATTCATTCTATTGATTCCTAGGCTCATTAATTTGGTACCAACCGGGGGAGACTTGGTCCTAATACCCAATGCTTTTATCTCCAATCCATTCAACTACTCGCAATATTTTGCGATATAGTGGGCGGAAAATAACAATTTGAGATAATTCTAAGCAGTCGGTTTACCAAAAATTGGCAGATTGACAGGTAATCGGTGGGTTCATAGCAAGATGCTAGAAAGCGGACCGGAAGTGTAAATGAGCAAACTCCCCCCAGAGTTATCACAAACAACTTTCGATAGAAATTCAATATTAAATTATTCAAAATTTTCTTGCTCTTTTAGGTACTAGCATCTATGTTTTTGTTTTGACTTGCTGTGGTGTTTGGATAGAATATTTGATTTGAGTTTTGTTTTAAGGGGTGATTTATTAAGCTTGGGACCGATGTGCTGATACTTCCTGAGACAAAAAACAACATCCATTTTCTTCTTATTTAACCAGCCCCTGATCCGAACCGAGTATTATTCTTCCATCTACTGTACGTCACAGAAGTGAGTTGAACCAAATCAACTTCTTCGACAAACGTTGCAATATTTAGCATTTGCACATCGGCCGAAACTTGCACGGGATAAGTTTGTCGGTGCTGAGGTTCTGATGCGAAGACATCATGGTGAACTACCCAGGTAACCAATTAGCATTAGAATATGCAGTAAATCAACCCTAAATCTGCATTTCAGATGCCACAAGCATTATATTAGCATTAGATCAGCATCTTGAATGCTATCTGTTTTAAAGTTGCACTTCAAATGCTAGTTAAGTGCTTGTAGCCTGTAATAAACATTTCGAATGCAAAATAGCATTAATGAAGCATTATCATATCACTGCAGTAAAGTAGCCGTATATTGGGCCAAAAGTGGCATTTATGTTGCATTTAAGGCGACTTAATTGCTTTATAGGCTGCCGTAAGGACGCTTTGGAACTACTTATTGGTTACCTGGGTATCTTTTCCCGTTTGTGAGCAAACAATCCGAAACAAGTATCTCTTCTTCCAAATACTGTACACGGAAGAAAAAAAGTACCCATTTGAGCAGTTGCGTGTGGGAAGCCAATTTTGGGTATAGTTATGTTAACCGACCCGTTGGGTATAAATAACTTACTTATGGGTGAAATTCTACCCATAAATAAGTTATTTATACCCAACGGGTCGGTTAACATAACTATACCCAAAATCGGCTTCCCACACGCAACTGCTCAAATGGGTACTTTTTTTTCTTCTGTGTACGTCCCATAAGTGCGTTGAATCCTGATCACTCCCAACGCAAATGTTTCAATGTTTATCATTTCCACCGCATCTGAAACTATACGTAAATTTTTTTAATGATCTCTAATAGGTGTTTATGGCACGAGTGGACGAGATCCACTTCGTCTGTACGGCTACGTAGGGTTAATTACATTATTAATTTTGCAACCCCTTGGACAGCGGAAATGTTTCAACCAAACGAAACGTTTCATAATTGTTTTCATTCAGCGGTTTCCCTACGTGCGGCTCTGTCTCCCAGCCGGAGGTTTTTGTTTTGACAGCTCCGCCGATTCAGCAGCAGCGCAGTCGCGAAGGAAAAAGAAGAAAACAGAGGGCCGCAGTGTTTTTTTTTTCTCCAGTCGGTGTACGTGCAAAATTTTCCGTCGTCACAACATTTCCGCAAATTTTTGCAGGAAAATTGACAAGTTTTCGTGGAAATTTGTCGGTAGTGGTTGTTGATTACGTTGCATTTAGCGGAATTTGCACGTGATTTATTCCGGCAAGTGCCCAAAAAGCAGACAAAGAAAGAGAAATTACTTGGTTCGTTGGTGTTGGTGGTGCTTAGCGAATTTCGGAACTGTGATTGATAACAAAACACTGCGTGGAATATAGAATTTGTGCATTGAACTGGAAAAAAATGTTATCTGTAATTTTGAATGGTCCATTCGGTGAACGATTAAACGTGTGAGATAATATTTGCAAGTTCAGGTTGAGGGGATTTGTGATATTGCTATCATCGGGAGGAATTAATGGGGCTTGCTTGAGCATTGGCTTATGGCTTGAACCGGTCCGGTGAAAGAAATAACGACAGGGACAACAAGCGATTTTAAGTTTTAATGCTTGCCTGCAGCTAGAACGATAAGTGAAGCCTCAGATATTGGTTTTCAAAGAGCATAAACATGGTCCGCATCAGGAGAAAGTTTGTACTCATTATGTCCGGTGTGACGCTCTTTGCGTTTCTGCTGCTGTACATTATTTTAAATCATTCAATCCAATCGGAGAAACCGGTGAGAATAAGGTTTTATCTAGCTGTTGGGATGCTTGAACATCGTTGACTTTTCTTCTATTAAAACAGGCCAGCTTTATGAGACTGGAGGACAAAATTAAACAGTTGGAATCGGGCTTGGACAAGCACAGGCGGGAGTTCGGTGCAATGAAGCAGCAGTTTGACACGATCCGATCGAATGGACATCGTCCGAATTCCCTGGATGGGGACGAGTATGGAGAGGAATCGCGGTTAGATAAAGTTCCAGCGGTGGCAGCACCGCACCTCGGGAATCGCGAAATGATTAAAGAATCGGTAATCAGTCCGAATCGTGATACGGGAGGGACGTGTTCTCTCCGGACGGATATCATTCCTCAACCGGACATTCAGATGTTGGACATGTATGACAAGATACCATTTGATAACATCGACGGTGGACCGTGGAAGCAGGGTTGGAGAGTGACGTACGACGAGAAGGAGTGGAATCAACACCACAAGTTGAAGGTCTTTGTTGTGCCACATTCGCACAACGACCCCGGCTGGATCTACACCTTCGATGAGTATTACGAACGACAGACGAAGGGGATATTTGCCAACATGTTGAGGCATCTAGAAGAGAACCCCGGAATGAAGTTTATCTGGGCAGAAATTTCCTACTTTGCGAATTGGTACGACAAATTAGCCCAAGAACAGAAGGACATTGTGAAGAAGTAATAATAAAACTTACGCCTCTTTTGTTGAATGTAATCCACACGACTTACTCTTGTTTTTCAGGCTAGTAAAAAATCATCAGCTGGAATTTGTAACTGGCGGATGGGTGATGGCGGACGAAGCCAACGCTCATTGGTACTCGATTTTGCTGCAGCTTACCGAAGGTCAAACGTGGCTGAAAACTCGGCTCAATGTGACCCCCACTTCATCCTGGTCCATTGATCCGTTCGGCCAATCGGCAACAGTGCCATACATTTTGAAAAACTCCGGCTTCGACAATCTGCTCATCCAACGAACGCACTACATTGTGAAGAAAAATCTCGCACTCAAAAAGCAGTTGGAATTCCGCTGGCGTCAACTCTGGGACACCACTGGTGAAACGGACCTGCTAACCCACATGATGCCGTTTTACTCGTACGACATTCCGCACACATGCGGCCCGGATCCGAAGGTTTGCTGTCAGTTTGATTTCAAACGGCTGCCGCACTTCGGGGTCTACTGCCCATGGCGAGTACCTCCGCAGCCCATAACCGACGATAACGTTGCCAAACGGGCCGAACTAATCGTCGATCAGTGGCGTAAAAAGTCCGTTCTCTACAAGACGAGGAGCGTTCTGATCCCACTCGGCGATGACTTCCGGTACACTCAAAGCAAAGAGTGGGAAGCTCAGCGGGTCAATTTCGAAAAACTTTTCGAATATATTAATAACGAACCTTCGCTGAATGTGGAAGCCAAGTTTGGAACCTTGCAGGAGTATTTCGATTCGATTCGATCGACGATGAAAGTGGAAGATTTTCCCTCGCTGAGTGGAGACTTCTTCACCTACGCCGATGTGAACGAAGACTACTGGAGTGGGTACTACACATCGCGACCGTATCACAAGCGCCAGGATCGCATCCTGCTGCATTACATCCGCTCGGCGGAGATGCTTTGGGCGTGGAATAGTTGGGCGGAAAAGGATTGGCAACCGCTGGAGGAGAAAATGGAGTACGCCAGGCAGCAGTTGGCGCTCTTTCAGCATCACGATGGCATTACGGGAACGGCCGAGAACCATGTCGTGGTGGACTATGCCAACCGGATGACGACGGCATTGGAGAACTGCAAGTTTGTGATGCAACAGGCGGTTTACAGGTGAGTTGGTCCAAACGGAGAATAAGTGTGTCAAAAGTGGAGCATGGCGTGACGCTCATTATGACACCACTAGTATTGCTACTTTATACTCTCCGCCCTTAGCTTGTTGTCCTTACCCTGATCCGTCAAGGTTATTATAATGATTCTAAGACACTACATATTATTAATCTATTTTAACATAAGCACTAATTTTTCATCTTCACCAATCCCAAAGACTTCTGACGAAACCCTCGGTCTACGAGGCGGACCCTACCTTCTCCTATCTGAGCATTGACGATTCCCGGACCGTGGATGGATCCGACACCTTCCGTCCAACGATCATCATCGGCGATGAGCTCCCAATCAAGCACGTAGTCGTGCACAATTCCCTTCCCTACCAGCGGCAGGAGTTGGTCGAAGTCTACATAGGAAAACCATTCGTTACCGTCCAGGACGCCCGAACCGGACAAACAGTCCCTGCTCAGATCGCACCCGTATGGACTTGGCACATGCGAACGGATGGAACCAGCAATCCGCAGTCATCAACCACCAAGTACCGGCTGCTTTTCAAGGCTTCGGTTCCTCCTATGGGATTGGTTGTCTACACGATCAATTCGCGAAATCGATTGGATCATAGCAGTGGGGTAACGTACGCTAAAATCAGCATCATGTCCCGCGCTCCCTTCACGGTCAATCTTAACGGCTATCCGGAACTGCCGGAGTTTGGTGAACCGCGCAAGATATCGCTCAAAGTCGCCGAAGGTCCCGGGGCGTCGTTTAACGCCAATGGTTTACTGAAGTCGATTTCCCTCGATTCAAACACCGTGCCGGTCCATTTGGATTTCCTCAGGTATGGGATGCGTTTTAAATCCGGCAAAAGCGGTGCCTATCTGTTCCATCCGGACGGGCCAGCCACTTCGATGAAGTTGGGCGAACCGGTAGTGCTGGTGGTGAAGGGACCGCTGGAATCGAGCATCACCGCCGGGTTACCATTCGCTACGCATCAGACAATTCTACGGGAGGATGGTGGTCTTGAGATCCGAAACCTGGTGGATATCGGCGATCGAGAGAATACGGAGATCGTGATGCGGGTGTCAACGAATATCGAAAGCGGAGAGTACTTCTACACGGATTTGAACGGAATGCAGATCATCAAGAGGAAGCGGTTTGAGAAACTACCGCTGCAAGCGAACTACTATCCTGTTCCCTCGGCGATGTACATCCAGGACGACAGTTTGCGTCTGACGATCGTGAGTGGCCAACCGCTGGGTGGTGCGTCGCTGAAGCCTGGAGAGGTGAGTAGCCTATCTTTACCAATATTTATAAAAGATTGCCATATCAATGTCCTTTCTCAGATGGAAATCATGCAGGATCGTCGACTCTCGCAGGACGACGATCGAGGTCTTGGGCACGGAGTGCTCGATAACCTTCCGGTCCTGCATCTGTTTCGACTCGTGCTGGAAAGCCGAGAATCCTGCACCAAGCTGGATCCGGGCTATCCCGCTGGATTCCTAACTCCATCGGCGTACGGTGAGTTGCGATCACTGCTGCATCCGATGGAGAAGTTGATCTTCAATGAGAACGAATGGACTGGGCTGTTGCCCAGTTTCGGTGCAAATCACGAACCGCTGGAGCGGGGCATGGAAGTGGTTGCGATGAGAAATCTCCCGCACGTTCGTGTCGGGAAGGATAAGCGGTCCGCGATTGGTCTGGTGGTTCATAGGACTAATTTCGAGGATTGTGGGTCGGAAGCCAGTGGAGAGGGGAATGTAAGTCTTCAATAAATACTACATAACTAGAATGCTAACAAGAATATCTTTCTCGCAGCTGAACATCAAAAAGCTCCTCGATCTGGACGATGGTCACGAAATCTTCGGCTCGGCGGTGACACTCCTCCGCAAACAGGAGCCCTTGGCGGCTGACGATGTCAGCTTCTGCCCAATGGACATGAAAGCCTTCATTATTCAGCGATAAGGAGGCGAAGTGGGAGAACAAAGTGAGTTGACTACCGCGCAGCTTTCCAATTTGGTCGAAACGATACATAGAGGGAAGTTAGAGAAAACATACGCGCTTATAGAATGAGACGGGTCGGCGGGTCTCTTTTTTTTCATAAAAAGAACAACACTAATTTATTGTAGGATGAAGGGATAGGGCGAGACTAGAATCGGCTTTAAATGTTGATTTTTACCTGATGATCCGCGTAACATTGGAAACTATTTTTGTGCAAGTTTTATGTGGGCGTGAGTGTGAGAGAGGCTTCGAACGATTGAGTGTGCGAACGATTATCGATTTGTGTTCTAGTTCAATGAACATGTGTAGTTTAAACAATATTTAACTACGATTGCACCGATGGGGCTACAGCATGCAAATACACACAACATTAGGGTATATTTTTATTTAAAAATTACTGATTCCGTTCTGGATACGATTGCGTGTAGGTAAATCTCCTTGATTCTAGTAGGAGCTGAAATATATAAACCAGTGAGTGCAATTGGAATTTTGAATGCATACTACCTTGTAGACCTGTGGTTTGGTAAATTAGATTTGGTCGTGAAGGAAGACTATTATTGCTAAGGGCATGGGAAGTGGTTTACAATAAATTTCCTTACACACAAACGCATTATAATGGCACACCCATATACTTAAGACGATTGTGTATTGATTGAAATTGTTGGATTTCACCTTGATTTGTAGGAAATTTGAGAAATCCCTAAGACTTCTAGATTTACAGACAACCGTTGAGTACTCCACCTATAGGCCACTTGATGCTATATGACTATTTAGCCCATTCATAAGCATTGTAAAACTAATCTGTGCTGTGTGGAAAAAAATGGACCAAGTGAGTGTAATAAATGTCTCGAGAGAAATAGATTTCAAGAACGATAAAAACATGAGAGGTAATCCTTTGTCCTATCGAGGGTATTCCGAGAGGCGAAGTGTCTTTTGGTGAAAAATAGTTGACTCTTCTGGGCGAATCAAATGTAGAGTCACGACATTGCGACGTGACTTGCCTTAATTCACCAAGTGACGAAAGCAGTTGGACTGTCAAAATAATCCTCATCGATTCATTGGAGGGTAGGAGGGAAGAAAATGTTCTGAAACGTCAGTGGATGATTGTAAGTAGTAGGCGAAATATGCCTATCTGTCAAGGGATAAGCAATAATGGCAGATTTTTAATTAAATCTTGTTCGCCTTCCTTATAGTAGCCTTCAATAGAAGAGTCGGTTCAGACATAATCCTCATTTATTTATTTAATTAGTTAGTTAGAAAAAAAAAGTCCGGCATTTTGCCAATCGACGCGGTGTACAGTTGTGTGTGTGCTCGCGAAACGTATACGAACGTGTTCGATACACGTCATCCGGGGAAAAATTAATGTGAACTGTATCAATGAGCGAAGAGCGAACTCCACAAGTGTCGCGGAACATAACCCCAAAAATCTGCTGGACGCTTTGATTGGGGAGTCGACGAGTTACGAATCCATAGGGAATGATCTCTCATATGCGTCAGTCGAACAATTTTGAACGGCCGCAGGGAGAATATCACCATGAATATCTTACATGCGCGTCGCATGTTGCTAATCACTAACGTCTTCTCTCTTTTCTGTTTCATGTTCTTTTGCACTCTTCCCTATACAATGACCGCGAGCAATGCCATATGGGGCAAGCATCTGAATGGGAATCCTTTAAACAACCCGAATACCTTGGTGGAAGCAGAACGCTAACCAGTCAGACCACGCAAAGGATTTACAGACAATTGAGAGGTGGTAAGTGCTCTGAAAACGCGGAACGAAACAGGTAATTGTTATTAATGTTGTCCCTCTATCACTTTATTTTGAACCTACATCAAATATAATTTAATCTTATTGTGAACACACACGATCATATCATTTATCAAGGTGAATCCTGATCCATCGAGCCCTACCCTACTAACATAGAAAAACCTCCTTCCTGTGACCTTTGTGGGGATGCAGAGGTTGTTGTTCCCTAAACAGCAAAGGTTACACTAACTTTCCTTCCCTATTCCCACCTGATTGCAAGGACGTGACCGGCGCCGTTATTGATTATTAAAGAAATTGAGTCACCGAAACGTGTACAGTGAGAATGGTCGGTTACTCCCAGCCCCATTCAGTTGATTCATTGTGCAATTTAACTGATTCTGATCAATCACGGAATAGCAACCATTTATACGTACAGTCAGTCAAGCTAAGCTAAGCTAAGCTGGACGCTTTGATTGGGGAGTCGACGAGCTACGAATCCATAGAAGTGCAAAAGTTGTTGAAAACGAGAGTCCAAGAGAAGAAGGCTATGGCGCAGAGGTTGGAGAAAGCGGTCGATCGTCGTGATATGGCCAAAGAGAAGATGTTACGGATCCGAGACGGCATGGAGCAGCCAGACAGAAGCATCCACTGGCTGAATCTGCAGCTGGAGAACCTCCGACGGTGTTATGATGAAGTGGAGAAAAGCTATTTGGAGATCTGCGATGTCGTCCCCCGGGATCAGCGTGAAGATTTCAAGGTTCAAAACATTCAGATTGAAGAAATGTACGATCAGCTGCCCGGAAAATGCTGGAGGACACGTATGAGGACGAACGACTCATAATCGACACGCACATTGACGCCTGCTGAATCTGCCGAAAATGACGACGGAGAACGGCGAAGAACTACCCAAGCTAATCGACACCTGCACCAAACATGTTGATGCCCTTAAGAACTGCGAGTTGCCGGTTGAACGATTAGCGGAGATGATTCTGGTCAACGTGATCGCCAAACGTCTAGACAAGGAGACACGGAAGTTGTGGGAATCCCAGCTATCCCAAGAAGAACTTCCCATATAGGTCGAAATGATCGATTATCTACGTGAACGTGTCCGAATTTTGCAAAAGATGACAGGATACACTGAACCTCGATCACCAAACATCCCGAAGCAGAAGAACAAACCAGAACAGAAGATTCCGCAAGCCAGAAACTTTGTGCAAACCAAGGAGACGTGTCACTGATGCAACGGTGATCACCTTATCTACAAGTGTGGCCAGTTCAAGGAGCTCGTCACATCAGCGGCCGGTATGCCAAGGTTAAACAAGCTGGCCTTTGTTTCAACTGCTTGCGACGCGGCCACCGTACGATCGACTGCAATTGCGACAAGTTGTGTAAGATATGTAAGAAGAAGCACCACAACTTGCTCCACGACAACAAGCCAGCTGAACAGTCCAAAAGTGCACCCAGCGAATAACCTGTGAATTCCGAAGAACGTCAAGAAGTGGCTGTACAAGCCGGTTCAGTAAACTGCGCCACGTCACTGATGCTGAAACAACAAGTGCTTCTCTCAATGGCAGAGGTGCTTGTGACAGTATCCGGTAACGTTAGCTTGCCGTGTCGTGTCCTGCTTGATTCGGGTTCTGACTCGAATCTGATCTCCGAAACGTTTGCCAAGCGATTGAACTTGCCCATGGAAAACATCAACCTACCGATCAGCGGACTCAATAACGTTGAAACCAGGGTTAAGTACAAGTTAACTGCTGTTATGTACTGTCAGGACAAGACTGAATCTTTCTCTTTATTTATGTCTCGATCAGACTTCACAATGTATATTGCGAAACATCGCACTGTGTGTTCGTTATACGACAAACATCGCATTGTACTTCAAATTGAAGTAACTCAGTTAGTATACACTTTTAATCCATACATATCACCAAGATCAGCTCTCGTGTCAATCCGTTTAACGATATTTTAGATTTCCTGGTGGTGCCAGCGATTACCACCAACCTACCGATGATGAAGGTCGACATCCGGTCTTGGTCCATCCCAACGAGCGTTGACTTGGCGGATCCATCATTCCACGTCCGCCAAAGGAAGTCCAGATGATCGTCGGTGCAGAGCTTTTCTTTGTCCTGGTGAAGAATGGCCGCATGAAGCTTGCAAAAGCACCACTGTATGGTTACCATTCAACGATAACAAGGGTCAACTTGGCGACTCCTTGGGAACAGCTCGAAGTCGATTTGATCGGCTACTACGTTCCTTTGTCAACAAAACGAAACAAATGCGCTATTCGGAGTTCATGGCCGAATACCAAGCCCTAGGCCACATGGTGGAAGTCTTCGACAATCCCGTCGATGGCTATTTTCTACCCCATCAAGCTGTGTACAAAGAGTCCAGCTCAACGACGAAAATCCGTGTCGTTTATGACGCTTCGGCGAAGACCTCATCCGATCTCCCGTTGAACGATGCCTTGGAGGTAGGGCCAACGGTGCAAAGGGACCTGATTACGATACTCTTGCGTTTTTGCTGCTTTCCGGTCGTGTTAACTGCAGACATCCCAAAGATGTACCTCCAGGTACAAATCCATAAGGACGATCGGAAATATCAACGGATCCTTTGGTTCAATTCGAAGAACGAAATCGCAACGTTTGAGTTAACAACTGTTACGTACGGTTGTTCCAGCGCGCCCTACCTGGCCACGCGCGCTCTGATCCAGTTGGCGAAGGACGAAGCAACGGACTTTCCTATTGCAGCGAAGGTGGTCGAAGAAAACAGCCACATTGACGATTTTCTTACCGGAGGAAATACTGCTGAAGAAGTAATCGAAATCTACGAACAGCTGACGGAGATACTGCGATGAGGTGGATTTGGAGTCCACAAGTTCTGCTCCAACAGTGAAGTCGTTCGGAAACGCATTCCGATAGAGCTACAGGAAACGCAAACCAAGTTCGAAGATGCCGATATCAACGACGCAATCAAGGCGCTGGGTCTAATCTGGAATCAACACGAGGACTATTTCCGGTTCAACGTAGCTCCGCTCGACGTAAAGATTCCGACCAAGAGAAGTGTCCTATCCGCATTTGGTCTCCTCTTCGATCCATGCGAATACCTCGGGCCAGTCATCACGACAGCAAAGATGCAGGATTTGTGGCGGCTGAAATTGAAATGGGATGATGAATTACCGGAGGAACAAATGAGAATGTGGATCGACTTCCGCACACAGCTGCCACTGGTGAACAATTTGCAGAAAAAAACGATGCGTTTTCATGGGCGACGCAAAACAAGTCAAGTTTCACGGATTCGCAGATGCGTCACTACGCGCATATGGGGCAATCTTGTACATAAGGTGCATCTCCCCTGACGGAACGATTGATGTCAATCTGGTGTGCAGCAAATCTCGCGTTGTACCCCTCAATCCAATGACGATTCCACGCCTGAAGTTGTGCGGAGCCTTGCTTCTTGCTCGACTTGTGAACAAAACGATAGCCGCAATGGGAATCCCTTTCAAGAGTGTGACACTTCATCTCGACTCGCAAGTGGTGTTATGCTGGCTGGAGAAATCACCGCTTGCTTTGAACAAATTCGTTTAAAACAGTGTTGCCGAGATACTCGAACTGACGCAAACCTATCAATGGCAGTCCGTCCGATCAGAGCAAAACCCAGCAGATTTGATTTCGAGAGGTGTGCTTCCAACCGAAATTCTGTATATGGAAATGTGGTAGGAGTCTTCTTCTTCTTTGTGAGAACCGACTCCAAATTACGACGGTGGTAGAATTAAGTTGAATGACAACGAGCTACCTGAGCTCAAACCAACGGTGGTTGTTGCTACCATTGTACAAACGAAGCCACAAATTGCTATGACCAGATTGAGTAACTTTCAACGACTGAACAGAGCGTGGGCGTATGTATTAAGATTCTACAAAAACGTCCACACTAAGATACGTGACAATTCAGAGCTCAAGGCGCAAGAGATGGCAGATGCACTTCGTGCCATTATGAATCTGGTGCAGAAAGGGGAGTTTGGTGACTTGTTTCGTGCCCTGGTCAGCGACGAGAAGAAGCGAAACAGGTATAGCGGACTTTCCCCATTCATAGACACGAACGGTTTGATCAGAGTCGGAGGCCGGTTGAAATATTCCTCGATCCCAAATGACGGAAGACACCAGATCCTGTTACCCGATAAGCAATATGTGACCACCATACTCATTCATCAATTACATGAGGACAACTTTCACGTCGGACAGCGCGGCCTGTTGTCGATTATCCGTGAGCGATATTGGCCTATCAACGCGCAGATGCTGGTAAAGAAAATCATCTCCAAATGTAACGTCTGCTGTCGTCATAATCCACACCCTGTAACTCAGTACATGGGAAATTTGCCGGATTACAGAATCACTCCAGCGCCTGTATTTTCGAACACAGGAGTCGGTTATGCGGGCCCAATTTTCTTGAAGGAAGCAGGAAGGAAGATCGTGGTATACAAGGTGTATATTTGCGTGTTTGTTTGCATGGCATCACCAAGACCATGCACATGGAGGTAGTTTCAAACTTGACGGCCGGAAATTTCATTGCTGCTCTGCAACGCTTTATAAGTCGCCGAGGTATGGTTGCTAATCTATATTCCGATAATGGTACGACGTTCTTCGGCGCCGATCATGAGCTAGCGGCACTGCGCCAACTTTTCGAGGACCAGGCTACCCAGAGAAGGCTGACTGAATTCTGCGTCTCAAAAGGCATCCAATGGCATTTCATGCCTCCACGTAGCCCTCATTTCGGTGGTATCTGGCGTGAAGTCAGCAAAACACCACCTAAAGCGAGTTGTTGGCGAAACCAAACTGACGTTCGAAGAAATGTCGACGTTCTTAGCGCAGTGCGAGGCGATCCTGAACAGCCGGCCGTTTATTCCGGCTTACAATAATCCTAGCGATGTCGTAGTGTTGACGCCGTCACACTTCCTTATTCAGCGACCGGCCTTGAGCATTCCGGAGCCTTCATACGACGAGGTGAAGATTGGTCGACTAAACCGTTGGCTGCATATCCAACTGATGAAAGAGCATTTCGACCCAAATAGCATAGCAGAGTGACGGACATCAAGGTCGGTGCTCAAGGACGATAACACCCCACCGCATGAATGGTGCATTGGACGCATCGTTGCAACGCATCCTGGAGCTGATGGGATCGTACGAGTGGTTACCATCAAGATGGCCGAGTTTCGACGAGCTGTAACGAAGATCTGTTTGCTTCCTTCGGTTGAGCCAGAGGACTCAACGGGGGGAGAATGATGCGTCGCGCTGTGACACTTTGAAGAGCCCATTGGCACGAGCACTGAGAGAGGAGAGAGAATAAGAGGAGAGTACATTTTTTGTCTTGAAAAATCAGTAAGAATAAACGCTTTGTATCAAGTGCACGCGCGAGTTTTATCCAACTGAGCTAAATCGCGAACAAACAGATTCGACTCTATTTGCGCCAATAATATAGCTCAGATTCCAGACGGCAGAGCAATACTCCAGAATCGATCGCACCAAGGAGCAATAGAGGGACTTCAAGCAGTAAATATCGGGGAAGTCTTTAGCCATCCGAAAAATAAAGCCTAGATGTACGAGATGTGCAGCTTATACGTCAACTGATAATCCAGAATAGATCTTTTACGTAAGTCGCACATTTGATTAAGCCTTGAAGCTTATAGTCGAAGAGAATCGGCTCCTTTTTTCTAGAGAAAGTGATCACCGAACACTTCTCCGGATTAAGCACCATACGGTTGAGGCTGCACCAGTGAGCAAAGATTTGTAGCTGCTGTTACAATCACTGAAAATTTCAAAATCATCCGTTGGAGCCATAGTTCACGACAATTTGAAGCTTCAGTCACATAAACTGTGCAAGAATCACTACTTGAATGACACCATGAAAGCAAACCGGTTGAGAAAAGCTAAGTGTTATATCGTTATATTAACCTTGTGTATAAATACCACACCTGATCCATCATAACATTGCTCACCATACATTGTTTTGTTAAAAACCCTTGCTCCCCGTGGTTACACTTTTTGTCATCGCCATGAGTAAGACGCCTGCCACGTGAACAATAAAAAGGAATTTGTAGTTAATAGAAGTTGTTCAATAACTGTTGTGTATTATTAATACTCGGCCGTCACAACAGTTTTGGCGACGAAGACGAAGGATGCAGAATCCAGATGCCAGCTCTACCGGAGGGTCCGTGCCAATTGCTGCTGTTCCGCAGTGTTTCCACCACCGAGCTTTGCGATCGATGCTTCGACAAGCGGAGTCTAAAAGGGCGGGTGGAAAGGTCGAAACGTCACATCTACAAGTGGCTGACGAGCAGATGAGCACTACATAGATCTAGACCACGAGTCATCTAGGGGTACCAGGAAATTGTTACGATGTTGGAGGGCTTTTTCAGCCCGCAGCCACTAAAGATGCTGCTTCGGCCGATGAAACGGTCGACGAATATTTGGTGGCCCTAAGGAGGATTGCTGTTACGTGCAACTTCGGTGCGTACTTGGAGACGGCGTTGCGAAACCAGCTGGTGTTCGGAATCAAACGGAACGATATCCGAAGCCGACTGCTGGAGGAGCGGCAGCTTACCCTGTAGGATGCTCGCCGTGAGCATGGAACTTTCTCGCAGATTGGCAGCGGAGATCGAAGGCGGTTCATCCAGACAGGAGGTTCATGCAGTGCACCACCCAGCAGGTAAAAAAGACAAACAAAATGTTAATAAAAAGAGGGCTAATGCAAACAAAAGTGCGGGTAAAAATGTGACCAATGGATGTTGCTATCGCTGCGGGGACAGATCGCACTTCGCAAATGCATGTAAGCATAAACAAATAGTGTGCTCGTATTGCAAATTAACAGGACATCTCGCGACGGATTGCTTAAAGAAGTCCGCCGCCGCGAAAACCGATTCGCGATCAACGAACAAATCACCTGTGGTTCAGACAAATTACGTGGACCCATCCGGTGAACGTGACAGCACCAGAAGTGCGGAAGTGCGTGAAGTTTGTACGGTCGAATCGTCGTTGCGTTGCAAAAATTATTTGCTGTGTGTTTCCGTGAACAAGAGGTGCGTTCGATTCGAGATTGATACTGGATCGCCCGTCCGTATCATCTGTGCGGAGGACAAAAACAGATTTTTTCCACGTAAACGGTTACGTGAGGGCGATACGGACTTGGTTAGCTACTGCAACACGAACATCGGGGGTGTTTGGTACTATCGACGCGAGTGTTGAATTCGGGGGAAAGACAATGGAATTACCCTTGTACGTGGTGAATTCCGGAATGCATCCGTTACTAGGCCGTGAGTGGTTGCAGGACATGTCGGTGAACTGGAATAGTGTGTTTCGGGGCACGGTTACGGTGAATACGCTTACTGCTACTGCTTCTCCGGGTCGTAATACTGGTCTGAAAGCGCTGTTGGAGAGGTACCCGAAGGTATTCGTCGCCTCGATTGGAAAGATATCCAACGTTCAAGCAAACCTACCACTGAAGAAGAACGTGCGACCGGTGTTCCTCAAGGCACGGAAGATGCCATTCAATATGCTGAAAACGGTAGAGGATGAGTTGGAGAAGCTAGTTGCAGAGAGTGTGCTCACGAAGGTTAATTCCAGTAACTGGGCAACATCGATTGTGCCTGTGAAGAAGTCGCAGAACCGGATGAGGATTTGCGGAGACTACAAGCAGACCGTGAATTCGAACCTCATGGTGAACATGCATTCACTGCCTACTGTGGACGAGCTGTTTGCTTCACTTGCTAGAGGGAAAAAGTTCAGCAAGATTGACCTCGTCCAAGCGTACCTGAAACTGGAAGTCGCTCCGGAGGATCGTGAAGTCCTTACGCTGTCTACACACCGTGGTCTATATCGTCCGAATCGGCTTATGTACGGTGTTGCATTGGCTCCAGCGATGAAAGCCATACTGCAAGGAATAGAAGGAGTGAGTGTTTTCTTGGACGACATAAAGATCACGGGTGAGAACGACGAAGTTCACTTGCATCGACTAGAGGAAGTACTTCGGCGACCGAACGAATGCGGAATACGGGTGAACAAGGACAAGTGCGAGTTCTTCGCGGACAAGATTGAGTGCTGTGGATATTCAATCATTAAGGACGGTATTCATAAGATCCGGAAGAAGGTGCAAGCAATCCAGGAAATGCCAAGCGACAAGGATAAGGTTCGGTCATTACTACGGGTGGTTCTTTAAGAACCTGAGTACGGTTTTATATTCTCTGAACAACCTATTCAAGTTCAATTTAGATGGAGCATGCAATGCGAAGATTCCTTCAAGAAGGTGAAAGAAAAGATGCTTGTCCACTACTCACCAGAATTGCCCCTACTGCTTGCTACGGATGCTTCACCCTACGGCGTAGGGGCTGTGCTGAGCCACGTGTATCCTGACGGATCGGCGGGTCCGATACTGTTCGCGTCACAAACTCTCAACAGTGTGCAGTAGAACTACATGCAGGTGGACAAAGAGGCGTCATATTTGGTGTGAAGAAATTCTTCCAATATATATATACGGCCGGAAGTTCACCGTGCTTACCGACAATCAAGCTATCTCGAAAATCTTTGGGGAGCACAAGGGGTTGCCGGTCATGTCTGCGTTAAGGATGCAACACTACGCTACCTACTTGCAAAGTTTCGATTACGAAATGCGATTCCGTAAGTCTGCTGATCACACCAATGCGGATGCCATGTCGAGGATTCCGTTGAAGGCGAATTTGAAGAAGCCGATGCAGTGGAGTTGAGTCAAATCGACACATTACCCTTGACTGCTGCTGAGTTAGATCAAGCTACTGCTGGGGATCAAACAGTACAAAAGCTGGTACAAGGAATCAAGCATGGACAGTTGGTGGAAGCGAAGGATCGCTTCGGAGTAGACCAGCACGAGTTCTCCCTGCAAAAAGGATGCTTGCTTCGGGGAATTCGTGTGTACGTGCCTGCCGATCTCCGAAAGCGTGTTGTGGAGGAACTACATTCTACTCATTTCGGTACAGCTCGTACAAAGTCGCTGGCAAGAGGATACTGCTGGTGGTCTGGTTTGGATGCAGATCGATCACGGCTGAATGTACTGTCAATATGTGTCGCGAGATCTTCAGTTAGTTTGGCATTCCGTCAGTCCTGGTGAGCGACCATGGAGTCCAATTTACATTGGAGATTTTCCAGTGGTTCTTGAAGATGAACGGCGTTGTTCACAAGATGGGTGCGCCGTAGCATCCGGCAACAAATAGCCAAGCTGAGCGGTACGTTCAAATCATCAAGCAGAAGTTGGAGGCGTTGAAATGCTCCAAATCTCAGCTGAACGTGGAATTGTGCAACATTCTACTTACCTACCGCACAATGATTCATCCATAAACGAGGACGTCAGTATCAATGCTCGTGTTCGGTCGACAGATTCGATCGAAACTCGACCTGCTTCTGCCGAAGAATGAAGCTTCAAGCAAGGTGATATTACTGTGCGTCAGCTCCTGGACGGTGACCGAGTACGTGTGTGAAATTTCCTGTCGAAGGATAAGTGGAAATTTGGAAGGATCGCCGACATGCTTGGAAAGCTGCGGTATGCTGTAGGTCTCGACGATGGGCGAATCTGGGAGCGCCACATTGACCATGTAGTCGATGTGGGCGCTGATCTACGGGGAGATTCAGGGAACACTCCTGGAGAGGAGAAGTTGATTGTACGCTGCGATTCAACCACTTCTGCTGCTATTGCTGTTACGAGTTCGGCTGAGGAAACTACTGGAGTGGAACCGGTTGATTCTTACCACGATGCTGCTACGACGTTGACGTCTGCTCCTGTTCCGGAGTGCTATTTGACTACCGAGGCAAACCGAGTTGGTGTTTCGGAGTCAGTACCACCTCTACGACGATCAGGTAACTAAACCTCCCCAGAGATTAAATCGGTATCTTTCCTTAAATAATTTACGGTAGCTTTCTTTCAACGAGAGGGAGAAGTGTTATATCGTTATATTAAGGCAGTTGCTTCCTGCTGCTTTCAAAAATTGTTGAAGTATTTCAAGAAGACATCATTCCGCTTCTGTCATGGTTTGGGATGGAATAACTCATTCCGGGAAAACACCTTTGATTTTCATCGACAAGGGGGTGAAAGTGAAACAAGCGGTATATCAGAAGCCACTTACTGACACCGTAGCTTCTTGGGCATCGCAGCATTTTCGGAAAAATGAATCGATTTTTCAACTAGACTGGGCGCCGGCTCATGGAGCAAAAAGACTATTTGTCTTTGCGAGCGCATTTTCTCAAGCTTTTTAACGAAAGATGAATGGCCTTCTAACTCACCGGATATGAATCCGACGGATTGTTTGGTATGGTCCATCTTGGAGTCAAGAGCCTGCAGTACACCACACAAGTCACTAGAACATCTAAAATCGTCTCTTTTAACGGTTTGGGGAAAAATATCTGTCGAAGAACTTGCGGCCATCGTGGATAACTTCCCGAAACGTTTGAAGGCGTGCATCTCAGCACGGGGCGGCCATTTTGAAATGAACTAATAAAACTTGTAATTCGCAAACATATTGCTATAACAAATAATACATATTGATTTTTGATCCAACAATAAAAGATTGGTTAAACACCATTTTGTTGTACGGATAATATTCGGACACCCTGTAGATATCATAACTTGCCAACATAGTCCTTTCAGTGAAGGGAAAGGGAGAGGGAGCTAAAGAGAGAGAGAGGTTTCTAGGAGAGTTTGGGTTACAAGACAGCATGTTTGGCTCATATTTTTTTTGGTTACCAGGTAACCTCTACACTTAGCGAACGAAAAAACTCTCAATAACAAAAAT